>PISX010001622.1:0-188551 GCA_004024625.1 Mellivora capensis | reverse complement strand
GAGGAGAACATAGGCAGTAACCTCTTTGATATCAGCCACAGCAACTTCTTTCAAGATATGTCTCCAAAGGCAAAGGAAACAAAAGCAAAAATGAACTTTTGGGATTTCATCAAGATCAAAAGCTTCTGCACAGCAAAGGAGACAGTCAACAAAACAAAGAGGCAACCCACGGAATGGGAGAAGATATTTGCAAATGACACTACAGAGAAAAGGTTGATATCCAGGATCTATAAAGAACTTCTCAAACTCAACACATGCAAAACAGATAATCATATCAAAAAATGGGCAGAAGATATGAACAGACACTTCTCCAATGAAGACATACAAATGGCTATCAGACACATGAAAAAATGTTCATCATCACTAGCCGTTAGGAAGATACAAATTAAAACCACATTGAGATACCACCTCACACCAGTTAGAATGGCCAAAATCAGCAAGACAGGAAACAACGTGTGTTGGAGAGGATGTGGAGAAAGGGGAAACCCTCTTACACTGTTGGTGGGAATGCAAGTTGGTGCAGCCACTCTGGAGAACACTGTGGAGATTCCTCAAGAAGTTAAAAATAGAGCTTCCCTATGACCCTGCAATTGCGCTACTGGGTATTTACCCCAAAGATATAGATGTGGTGAAAAGAAGGGCCATCTGTACCCCAATGTTTATAGCAGCAATGGCCACGGTCGCCAAACTGTGGAAAGAACCAAGATGCCCTTCAACAGACGAATGGATAAAGAAGATGTGGTCCATATACACTATGGAGTATTATGCCTTCATCAGAAAGGATGAATACCCGGCTTTTGTAGCAACATGGACGGGACTGGAAGAGATTATGCTGAGTGAAATAAGTCAAGCAGAGAGAGTCAATTATCATATGGTTTCACTTATTTGCGGAGCATAACAAATAACACGGAGGACATGGGGAGATGAAGAGGAGAAGGTTGTTGAGGGAAACTGGTGGGGAGATGAACCATGAGAGACTATGGACTCTGAAAAATAACCTGAGGGTTTTGAAGGGGCGGGGGGTGGGAGGTTGGGGGAGCCTGGTGGTGGGTATTATGGAGGGCATGCATTGCATGGAGCACTGGGTGTGGTGTAAAACTATGAATTCTGTTACGCTGAAAAGAAATTAAAAAAAATTATCTGCCTGTAATAATTATCCCATCTGCAGCCACTCATTGCTGGTTCATACAAGCTCCTGGGTACTGCTCTCATTGCTGGACTTCCCCAGGCCTGTTATGGGGAAATTGTGAAACATCTGGTCAACTTCAGAGAAATCAATGAGGGCTGGAAGGGTGGACTTTGCTCATTCGTGGTGTTCCAATGAATATTTTCAGGCTTAAGGAACTGACTGTCCAAAAATCAAATTCATTGATTTTTCCAAAGGGCAAGTGCAAGCAGATGGCCCCATTAAAAAAAGTTCTCCCCAATGGTTTTCCAGCACTTGCTCTTTATTCTTTACATTGAACAGATGCTCTTATGGAAGCTGAAAAGAAACACACACACACACACACACACACACACACCCTAAGTTTGGCTACTGTGGAATATGCAGAGGGCAGAAGGCAGAGGGCATTTTTCTATAGAAAAAGTTGACCGGTTATAGAAAGCCACTTCATAAAGCTCATGCCTTGAGTGCAGTCTCTCTGTGCAGTCCTATGCCTGGTGGATCTTCTGGCTCTGACTTCTGGTGTGTATTTCTGCACCAACATCCGACCATTGCATCCAGAATAGCTCTGTCCCCACAAAATGAGAGCAGCCCCAGAGTCCAAAATAGCACAAAGAGCTAGAGGAGAGCAAATTTCCTAGGCATAGCCTCTCCTCATGTGCACAGAGTGGGACCTGTGACACACTTCTAAAAGAAGAAAGGGTTTCAGAGCAGGAGGAGTGGGTTCTGGCCTGGCTAGACCACTTCAGAAATGAGTCAGTCTCTCCTGAGATAGTCACATTCTTCATTTTTCCCAGGGTTGGTTTCTTCATCCATAAAATGGATTAATGGTGCCTCCGGTGGCAGTGGGCTCGCCGTGTGGGTAAAAGGTGGTACTCAAACAAGGATGGAGCAGCCTGTGAGATTCTGTGAAGATTCATCCTGCTCCAACCCCAGGAGCACTTTGCCATGTCAGGTGGGAGCACCAGGTCCCCCCTTGGTTGTGTTCTTAAATGCTGAAGCCTGTAATTCCAAGGTGGGAAATTGAGAGCATTGAGCTGTCCTGGAGAAACCACCATTAATGGTGAAAATCTACATTTGAGCTGCAGGCCAGGATATTGATATTTGCTAGTCTCTGGCATGAAACTGGGAAGGATGATATTGGTGGTTAACTTTCCAGAATGAACCCTTGGCTTCCCAAACTATCCAGATTCTTCCTGGATTATTATTTCAAGGGAGAAACAGCATATGCGTACACTTGCTTTTTGGGTCTAATTATTGTCTAAGTTAGCCCTACTTTTATAGACAAAGAGAAATTGTGTCTTTAGAAAAGTGTTGGCATTAGGCATTAGGCATTAGGCAACCATGCCACAACAATTATGAACTCCCTTTGTAGCTGTTCAGTAATTCTCATGTTGGCATTTCTGGTGGCTGGACTCCTTTGGGCTCATGTACCTACCTATAAAGCCTAAAAAGATCCAAAGTGGGCACCTGGGTAGCTCAGTCAGTTAAGCGTCTGCCTTCTGCTCAGGTCATGATCCCAGGGTCCTGGGATGGCGTCCTGCATCGGCCTCCCTGCTCAATGGGGGAGTCAGTTTCTCTCTTTCTCTCTGCACCCCCCCCCAGCTTGTGCTCTCTCTCTCTCAAATAAAAATATAAAATCTTTTAAAAAGTAAAATGAAAAGACCCAAAGTCACAGACAAGCTGAATCAGGGAGCTGAAAGGGCCTTAGAAAAACTGTAATTAATTTATTTGTTAATTAATTAAAGAGAGACATTTCTATAGGAATGTGGTTCGACTGAGAGTTCAGGACTGGTATTGCAGAAGCATCTCTCCTGCTGTGTAATGTTGGGCAGTCCCTCTAACCTGTCTGATCATGTGTTTCCTCATGTATCAATATACAAACAACACCTGATAACACTTACTTTGGCTATACCTTGAGGATGTCAAGGATCCAGCAAGAAAATAGACCTGATCATATTTTGGAAATACTAAAAACTATAAATATTATAATAAATTGCCATTATTATTATGTCCAATGACCACTAGCTGGAAGATGACACACATTTCTCTATCTACTGGATAATTTCTGGGCTTCTATCTACTGGTTAATTTCTGTTCATCATGTTCAAATTCATATCTTTGTGCTCAAAAATCACCTGAATCAGTATATGTGTATCCACTATAAAATTCTTTTAATTTTTCTGTATGTTTGAAAATTTTCATAATAAAATGTTGACAGATTAAAACATTTTTTTAAAAAACATTCTAACTGAAAGCTACAGTCTCATACATGTCTAAAGACAATGAATCTAGAGTTTCCATTTTGGGGAAGAGAAAAGAAATGGAAGGAAGGAAGCAAGGAAGGAAGGAAAGGAGGAAGAAAGGTATAATAGCACATCATTCTCCAAAACAAGAAAAATGTTTGAATTTGTTACGGCATAGTATTTTGAGGGAATACCCATCAAAACAATAAAAGATAATATGGTAGCTTTCTGCCTACCATAATGCTAAGTAAAACAAGCAACAGAAAGACAAACTCTTACATGCTCATCCCCAACAGATGAAATAAAGAAAACAGAAAGATTAGTAGAGGCACCCAAAGAATCACCGTGATTGGATAAATGGGCCAAGAATTCCAGGTAGACTTTTTCTTTTACAATTTTTCCCCTTTGATGTGGTGATACTACATTTAGAATAAAAGAAATGTTTTTATTAACATCATTTAGTGTAATTCTTTTTGGAAAAAAAAAGAAATGGAGTCTTTTATACCAGGGCCCTCCGCTTGGCACTACTGGCAAGAGTAACTTTGTTTTGAAAGAAGACCTTGTTGGGTTGCCAAATGCATTGTTCACTTGTAGCTGCATCAATGACTTTGAACACAATAGTTGCCAGGTTAAGGGGCGCCCGCTGGGCAGCCCTACCCTGTCCTGGTTCAAGTCCATTGTTGCTTCCAGTACTTCTGCAAGGAGGCCATGTCACCAAGCTTTGAAGTTGGGTTCACAGAGCCTGTTTTCTCAGAGCTTGAACTTTATGTTGGAGCCAGATTTGGGGGTGGGGAACAAGAAGTTACAGAATTACCCCAAAATCAACACAGAAATGTGTCAGGAAATATTAGGGACCATGGGCTGGGGTGTTACTGATCAGGACACTGGACACAGGCAGGACCTTTATTTCAGAAATGAGCCCATCATCAGGCCAGCCTTTGGTGAACCAGCCCCTTAGCTTCCACTTAAACTGCCTCTCACAAAAAAGCCATAATTGCCCTTTGTTCTTGGGCAGCAAGAATCAGGGTCACATCTCAGAAGATCCCATCTAAAGCTCCTGGTTTCCCAACCAGGGCTGGGCAAGGCTGAAAGGCCATAATTCAAGGGCAATATTGCGCTGTGCACTTTGTCTAGTCGCAGACCTGGAATTCCACCTCTGCCCTGCTCCTGGGTGCATTGCCAGTGGCCTCAAATACCCAGAGTCTTGGCTCTGTCCCCAGTCATTTTAGGGAAAGGTCCCAGGTGCCCATTTTGTTTTAGAGAAACATATTTTTCTCCAGGCCATTCAGCTCAATGAGGCAACAACAATATTTCTTGAAGAATTTCTATATATAAGAAACTACAGTGGTAAATATAAATCGAATTCATTCTGGCCCTCGAGGAATTCAGAGATATATAGGCTATATACAGCTAATATGTATGTATAATATATACAGCTAATATCTTAAAAATAATAATTAGTATTTGTTGGGCTTTACTACTTACCAAGCACTCTTCTAGGGAATTTGCCTGCATTAACTCATTTAATCCCCACAAGAGCTCTGTGACATGGTACGACAGCTCCATGGTATCATGATTATGTGCATTTGACAAAGAAGGAAACTGAAGCACAGGCAGTCTGGCTTCAGAGCCTGGGGTCCTAGCCACCTCTATCCCCAAGGCTGCCTCTCACTGACATGTCTCACTGACAGATGTCACAGGTGTCATTAATTTTGGACAGGGAGGTAAGTGTACCTTTCCAGGTGTTTGGGAATTTTGCCACTCCAGTGTGAGAGCTTTTCAGTGTTGTCAGATCAAGGGTTCAGAGAGTAAAAGTCCTTATTTATCTATTTCAAAATTTCTGAGTAAAGATACATATTTACATGTATTTTACTTTAAATGTATATACATAAACATTAGCATATTTCTTCACTATTATAAAATAATATAAACAAATGACAGAATGTTTCTTAATTTAAGAAAAGGCATCTTCCTGTAACTTCTGTGCCTGAACCTACTCAGAGTGATGTTTTGGATACTTTACCTTTGCCCTCTCCCCTCCCCCCTCCATTTAGCAGGTGCAATAATACAGCATACTACAATTTGCCCCCTTTGTGTTCATGTCACTTAAGTATGTAGCAGGTACAAAGTTGCTATATCATTTTTATATTTGTCACTTTAACATATTCCTTACAGTGGATGGTTATTAATTGACCAGTATCTATTTTTTAGAACATTCTTTCCTATAAATACATGTGGTTGGCATCTCTAGGTCTAAAGCATATTTCACGTATTATCCTTTCCATAGCCTGAGTTCTCAGAGGTTGGAACATTTTTTTTTAATTTTGATACAGACTGAATATTATCCGCCAAGTTGTACTATAAGGCTGAATGTTTTGTTAACATTTGACCACTTGTGAAGCAGAATTTTGAAGAATGAATCAAGTATATGTGTGGACAAGAATATAGGAGAGTCCGGGCTGAAGGAAGGGAGATTTTGAAGTCCCTGGGACCACTGGCAGATGATCAGGTTGACCTGAGAGAGGAAGCAAGGGGAGTAAGAAGTGGGCTTGATTCTGAAGATAATGGGGAACTCCTCCAAAGCCTGGAGGATCAGATTTGCAGGTGTGATGGTAGCAGCTATTGGTAGCAGTGGGGAAGATGGGCAGAATGGTGAGTGATGAGAAAGCAGAGCTCACAGAAGGTAGACAGAAGAGTGGGTGTGCTATCTAATAAAAGACAGGGATGGCTGGAGGACGGATCTGTAAGCCAGAACTTCCTAAGGTATATTTTGTGGAATGTTCCTCAGGTTTTGAGCCATGAGATAGAAGTGTGTTCATGATCTGATGGGATTAGGACACATGATGTCAGCAGGCTTCCCTGGCGCAATTCCTCTCTACCCTTAATGGACTCATGTTCGTAGTGAGTGAAGACAGGGGCACAGTTTTCTCAAACATGGAATACTTTTCACAGAGCACATTGAGGGATCACTGCCTGTAAAACCCACTCTGGGAAAACCAGTACCTTGGGTACAGGGACACCCACTCTACCATGCTGGGAGGATTGGGAATGCTAACGTGTGGTGAGTCCCTGGTGAGTCGGCAGTCAGTAAGTCTTAATTCCTTGCCTACATCAGGAAATGAAAGCAGAGGAATCATTCTAGAAAACCAGAGCTAAAATGGGTAAAGGAAATCATAGAAAACAGTCTGGGATGCTACATTCTGCAACCTCTTCTGTGAAGTAATGATGATGTGGGTTCAAGGACCAGGTCTACCACTTCCTAGCTTTGTGATCTGCCAGGTGTTACTTCACCTTTCTGAGAAATGATGCAAAGATGAAATCAGATAATCTGGTGTGTGTTATTCCCTACCTCCTGTTGTGTAATGAATTATCCCAAAACTTAGTGGTTTAATCAACACACACTTATCTCACACTTTTGGCTGGTAGGAAAGCAGGCATGGTGTAGCTGGATTCTCTGCTTCAGGGTTTCTCATAAGACTGCAGTTGAAACGTTGGCTAAACTTGGGGTCTCATCTGAAAGTTCAGCTAGAAAAAGATCGCCTTCCAAGCTCACATGTGTAGTGCTTGGTAGGATTCAGGTTCTTTAGGGTCTTGGTTCCTCTCCGGCTGGTGGCCCAGAAGCCATCCTCAGTTCCTTACCATTAGGCCCTCTCCAACATGGTAGCTTGCCCCACCAAAGCAACAACACAGAGAGACCGCTGGCAAAATGGAGTCATAGTATGGTGTAACTTCATCAAGGAAGAAACATACACTTACTGTGCCCACACGCAGTTTGTCAGAGGCAAGTTACTCAAGGGGAAAAGATTAGACAGGGCCATGAATATCAGGAAGTGGGTCACTGGGGGTCATCTTAGAGACTGCATGCTACATAGAGAGAAGCATCTGTATATTGTAAATTCCTATATAATGTTTTATTCTTACTCTTAAAAAAATCTGTCAAAATTGAGTAGTCAGTGATATTAGCTGATTATCACCTTACAGAGATAAAACATCTGGGAAACCTGCCAGTGGGGAAAGAAAAAGGAAAAACAAACAAAACAGAACATGAGATTCACATGTGGCCAGTTAATATACTTAGCACCTTGAAATGACCTTCAACCATCTTCCCACTGCTGCTGTACAGTTTTTCCTGTCAAGGAAAAAAGTTCTTAGAATTATACCACTAGCAACCTTTTTGTTTGTTTGCTTTTTGAAAGGCAAAGATAATGAAAATTTATAATCTTACAGATTATACACATAATAAGTCACTTAATCCGCAGGACAACCATGCAAATTAGGTTCTTTTATCCCCATTTATAGATAAAGAAACTGAGGCACAAGGAGGTCACGGATGGAAACAATCATCCTGAAATCTGGTGAGTGAGTGGTAAATAGGAGCTTCCTATCTTCTGTACGACCCCACACCTCCATCTTAACCTCCACAGTTTATAGCCTTGTAAGAATGGAGTATGGTGTCTCTGGTCACTCAGTGTAAATTAATTTAGGAGAAACCAGGCTCCAGACAAACACTAGGAATTTGGGGAAGGGGGTGGAGGATGAGAGGTGAGTAGGCAACACTGCCGTGTGGGTTTGCCTAAGGTTCTTGCATCAGTTGACAAAGGCTGGCTGGGTTCCTGCCACAAATCATAGGGGATCAGGGTCCCAGTTACTCTGTTGTGAGCTCCGATGAATTTCTTGGCCTTCCTGAACCTCAAGGTAAGGAAGGATGATACTTAAACTAAACAATCTCTAAGAGCCTTTCCTATTATCAAGAGTCCGCAAATAAACAGGCCTGGGTGACCTTCAGAGGTAGCTCTGGGGAAGGGGCCATGCCCCAGTTGGTAAAGATCACAATGGACCTTTTTCAGATTGATGATTTGTGTGAGTGTAGCACAAAGCTTGGAAACCTGACAACATGAGTGCATGTTCCTACACTTGGACAAGCCCAGGCCCCACCACACCAGCTTTTGGGGACATTATGAAATAAAAAATGTTATCGTGGAGTATCGTGCTGGCCCTCTCCCTCTTCCACCCCCACAGAGAAAGGCAGTTTCTCTCCCAAGAAAAAAGAAGAAAAAAACTTTGGCTTTCTCACAGGAGAATCCTGGTGGTCACAGGGACAGTCCGTGTTTGTGCTGAGGATGTCACGGAACTAACAGATACATTTAGAAGGAGCAGTTAGTACACAATGTGACTAAGAAAATTGCTTGGAAGAGGGGCTGAGAATGTGAGACCAACCCCCCCAACTGTAATTATCCATCATCTAAAAAATGAGAAGCCAGGGTCAGGGGAGGGGGGTATTGGTAGAAAGCACCAGTACCTCTGCCATTGTTCTCCTTAACTTTGGGACCTGCTAATCAACCACTGAGCCAAATTAGCTGGGCCAGGAACAAAGACCTATGGGGGCAGGGAGCAAAGAACAAAGCACTCATTCTCTAGGCCCGATGCCTGGAAAGCTAACCAGAAAGGTGCCTGCAGCCTGCAACACCGGAGTCCAGCTCCTTTGAGGATCCCGCCTTATGAGTCTCTCCAAACTCGTCCCAGGAGGCGTTCTCCCCAGCACCCTTTGAGAATAACGCAGCCAACACACACACACACCCACATGTATACACACACATCACCTTTACCACCATCTCACCGTTTTGAGACATGTTCCTCCCGATAATTCCTAACATTGATGTGTGGGAGTGATTCCAATTATATCCAGAGATGCAGTGGAGTTATTAGAATCTGGAATCAAGGAACAAGATCTATTAGACAAAATCTTTCTTCCCCTCCAAATGAGTTCCCCTGCAACAAAAATATTGCCTTGATTATAAATCAATGTCTTTTCTCTGGTATTGATATCACTAAAGAAGATGGGAATTTTAAGTTTTATGACAAGAAACTCTCTTCCCTTCTCCTACCCATAGGAGGGCTTCATGCAATCTCCCCATTTCCTTGCTGTTTGATCCCAGACTAGATGTTCAACCTCTCAGAGCTTCCAATCATTTTCATGTAAGTCAGGATCATTGAACAGATTTGGTTTGTTGGCTGTGAGCACAGAGTCATATAATGTATAAGACAAGTCTTGTTTCTGACCCTTCATTTCCAAAGCATTTCTGAGATGATTCTCAAAGGCACTCTTGTCTTGTCTTGTCCAGGCAGATACATGACGTGTTTTTCACTTCCTTTTTAGCATCTCCAGGCAGCCAGGACTTTGGGTCATTCAGGATTCTTGAGGATAATTACATGGTCTAGCCCCTTGGAGTCCAAACCACAGACCAGCTTACCCTACAAAGCAGAGACTAAAAATTTGATTGATTCAAGGTCAGCCATCCTCTGTGTACTGCATACTGTGCCTCTGCTCCATATTGGGACCTGCTGTTAAGGTAGATGTTTCTAGTAAACCCTTTTTGTGCTGAATCTCTACTTCCCCGACCCACATTTCCCTCTGGTTTTTGTCCTTGAACTAGACTTCTGGATTTTGGTCCCTACCCTGTTCCTTCTCTTGCTGGTGACTGCTTGGCTCCCATTTCTAGCCTCCAGTGCTCAAGGCTGACTCCCGTTGGATATTTCATAATTGCAGCTCAGAGAATTCAGAGTTTTAGACCATGGAAGGGTCTCAGAGCACAGATACTGTGTCTAATCTCTTAGTATGAGAAGTCCATCTAAAGCCAGCTGCCTAGCAAACCTTACTGAGTTCCCATTATATCCCAGGCTTTATAGCTTGTCAGGATATTTTTAAAAATTAATAGAACCTCAAGAAACTCATCCTCCAGAAAGGGATACAAGCACATGGACATATATATGCAGCATGAAGTGATCATTCCTCCTGGGGGCTATTCATCTAGGCTATGACTGAACATCCCTATGACAGGGGCCTCCCTTTATGATAGGGTTTAGTCTATTACCAAGTGTTTGTAATTCCTAAAACGTCCCTCCTAATTTTGAGTCCATATGTCCTCCCTTCTACCACCCATTAGATTTAGAGTTTGAGCCCAAGTCAGTCCAAGATCAGACTCCATTGAGACCTGAACAACTTTTTCAACCTCTCTGAGCCTCCGTTTTCCCAGCTATAAAGTGAGGATGTTGATACCCATCTGGATGTGCTATACTCCATGAGATGGCATGTTTTGCCCCATATCACTGTTTTAAATAGTTATCAGTACAGATGTCATCTTCTCTGTCTTGCCTAAGCTAAGCATTCATTTGACTCTATTACCTTAGTTCTACTTCCCCCCTCCAGCTTCTGTCACCACCCTTCCTCTCCCACCAAAGATGCCAATGGCTTCTTGGCTGTCTAATCCAGTGGACTCTTTTCACAGCTTCTCTTTGGAACTTTGGAAATGGTTCAGCACCTTCTCTTTCATCAAAGAGTCTGCTTGCATGGCTTCTATATCACCATGTTCTGGAGAGTCTCTCTCTCTCTCTCTATCTCTATCTCTTTTTTTTTTCCTGGAAGACTCTTCTCAGTATCTGTCATGTCATCTCTTCCTCAGCCCTTCCTTCATCACCTGTGGCTGCTCCCTGGTGCTTCCCTCAGCCCTCAGTCTTGTAAAAATGCAGTGAAGACTATCAAATACTCTGTGTCAGATACTACTCTGAGCACCTCGCATGCATGTATACATTTAATTCCCAAGTAAAGACCACATGTACTTGACTTTTAGTTTGCAGGTGAGGAAACTGAGGTTCAGAATAGTCAAGAAATGTGCCTAAGCCAGATCAGTCAAGAAAGCATGCTAACGTAGATGGACTAGCTGTCTCTTGACTAGTCTGTCTCTGAGTGATTCTGTCCCTGTCAAAGATTCTGTCTGAGAATCTGTTGGCATCTGCCATGTAGGTGTCTCCAGGAAAGATCCTTCTTTTAGACTCTAGACCCAAACGTTAACTCTTCGCAGGGTCTCTCTGGTTGTTGGGCTGCAGCTACCTCAAGATCTCTGTGAACTCATTTGCTTTCCCTACAAACCCATTCCATCCTGTCTTCTCTCATTTCACTCCAGTCAAACACTGGGAAGTCATATGCCTCTTTCAGGCATCTAGGTGCTGCCTCTGCCTCCTGAATGCTCCTCACCTCTGCCCTTTACTCTATCCCCCTTGCCATTGCCTCACTTCCTGCAGCCTTCATTTCCTTCCCTGGATTTCCGAAAATCTCCTAACTCCTCTCCCTGCCTCCAGTTGGACCTCCTGCAATTTGTTGTCCTGTCTGGTCTTCTAAAATTCCATACTCCGGTCTTAGGACTCTTCCCTGGCTAATCATTACCTTAGAGATAACATCCACATTCTTTAGCACGCAACCCCAGCCAATTTACCCTCTGTTCCTCTGCCTCCCCAGTCTCATCCTCCACCATCCCCTGCCTTCTGTTCCAGATTACCTGGATAGCTTGAAGCATGAGGATAACTGTGAAAACTGTGCAGAACAGCAGTGTTCACCAGGGGCTACACAAATGTTTCTTGTAATCCTTACAACTGCCTGGGATGAAGAAATTATTGATGTCTCACTAGTGACGCAACTGGAGTTCAAGAAGGCTGTCACTTGCCCAGAATTTTCAAAATTAGGTCTGTCTAGGCTCCTCACCAACATGCTCTAGTGAACTGGCTGACTGCTTGGTATGAACCCCCTCTATATTTGCCTCCACCCCCACTCTAGGTTGGCTGATTCCTTTAGGCCTTAATTCAAGGGTCAGCCTTCTGGAAATTCATGGTTGGCCTCTGGCCTCCATGCTGACTCATTATTCCTTCATGTACATCATACTTCTTTCAAATAAAGATTCCATCATTTATAGGATCCATCCTTATCATATTATCTCTTCAGGAAGACAAAAATCCCACCATGGTAAATATATGCATCTTTAATCATATCTCACACATTATATACCATATATACACACACAAAATAACTCCCATACAAACAACTGAGTTCATCTCTACTAGCTTGGCTGCACTGGCCCAATTTCTAAATCTACTAGGCTAAACCTCTTGAGGGCTTGTTATCTCATTTTGATACCCCAATGATTGATACACAGTAGGAGCTCAATGAATGAAACTTGAGCAGATAAATAATATGTGGCAAGAAAAATAGCTAGCATTTTCTGAACACATACAACACTGAGCATTGAGCTAGATGTTTGGCATGATTATGTCATTTTATTTGCTCACAATAAAAACTATGAAATAGGGAGTTTTCATATCTGCATTTTACGTATGTGGAAAACAAAATCAGAGAAGTTAATCACATTACTTGAAGTCCACAGCTAGAATGATAAAGGACAGAAATTTTAAACCAGTTTGGCTGATGTCAGAGTTTGAGATCTGAACCCTGCCTTTCCAAAGACCAAAGTTTCATATAGCTCCTCAGAAATGATGTTCATTTAGTTTCTTGCTTCTCTCACATTCCTGTCCCTCCCACCTGAGGCCAAACTGACCAAGATCTTGCTCATCTTCATTCTTATATCAGTACTTCTCTTTTAAAAACTACACAAAAACTTAAGACCAATGCAAATGTGGCATGGACAGTATGGAAAACAATAGGACTAATGCCTCCTTTAACCTGGATGCCATGATTTTGACCTATCTTAAGAGCTGAGATACACTGTCCATTTAGGGGAATATGTGGTCACCTTCACATCTAGGTCTTTCTCATAAAAACGAAGTTAGGCTGCCTTAGTCTTGCATTTCTTTCAGTTGAAGACTCTATCACATCAATATTATTTATAATATAATATTTATAGTATTTATCTATATTAATTCTATTAATAAAATAACTAAATTTATTAAATCAAGTATAAACTTAAAATAATTAAATTTTAATTAATTATATTAATATTTATTTTATAATATAGTGATAAATTTATACTATATTTATGATTATAATTTATAATATTTTTAAAAATATTTTATTTATTTGACAAAGAGAGAGAGAGTACAAGCAGGGGGAGCAGGAGAAGCAGACTCAGCTGAGCAGAGAGCCTGATGTGGGTGGGGTTCAATTCCAGGACCCTGAGATCATGACCTGATCCAACTGATCACATTTTTGGTGCTTTCAAACTGCTCAGAAGAGCCTCAAAAGTCCTTAGAAGTGCTTTAGAGTGTGCAGAGTCTTGAACATGGGATCTGAGCAATAGACTTCTCTTCCATTCTGCACTTGGCTGCTTTTCCGGTTCAGTTTTTTCTGCTACAGGGTTTGAAATTCACCTAAATCTCCTAGAAGCACACCTTGGAAATACTGTCCATAAATGTGAACCACAACCAGCCCGGCACCAACAGACAGGATATTGTAATACAGTCTCAATATAATCTTTGCGAAAAATCAAACACACAGAGAAGTCACCATGGCAAACGTACACTTCAATCCCTACCTCATATCATATATAAGAATAAACTAAAAATGGACCATGGACCTAAATGTAAAATTATAACAGTTCTAGAAAAAAACACAGCAGAAAATCATTGTCACCTTGGATTAGACATGTATTTCTTACCTATGACACTGAAAATACAACACATGAAAGAAAAAATTGATAAAGTGGACTTAACCAAAATGAAAACTGTTCTTAAAAGGTACTGTTAAGAAAATGAAGAGAAGCCATAAATTGAGGGACAATATTTCCAAAACACATAAAGAACTTACTCAGAATATGTTTAAAATTTCAAATTTAATAAAAAGGAAAAAAAACAATCCATTAAAAAAATTGGGGCCCACATTTCACCAAAGAAGATGATTTATGGACAAATCAGCATTTGATAAGATCCCCAACATCATTTGTCACTAAAGAAATACAAATATAAACCACCATGAGATACCAATATGCTTATATTCAAATTTGAACTGTTCCATACATTGATTTTGTCATCAATTACATGACTATGTGTATTTGTTGAAACTCCTGGAATCCTACAATAAGAAAGATAGACTTTAGTGTATGTAAATTATATCTCAAAGAAAATTTATTCCTGTATAGAGCAGCCAATGGTGGAGAAAACCCAGGTGGCGATTAGTTGGACCTTCCTCTGCATACAGGTAGGCTTTCTGTTAAAATCCCCTTAACTATTACACAGCTAGCTGCCTTTGACATAGATTTTAGGGGCCACCTAAAGTTTAGAAACAATAAAAGGTAGAGAAAAGTCTCTTAGAACCTAGGAAGTAATACAGTAGAAATTTTATGTTTATACAATGTACACTTTTTTTTAAGATTTTATTTATTTACTTGAGAGAGAGCATAGAGGGAGAGGGAGAAGCAGACTCTAGGGAGTCTAACCAGGACTCGATCTCAGGACCCCAAGATCATGACCCAAGTGGAAGGCAGATGTTTAACTGACTGAGCCACAGAGGTGCCCCTATAACATATATTTTATATTTAGTTTGGTAAAGGTCCAGTTTATCAAGATCTTTTCTGACCCAGAAACTATGTTAGCCACCCATTCCCAGTCAGTATCCCTGAATGGGGGGGGGGGTGGAAACATCCCTTCTATTTCATCACTCAAGCAGAACATGAAAATATTAGACAGGGCAGCACCTGTGGCAAGAGAGCAGATGTCTCTCCATGTGGGCATCTTTCAGCCAACATTCCTCTTCAGGAATATCCTAATTGCTGGAAAATAAAGGCAAAACCTGGACTTCCATTTCCCAAAGCTTAGTGCCATAAATTGGGCATCACTCTGTGTCTCAGACCCCAGCTCGGAGTACATTTAGAAGGAAATAGGAAATATTTAGGAGTAAAGAGCCATGATGTGTGCACCTACCTTACTCTCAAAGGGCTCAGGAAATAAATATTACTTTTTGAAATGATCATTATTATTGTCAAAATTGTTTCCAAATAGAAAGTTTCCTAAAATGTAATCCTTGAAGCATGTCATTTTAAATATACATTTAACACTGTGAGCATCATTTAATTACAGGAGATGGAGAGGAGGAAGAATGAAAAAATGTGTTTTTCCAAGCCCTGCAAAAACCCTCCATAGACTGGATCCTTATGAAAATGTCAGTTCTAAATTTCATGTGACCGATGTTTTTTCCCAGGCTTTTTATTGGGAAGGACATCAGGCACACCTTCTCCTCCAGACAGTCTTCCATGGTGTGGTAGGCTCCTGCAGACATCCACCAGTCCGTCATTTCCAACACAACACTCTCCTTTTTCCTCAAGATTCTCCAAAGAAGGACTGAATATTTACTGCGTTTATGTTAACATTTCACCTTTTCCACTGTTTGGCTTGGCTAAGACCTTTTAGGACACAGTCAGTGATCCTGTTGTTCAATGATTTATGCAGTCCATGACCTTCTTTTTCTTCCCAGTCATTTTACTGCACAATACAACTTGGAGTGGGGAGAGGTACACACATAACAAGGAAGAAGAAGAAACTAACCCCAGTTCCTTGCTTTCATCATAGATGTGTAGTCCTGATAGATGCTAATGAGACAGGAAGAAGAAACTTGTGGCTCAGATGAAGTTTGAGAATACGGATAAAGTTGTTGGAGCAATCACCAAACCTTAGAGAGTTAACACACTAAATGTTTAGTTATCACACTTACAAAGGTTGATATGGGTTAGGTTGTCCTTGACTTTTGTGTCACTCTCATCTTCAAGATGTATCCTGCATAGCTTGTCACTGCATAGGAAGAAAGAGTGGGTGGCATGTGAATATGTATGCGTAGGTCCAGAAGTTGCTTACATCACTTCAGTCCACATGGTACAATCAACAATCAATCGCAGAGGTTGACATTTCTCCCCTGAGAGATGGGGTTATTTGTCCTCCCCCTTGAAACTGGGTGGACACTTCTAACTACTTCTACCACTGAAACATGGTAGAAGTGACATTGTAGGACTTCCAAGGCTGGGTTGTAAAGGGCAATATGGCTTTGGCTTGGTTCATTCTCTGTCTCTGAATGTAAATGCTTGGACTTCAGCCACCATGTTGTGAAGAAGCCCAAGCCACATGGATATGATACATGTGTATATTCCAGCCAATAGCCCCAAATGATTCCCAAGCTGAGAACCAGGAACAGCTGCCAGACCTATAAGTGAGTGAGCCTTCAGGCTTCTAGGGAAGGCCTTAGACATAATAAAGTGGAAATAAACCATCCTGCAGTAACTGGGTAAATTAAAGACCCACAAAAATTATAAGAAATAATAAATCATTGTTATTGCAACGTAGTGATCTGAAGGGGCACGTGCACCTGAATGTTTATAGCAGCAATGTCCACAATATCCAAACTATGGAAAGAACCTAGATGTCCATCAGCAGATGAATGGATAAAGAAGCTGTGGTGTGTATATATATACACAATGGAATACCATGCAGCCATCAAAAGAAATGAAATCTTGCCATTTGTGATGATGTGGATGGAACTAGAGGGTATTATGCTTAGCGAAATAAGTCAATCGGAGAAAGACAATTATCATATGATCTCCCTGATATGAGGAAGTGGAGACACAATGTGGGGGGTTTGGGGGGTAGGAAAAGAATAAATGAAACAAGATGGGATCGGGGGGGAGACAAACCATAAGAGACTCTTAATCTCACAAAACAAACTGAGGGTTGCTGGGGGTAGGGGGGTTGGGAAAGGGGGGTCGTGTTATGGACATTGGGGAGGATATGTGCTATGGTGAGTGCTGTGAAGTGTGTAAACCTGGCGATTCACAGACCTGTACCCCTGGGGCTAATAATACATTATATGTTTATTAAAAAATTTAAAAATATATGAAATGTAAAAAAAAAAACAAAAATCATTGTTATTGCTTTAAGCCACCAAGTTTGGCAGTAACCTGTGAAGCAGCACAGTGCTAGTCTCTGCCATGATTCCCCAGATTCTCTGCAAGCAGTTGTTCATCAGGATTCTCAGACCACCAGCTTGGAGAAAAAAACACCACAACCACTGTTACTACTGCCATCCTCATCAGTTATCAGGGTCAGAGTCCTGGCAAGAAGCACAAATGCCACACTGAAAAGAGGAAATTATGGAGAGTTTTTAAAGGTGGTTAGGGTAGGATTAAGCAGACTTATTAGTGACACACCCAGGTCTGACAACAATGAGGGGACACTACCATCCTAGGCCTCAAGAGGCCAGGTGGGGAGTGGTGACTAGAGTCCAGCAGGAGCTCTAACTACAGGGTAGGGGGACTAGTCCAACAGGAGCTCTAATTACAAGTGGGGGAACTAGCTGAAAGGGACTTTGATCCCTAGAATGCAACCACTGTCAGACGGAAGCCCAGCAAAGACAGCTGATGAAATAAATACCCCAAACTCTGCTCTCACTCTGATTTTCTACTCATAGTTCCTATTGGCCAAATGCAAGAGAGGAGCAAAAGTCAAGGGAGTCTGGCTGATGGAATCCATAGGGACCAACTTCCCAGGGGGCAGAATGGGATGACAAAGGTGGAGAGTAGACTCAGAGAGGGAAAGCAAATATCCTGCACATTTACCATCATCAACAACATCATCATCATCATCATCTTTATACTATTCAAATGCATATGCTACTTCTGTGTTTACAGAATAATTCTTCATACTTTCTCTTGTATCACCCTCAGAAAGTCACTCTTCCAGTATCCCCTGAATCTGCCAGAGGGCTTAATACATAAATGGTGCTGAGTTCAGTCCCATACATATCTCAGAATACTGACTCTACTCAAGGCTCCAGGCCTCTGTACATGGGTACAGAGAAAACAATTCCAAGATAAATATGTTAAATATCATAAGAAGGACACAACGTTTTAGGAAAGCTTGATCTGAAAAGACTCACAGATGTGGTGGTACTCGAGTTTGACCTTTGGCGATGGGCAGATCTCAACAGGTGCACTTGGAAAGGAGAGTTTTCAGGTCCTGTTAAACACATGAAGAAAAAGTTTAAGGTGGAGAAATAGAAAGTGTGCTCTGGTGACAGAAGATATTTCCATTTTGCTAGGGCATAGAATTTATAGAGATTAAGATGTAAGCTATGAGATTGAAAGCATTGAATTGTTATATTGAGGTAAGTCCAGAAAATGAGATGCATTGGTGCTGACACATTAGGCACAGGGGAGTCACTGATGGCTTTTGAGTAGAGAAAGAAAGTATTCTAACTGCTCTTCAGGAATACCAAGTTTATAGCAGTGGGTGGGATAAATGAAGTGAGCACACATATGCTGCAGAGAGATTAATTATGGAGCTACTGCCCTAGTTACAGTAATGAGAAGCTTGCCCCAGAGGATGGTAGCAGAAGCAGAAAAAAAGGATGTGGCATCAGGTTGACAATGTGAAAACCAAGAGTAGACAATGGCTCTTCCTACAGTCAGTCCCAGATGGGCACAGGGATGTCATTTGCTCATCATTCACAAGTATTTACTGAGTGACTACTTTGTGCCAAGCACTGTTCTGGACTTTATGAACAGAGCAGGAAGCAAGATGGTTAAACCAGTCTCACTGTCTACCTGGATTCAAGAAGAGAAGGTAGTGCCACCAATAAAAGCAGGACAGGTGTCCAGATATGTTTTGTAAAAACATGTAATGTTTTATAAAAAATGTTGGAGCGCTGAAAGTTTTCTTTCAATTTCAATGTTTAGCATATATATAAAATAAGTTTAAAAATTATGTTTTAGGGGCACCTGGGTTGTTCTGGCAATTGAGCAGCCAACTAGTGGTTTCTGCTCAGGATGTGATCTCAGGGTCGTGAGATCAAGCCTCCAGTCTGGCTCTGTGCTGACCACGGAGTCTGCTAGAGATTCTGCCTCTCCCTCTCCTTCTGCCCCTCTCTCTGCTTGCTCACTCTCTCTCTTTCTCTATCAAAATACATAAATAAATCTTTGAAAAAAGAAAAGAAAAAAGGGAAAAGGAAAAGAAAAGAAATTACCTTTCAGAGAACATTTGGAAAGGGGAAAGGGCGCTTAAGTGAGATGTGTTGGAGAAGCGAGGGGTAGAGGGTTTAGACTTGGGTGTTTATATACAAAGATCCACACACCTTCCTAGCACCCACCCACTCAGTCCTCCCCATGGGCCTCCATACCCACCCCAAGTTGCCTAGGTCAGTGAGGGATGTCATCTAGACAGTTCCAGCTCATCCAAATCAGTGTGTCCAACTTAGCGATATTTTTTAAACCAAGCAATACAAGTACATAGCACACAATAAGATGTTCAACATCACTAATTACCAGGGAAATGCCAATCAAACTGCAATGAGGTATCACTTCACAACGGTCATATGAGCTATTATCAAAAAGACAAAAAAATGACAAGTGTTGGTGAGGATGTAGAGAAAAGGGAACCCTTGTGCACTGTTGGTGGAAGTGTACATTTGTGCAGCAACTATGGAAGATGATCTGGATGGGTCCTGGGATCAAGCCTGGCATTGGGCTCCCTGCTCAGCAGGGGAGTCTGCTTCTCCCTCTCCTACTCCCCCTGCTTATGTTACCTCTCTCATTGTATTTCTCTCTGCCAAATAAATAAATGAAATCTTTTTAAAAAATTTAAAAATAGCATTACCATATGATCTACCAATTCCATTTCTGGGTATTTATCCAAAGAAAACAAAAATGCTAATCCAAAGAGATATATGCACTCCTATAGCATAATTTACAAAAGCCAAGGTACAGAAGCAATTCAAGTGTCCATCAATAGACCAATAGATAAAGGAGATATGGTGTATATGCCATGGAATATAACTCAGCCATAAAAGAGAGGGTTTTAGGCTAAGTGAAATAAGTCAGACAGAGAAAGACAAATGCCATATGATTTCACTTTTATATGCAATCTAAAAAGAAAACGAACAAACAAAACAAACAGAAAGAGATTTATAGATAAAGGGAACAAATGGGTTGTTACCAAAAGAGAGAAGGGGGGAGGGGCAGGTGAAGTAGGCAAATGGCATTAGTAGGTACAAAGTTCCAGTTATTAAGAAAAGAAAAGAAAGAAATACAAGTACATGATCTGACCAGTGTACTTACTAGGGAAAAAATGGCAGACCATTTAAAAGTGGGCATCTCTCAGAAAATCTGCTGACATGTGCAGGTATGTAGGCATCTTTACACCTGTGCCTGTGAGGAGGGGTTTGGGTTTAGGATTGGATGAGGGGAAGAAGGTCATAATGGTTCATTTACTCAACCATCTTTATTGAATACTTTCTGTTCTCCACAGTGTGCTGAGGACTGAGAGCCATGAGATGAGTGAGACAGCCTCAACTCTAGAATGTTTGTATTCTTCTCCAAGAAAGGGAAAAATACCTATGGATGAATATAGCAAATTAGTTCTTATAAGTTCTGAGGCCCGGCACTGTGCTCAACTTTATTCAGGAAGGTGGGCATCCAATTTTGGTTTATCTTCATTTTTAAATAGAGTTTGAACACTGGCTTAAGGCTGCAAACAGTAGAGGACTGGCCAGCTTAGAGTGGTCTTTCCATTACATGCCAAGTTAAGGTTGGGTAAGCCAAGCTAACAATTTCAGACTATGGAGACCCCATCTATGGCTTCCAGTAAGCTGTCTTGAATCATAGGTGGATTCACCCTTCAGAAGTTCAGGTTCAGAACTGGGTGAAGACGTTGTCTTTGAGGAGGTTAGTGTAGAATCATAATTTAACTAGCAATTGAGATCAGATAGAGGATATTGAAGAAATAAATTGATAATTTCATCTTGTAAGAGACAGGATCATTCTGATGGCCTTGGTGAGCACAGGAACAGAAAGGCTTGGCAATATGTTCCAGATGTCAAGCCACAGAGTAAAAGATGCCGGGAAAACCCAGAAAGGAGGAAAAACAGAGGGGTCTGGACCTGAGTGTTGGAGGTGAGGATGGGAGAGGAGATGAGACATTATAAAGAAGAGCTAATAGTAAATATGGTGCCTCAAGAAACATGGAAGAGGAGGAGGAGAGGAGGAATTCATTTTGTGGAAATGTTGGGTATGAGGCAATGATGTCTAGGGATAACAGAAGAAATGTCTGACAAGCAACTGTAGAGGTGAGACTGAAGAACTCAGGAGGGAGGCAAGGCCAGAGGCTGGGTGGAGGATCCCTCCACAAAGGTGATGGTGAGCGGGTGTGGCTTCTTAGATGGAAGAGTCAAGAAAAAAACAAACAGAGAGCTGAATCCTGGAGCCACAGAGGGGCTTCTGTGAACCAATGGCAGGATGATGAGCAGTGAGTTAAGGAAACAATTATAACAACATCAGAAGAAAATCAGTAGCTGCATCATCATGGACAGCAAGAAAAAGAGTTTCAAGAAGGACACACTGATGAATGGTGTCCATCACTGCCATGCTCACAGAGAGATGGCCATTGGGTTTGTGATTCCAGAGTTGAAATGTGGTGTGTGTTCTGGTAGCAAACTAAAGAGTGGGGATTTGAAAAGGACATAAGAAGTTAGTCACCGCATCACCTAGACAGCTTCTTCGACTAGGTCAGCAGTTACCAGTAGGAAGAGCCCTGACAAGAGTCTAGGAGAAGACAATCTGGCTTCAGTGGACAGAAAGATGGCCGCCCAGATTCCAGTCTACCTCTAATATGAAACTGCTGAGAGATTTGAGGAGAGAAGAGCTTAACAAATGTGAGTCACTTTTTATTTTGGAAATTTTCAAACACATTAGAAACAAAAGTATATCACATCACTCCACTCCCAGAATTTCCAACCCATGCTCGATCCTGATTTACCTTCCTTCTACCCACTGTGTACCCCAGCTGCTTCATTTGGAAGTTAATTCTACATTTTAAGCCACTCCTTCATTAAATAATTTTTTGAATGTTACTCTAAAAGATACAGACTTTAAAGAGTATAGCCACATGCCATTGCTACATCTAAAAAGCTGACAATAATTCCTGAATAGTTTATACGTGTTTAGATTTCTCTAATTATCTAATACTACTACAGGAACTAGAGAAGTGGAAGGGGGGAGTTTTACCAAAATCAAGATTCAGACAAAGTCCACACATGGCAACGGGCTAACACACATTTTCTTTATGTTTGAATCTGTAAGTTCTCCCTGTCTCTCTCTTTTTTTTTAATGATTATGTGTTGAAGAAACAAGGTAATATATTTAATATATCCTGTTTCCCACCACCTGGATTTTACTGACAACACTCAAATGATGCTATTCTGTTTCTTCAGTTCTCTATATTTCTGGGAGTTAGATCCAGAGGTTTTATGTGGTTCATATTTCATTTTTGTCAAAAAATGTGTGTTTTCTATTGTATCATATCAGTAGGCATAAATATCTTATGACCTCTCTCTTTGTGATGTCCAGATTGATGTGTGGTCCAAAGCCACCACCCCATCCATCTATGGTGAATCCCAATTCCTTTCACTATGTTGGCAGGGAAATACAAGTTCTTACTCTCTTACAGAAAATCTAATCTATTTTGAACGGCAAAAAAAATTCAAGATTCTATACATACTAGGTTCAATATACATAAAAATTGATATTCCTTAAGTTAAAAAAAATGTACATTCATATCCATGACAAACCATAGTTGATTTTTTTTAAGATGAAAGCAATGTTCAGAATGTGGTCTGTCACTGACATATAAATGATTGGTTTAGAATGCCTCCTAAAAAGTGCAATGATAATTGGATATAAGCTGCTTATTCAAACTCTCCCCCTCTGTGGGCTTGGACACAAACTTCCAGAAACCAACTATTGGTAATAACACAGGTGGTACAGGAAGCGGATTTTCCTTGTCATAAAGGGCCAATATGAAGGTGCTGGGAGGGAGAATGGAAAAGCAGTGATAAATGTAACATTACGAAAGAAGAATTAACAGGATTTGGTAAATAATTAAAGAAAGGCAGAGTTGAGATGTTGCCAATACCTTGACCAACTGACTCTCAAGTAACAAAGGAATGTGATTTGGAAATTTCACAAGAGTGTGAAAACTGTCCTGCCGATTTAGGCCAATGGACATCCCAATTGGTATTGCTCTAAATTCACAGATAAGTGGTGTGCTCAGATAACCCCAGAAATTCCCCTAAGCCATCAGAATCCCCCCTTTCATCTCAAGATATTTCTTAGAAAACTGCTAATAAATAACAAGTACACTCATGGCTCAGAGATATCCTAAAATGCTGAGTCATGTGCATTTTAAAGAAATAGAATATTAACCTCTTTATCTGGAAAATACTCCAATGCTTCAGTCCCTATGTAATAAATTGGTTAAGCAAACACACAGGGGCTGGGGGAGCTGGCAACACCCCCATGCATATAAAGAATTCTGTAGAATAAGTCAGAATTATGCTTTCTGCTGTATGATCAATGTTATTAATGATCCAGTGCACGGCAAAGCCTGGGGAGGCCGGAAACTTGAGCCCTGACAAGAGTCAGGAGACATCCTAGGAGCCCATACCTGAGTCCTGGAGGTGAGGAAGAAGGAAAGAGAACAGAGAGTGTAACCTAGAAATTATGTCTGAGAGACACCATTCGGGCCTGGAACTGGCCCCCAAAATGCTTATTAGAAGCAGTACACTGTAATAAATATCAGCAGTTTAGTTTAGACTTTCCATGGAGAATTCCCCCGGCCTGTCACTCAACCTATTTGTCAGTAGACATTCCCAGACCAAAAAAAGACTGTCTGCCAGCCCAGTCATACCCATGTTGATGCAAAATTAACTCTGATGTGGGGCAAGGGTCTCACCCCTCCCAGCTACCTCACCAAGAAGTGACCCAATGCAGACACTGGCATTTGACAAGGAATAGTCCACACAAGCATGCAGAATTAGGCATCTATTGGGATGGCTGTCTAGTTCTCCTGGTACCTGGAAAGAACCTTCTACAGACAACCAGGGCCTCTCAGTGGATTGCCTTCCATGAAGTGGCCATGGGCTCCGTCCAGGGGGTCCCATGGAAGGAGTCAGTGTTTATTGGGAACGGAGACTGCTTTAAAGGTGATGAGAAGAACTTTGTCATCTCTTTTCGGTTTAAGAGGAAATCAGTGGAGGGCTCTGGGCCCAGAATTACATGGCAATTGTGGTTCTTATAAGAAAGCAAGTTTTGTGTGCCCGGAGGTGGCGTTTGGAGTGCAAGAGACAGGAAGGAAGAAAGTGGGGAATGTGTGCTGAGCTGAGTGTGATCTCAGCGCCTTCCCCTGGCAATACTCGAGCCTCACTTGAGACAAATTCTTAAGATAATCATAAAAAACCATAGCAACCTTGTTGATGTTGGGATTTGCACTGGGATTCCAAATCAAGAGGTAGGGCAGGAGAAACAGGTTTGGATTTCTTTCACAGAGCGGGCAAAAGAATGCGAGTCCTTCTCAGTGAAGGGAGAGAGCTGGCTGCTGACAGCCTGTTGGCCTTGCCACACCCTGTGCCCCATGTTTCCATAAAAAGAAATGAGTCCAAAATGTACCACCAGCATCAGTTATGTACAGGGAATTTTGTGAAGCCAATTTTTTTTAACAGTGGTCTGTGAAATTGTTTTGTTTTATCCTCTGACAGACAGAGAGTGACAGGGGACAAAAGAGATGGTTTGGCATTTACAAGCCTTCACCCATGTTACCTTCCAGGAGCTGAGAGTGAAATGCAACCACCCTAGTCAATTCTGCATCAATGTATCAGTGCAAAAAAGAATAAGATGCAGCCAAGAATGCGTGGCAAGTGAGTTCAGAGGCACAAAGTCTCCAGATTTATGGTTAGAAGAATAAAGCAAAATGGTTCTCCTACATTGCTCCTCCCACATGGACTGACTGGCCAGCCCCAGCGAGCATGGGGAGATAAGTGGAGAACAACTCTTCCAGCAGGAAGCAGGACATGTGTGCTTATGGCTTCCTGGGAACAGGACCTCAAGAAGCAGGAGTGAGGGACAGGGGAAGAGGGGGCAGGGAGGAGGAGAAGCACCATGGGGCTGCTCACTGCCATCCCCACTAAGGACTTATTAGAACTGTCCCCAGAGGAGCAGCACCTACCTCTGTCCCCCAAAGCTTGCAACTGCCATGAGATGTGACTTTGCCACATAGGCCAGGCAGGGTCATGCCTCCCAGGGGCAAAAATCAACATTCTGTGTCAATGCCAAGTGCATCACAGCGCTTAGGGACAGCACTCCACAGAGTAGGCATCAAAGACGAGGTGAAAAGTCTGTGAATCAGAGCCCAGAAGGAACTCAATATGTCCCCAAACCCAGGAGACCCCCAAAGACATCGCCTAACAAATTATATTCCTTACATTATTTAGGAAGACACTGACATGCAGTGTTGGTCCTGCACATGTCTCTCCTCCCTTCCTACCATCCCACTCTGCTCTTTGCGGCTTCTCCTCTAGTAGAAGGGAGAAAGAGCCTGCAGGCTGCATGCCCAGTGTGTGAGCATCAGCCTTGTGGCTTCTGAGCCACCTCCCAGCCCATCTCCTCTCACCTCTCCACCTGAGCTCCCAATATCAGGATGCCAAAGAGTCTGTCTGTTTTGAACACAGAGAATACAAACCCCGTTACCTTCGGAATCCCCATCTTTGCAGCTGTGGTGCACACCGATGCATTTTCAGTCCCTTTACTCTGACTCCAGAGGGATGAAGATGATCAGAGGTCCCTTCCCCTCTTAAACATATTTGGAGGAAGGGAGTCTGAGCCTTCGGTATTCCTCAGGTGATGCACCTGAAGTGGAGTCTTCCCAAAGCAGCACTGACAGTCCACCTAGCCACCAGAGAGGAAGGAGTAGCGGAGAAAGGGACACCGGCTTCTTTGCAATAGGACATATCCCTTGTGGGGCTGAGGCCAACGACAGGGGACACTGCTCTGAGATCAGAGAGGGATAACCCTGCCCTTACTGTCCAGCTGACCTTAGAAGCATGATTTATTCACCACATACAGGACCTGTTGCCATGTAGATGGGACCAGGATCAAAGTAAATACTCAGTTCTTCTCCCAAAAATTTGAGTCTCCAGTTTTCCCCTCACCTTTTGCCCTGGACTAAGTTCCATAAGGTGGGTGACCTTGAAAATTACTGCTAGGAGCCTTTCAGAACACTTTACATTTAACATTTAACACATTTTTTTTTTCTACATTGTTTAGGGCCCTTTCTTTGGAATATTAAAAAAACACACCTCGGTACAAATTCTTCCCCAGAAGATACATCATTAACATGATCTGGAACAGTCAGATCACAATTTAGGTGCCTTCACCCTCCTACTCCATTGTCAACAGTGAAGTCCTGAGACCCTGGGATATTTTGTTTCTAGCGTTCACTGTTTTTTCCTTCTAGGAGCTGTGACAGAGTAAACTGCTATTTTGTTTTGTTTCTGATACACCAGACCTCCCAGGCCCTGGAATGTGGGTGGATGGCATTTTAATTAATGTTAATGCCTGGACTGACCACCTTCCTCCCCAAATGATTTTTAGTAAGATAAATAAACTAGCAAACCGGAGAAGCGCCATATATGAGTGTATGGGTTCTTCCGGAAAGGGTACCCTTCTGGGTAGGCAGGCCAGCTCCAGGTACCAGGCCTGCCTCCATCCTCACCACCCCCAGTCAATTTGGAAAATTTCAGTCCAAGTACAAATCAGTTGTGGGGCCCACGGGGGGTGATATTTCTCCTTTGAATAAATAAAATAAATACTTCTGGAGATTCAGAATCCATTTGGAGTCTCCATTTCCTCATTAGCAGGATCATTTTTATTCTAAGATTAATAATACCAGAATGCATTAAGCCATAATTTCACAACAACAAAAAAGATACATGGCAAATGACCTCAAATTCCTAGAATCCAGCCCTGGAATCAATCCAATATTTAAATCAACATGGATAACGCTCTGTTGGGTCAAAATATAGTCACAGTTTCCCCAGAGATATTGTGTTTCTTTTATCTTTTCTAGTAAATTTCTATTTTTCCCCTAACCCTCATGGTTAAGCATTTTATCCAGTTTAAACGATGGGGATTTAAATTGCTATTTTAGTGGAAGAGGCTTGATTAAAACCTGTCCTCATCAAATTATTGGACAGTGGTTCTTGGGCTCTGTTTACATTAGTGTCAACCTTAATTTAAATTCTGCATAACTATATTTGCTTCACTAAATGCATTCACCAGGAACACACCACAAATTACTTTGCATTATGAGCAGAGTCTCTTTGTCTATTGCAAAGTGTTTTGAAATTAGCACCATAAGTAACTAGCTATAAGTGTCACTCGATCTCCTTAATGCCTCATTAATCAAACCCCATGGCAGCTGGTGTGATGTCCAAGCCCGTCTCATATAAGATCAGTATCACTTGCTCCTTGCTTCTGACCACAGTCTTTTAAACTTGATTCATTATTTGTGCCTTTGCCCTCCACTGTGGCATTCCTTCTCCCTCAGCTTTGTGCTGCATACCAGCCGTATGGGCATTCTTTGCAGAAATTGATCAAAAAAAAAAAAAGGCAAAAAAACCCATTTCCCCTTTTGTGGAAATCCATGATCTTGAAAAGAGGAAAGCCATTTCCACAAAGGTTCAATACAATTTTCAGATCACTCTTAAAATGCCATGGGAGAAAAATTTTCCTTGGACAAGTTTTTCTTCATGTCAAGAGTTAGGGAGGAGAAAATAAATACATTTACCCAAGCAGACTACTATTCCTTCACCTGGCCTCAGTTTTTGTAAAGTGGTATACATTAAACTAAGCACCTAATCAGGAAAGAAGATGTGCTTATCCTTTATTATGTAGTAGTATTTCTGTACTAAATAAGAAATTTTAAAATCTATGCTTGCAAAACAAATGCATAACATCTTGTACTTGATAGTTTTATTACAATTCTTATAAGGGAAAAAAGGTTATGCCATCCATATATGTTTACACAAAAGTATAACAAAAATGACATATATGAAGGAATCTTTTTTCATGGTCCCATCACACATTTGCAAATGTTTAAATAGAACTCCCCCCACCCCAAAACCGCCGCCTCCAACCCCCACATTCTCTCTTCTTCCCTGCAGGGCAGAACACACACCCACACACTCACACACCTTTTTAAAACAAATTTAATACTCACTGGCATTAAAACTACTTAGCAGCTCTACTGGACAATGACCACACGACATTTTGCAGGATGTCTTGAGCCCCGTGTGGGCACATGGGGTGGGCGTTTCCCGGCAGTGGTGGGGGGGGTCGTGGGGAGGAAGTCTCTGTCCCCTGCCATGGGGGTGGTGCGTGGCTGCTCTCCCCCCGCCCCCTCCCCCTGCACACGCAGAGCTCACCAAGGAGTGGCGGAGACCTGACAGGTGCTCTCATCTCCTGCGGCAGCAGCACGTGAGGTCGGCTCTGGCTCTCCGTAGAGCACTGTCTCAATGGGAGGCCTTTGGCTTCGTGGCCTTTCCTTCTGACCACCCAGCAGGAAAAATATACAGAAGGGGTTTTTCTTGTTTTTTGTTTTTTGTTTTTCTGTGAGTTTTGTCAGTGTGGAAAAAACCAAAAAAACAAAAAAACAAAACAGCATTGAAACTTTGTACTTCCCGCAGGTGGGTTTCTGGCCTGTGAACAATTAATAGAATCATAGTAAACCTTGAATTTTCTTCCGTGTTCAACTTTTTTGCCTTTTCACCTTATAAAACCATTCAGGCTAAATAAACCTTATTACAATAGAATTAAGCATTGTGGCCTGGCTCCCAAAACCAACATTGGTGGCAAAACCCACTGAGTTAGAACACACACACGACTGCAAACCTGTGTTAGATTCTGACTTTAAAATGAATTTAATGTAAACCATGCTTTGTGCTTGTTTTTGTATTATTACCATGTCTACTGTCTCTTACTGCATTTAAAATAGGCTCCGACTTTAAAAGAGCAAATGTGAAAGAACATTTGATTACATTTTAGGTGACATTTACTCTGATTAGTGGTATAATTTACAGCAATTACAAAAGTACATTTTATGTGCATCTCCAGATCATCCTAGTTTTAACTCTGATTCCAGCAACCTCTTTCCATTCCTATTCTGAACAAAAGAAGTTTGGAAAAGAGAGGAGTCCAAAATGATTTTCAGAAATGACAGATCATCAATGAACACAGTTTTTAAATTGCCAGTTCACAACTTTCCCATGTTTCCAACAACCCGAGAAGCCTGGTTGTTTAAACCAAAAACTCTGCCTCAACCCCCCCCCCCACTTCTCTTCACCATACACACACCTCTTTCTTCTTTTTTCCCCAAAAAACAACGTATCGGTCCAGCAACCATTACAAATCACTGAACCCTTCTATTTAAATGCCCCACAAAGACTATATCTGATCACTGCCTGGATTTAAGAAAGAAAGGAAAAAAAAATCATGAATCAGATACAAACCATGTCATAGTCCTTGTCCCCCCCCACCCTTCCCCCACTCCATTCTTCCATTCTCTCCCTTGCCATCCCCTTGTAAAATAAAAGGGAGCCGAGCCTAACCCATTACAGTAAAGGCACCCCGAGATTTAGGGGGATAAGTACAGCCTTACTTGGCTGCAATGCTGCAGCTGTGCTCTTATCTGGCCAAAGGAGACAGGGGACAACAAAAGACCCCAAAGAAGGGACGGTGGATGCATGGGAAAACCACTACCCCAGCATTGTGGTGCCCTTCTGCTGAGCAAATAGTTCAAACTGTTCATTCCCATCTTCTATTCTCTCCCTGGTACATTGTTTGTGCCCTTGCATTTCATTCTGCAAGGAAGGTTGCTCTCTGGGCCTATAAGCAAACAGTCCAGAAAAGAGCTAGCCAGCCTCTTCTCTTCCCGGGAGAACTAGCATTTTTATTTCGGCTCCAAGCTGTCAAAGACCTGGAGAGTTTATGTCAGTGTCCTGAATTAATTGCTTTAAGCTGGAGCAAGCTCCACGGGCTACCAAATGTCCAGAAGATGTTTATTAATAACGTTTCCTCCAGGATTCTGGCTCCAAGCTGTCCCTTGGTGGTGGCCTTTATCCAGCTACCACCCTCTCGCCCCTGGTCTCTTGGTACTCCGGGGAGGGGCTCGCCTTTTCCAGTCATCGTGACAAAATTTAGAATTGCCTGGGATGGAAAAAAATATCCACTTATGGAAAAGGACATGTACGGTGAACATCTTTGTTCAGGCCCAGAAAGGCCCCAGAGTTACAGAAACTATGTGTGTGACCCTAAAGTGGGCTGGGGGAGAGAATTTGCAAGGATACTTCTCTGTGGAAGCTCATTTAGCCAATACAATTAGAAAAGGGACCAGAATAAATGGCTTCCCTCTGCTCCCCTTCTCTACCTCCTCCCCCAAAAGAAAATTCAGTGAAACTGACAACATGATGCATTGTGAAGTTTTCCTGGTATTTAAAAAAAAAACAAAAACAAAAACAAAACCTCTTTAATAGAATGAAATAATAAACCAATTTATATACCGATATAAGACTAGGATCGTGAGTGCCATTGTGTAATTTTCCACTTGACTTTTCATTATCTACCTGAACAAAATCAATCTATATGTATGGGATCAACATACAATTCCAGAGATAAAAGCTGAAAATAAATGTGCTTTGCATATCCCTCAGATAAAAGACACAGTCCTTCCTACTGCCTTTTCTTCTCCAGCAGATGCATTTATAAAATAAATTGTGTGTCAAGGAAAAAAATGAGACATACGTAGTGGTGTATCTTGAGTGTTGACTCCTTTGCTGGAAATATTGATCCCACAAATGAGCAGTGGTTAATAAGTACCCAGCAGATGATATCAGGTCTTTTGCCCTAGTTTACCCAGAGTGCAGTCTGGGTCAATGTTTCTCCCAACCAATCTCCCCACCAAAAAAAAAAAGACTTCCCCTATTAACATGGATTTAAGGCTGAGGACTTCAAGGGCTTTCTGAAGCCTCTCCACAGAGACAAAGCACACTAAAAAATCACATTATCTTAGAAACCCCCATGCAGCAAATGGCCAGCTTGTGAAAGACACTCAGTCTTCAAAAGGAAAGGAGAGGTGCTCTGTGGGCCTTGGGGTTGACATTTTTTCACTTGAAACAGGTTGAACTCTGTCCCTTCGATGCCCTACCTCACCCCAATAATGGAAAATGGCACTAAGAGTAATACAACTGTCCCCAAGCTGACCATCCCTGAGACCCATGATTCCCTTCCTTTCAGAATGTGTCATCACCAGTGTGCCATGATGGGGAGATGGCAGAGGCCTTGGTGTGTGTGCCCTGGGCTGTTCATGGGTCCCGTCGGGGTCAGGGTTCCTTGGGGAAAGTGCACCTGCTCTGCTACTCCAGGGAGCTTACAGGGCCTATGTACATGCTAGCCCACTCTGCTTTCTATGAGACAGGGGCGCCACAAAATATTATCAGCCAGCAAAGAAAGGCCCACAAGGGATGAATTCTGGAGCACCTTTCACCCCAAGCAATCACTCGGAGTCTGTGGATTTTTTTCCCCTGTCACTGAAAAGTAATGACATCTGAAGATAGTCCCTCAATTTTAGGCCAGGAATTTTTATAAAAATTGGCCACTCATCATTATTTACTCACAGTAAGCTTTATTAGTCATGGTAAGAGACTTCATGGAAGGTTAAATGTCTGCTTGGGCAACCTGACCATCACAACTTCAATTTGCACTGCAGGGCAAATCAACACTTTCATATTTTAACATATTTTGTTGACATATTCTGATGCTTTGTGGGTCTGGTAGTTTGGTCCAAGGCGGCAAGTCTCGATTTCCATGTGCCCCCTTCCCTTTATCTTGAGAGCTCCAGGTGCATACACAGCACCCATCTGGACTTGGGCCATCGCCTCTCTATTAACAGTCTGCTTTTGTGTCTCATTCCTCAGTTGATACTCATTGAAAACTCAGAAGAAAGCATCCAGGAGCAATTTGAATCTGACAGCAAAGGTATGGCCTGTTGGGGACACTCTTGTGATGGTCAAAGTTCAGCCTGGGGAGAAGCCCATGTACTTGCCAGCACTCGGGACTCTTAGAAATAACAGTAGCTTCCTCCATCTCATTTTTCTGTTCTGGTTGCTGGGAATAAGCAAATCTAGAGAAAACATAAGAATGCAGTCAAGGAGAATCAGGCAGTCATTCGAATTTTGTTTGAAAAGTGAACTATACCCAATGGTATGTTTTGAAGAATCTCTATATTCTCATTATAAAATTGATGCCTTCCATGCCTAGAACATTCGGCCTCAGTGAAGATATATTTCATATATGCTTTATTACTCCATGATTCAAACACTTAATTGGCATCATAGAGGACCAGTATAACACATGAGCTTTACCCATCCTATGGAAAATCTTTTCAGAGTTTTGCATGACTCCCTGAGCAGTGGAACCAGATGTTCTTAATTCCACAGCCACACTTGCTTGTGCTGGAAAATGCTACTGCTGAGTGACTTTATAACCATTTTGTTAGTCACGGGCAACTTTCCATGCAATAGCAGAATCCTGACACAGAGTCAGACCACAATCCATGTTATTAGATAAATATTTACTAAACAGAAGAAATGGAGGTGTTTTAAAAGGTGTTTTTAGTAACCATGTTAGAGTTGAGCTATCTTGATGTTATTTCCCAGGGGAAGAAGAATGGATAGTCAGAAGTTCAATAAATATATATATAAGCACATATATTCAGATAAATAGAATAAGACAGAAAGTTATCATCAACTTTGGCTAGCTCTGGTGTTTTCCTTACATCAACAGTTGAAAATCTTCAGAGGAGGAGACAAAGGGTATAAGCAAATTCAGGAATGGGGGTGAAAATATGTGTATATTGGTCTTCCTGGCAGGGGGTAAAAATGGAAAAAGACAAGCACCCCAGGCTATTGGCACACCACAGCTGTTGAAAGCTAACAGAGACTGGAAAACTGAAGAAATTACACATGCATAAGGACAGGCTGGCTTGATAGTATATCAGCCTTGGTATCTTATTTTCCCCTGAAAATAAGCTACCTTATTTTCCCCTGAATAATTGCCTCATTTTTCCCTTCCAGCGTGTGCACAGCATCTTGGAAAATAACCAAAGTGCACAGTGTTGTTGATCTCCATTAATGCCAAGAAACACAGTCACAAAGCCCCACTGTGTCCCTTCACTCCAGGCTTCATGGAGAAAGAAGGAACCCATTTTACAGATGGGGAAATAAAATGCCATTCCTGCACCATGGGAAAGGCATCTCATTTACCTTTCATAAAAGCCAAACTGGGAATGCTTTTCAAAGCTGTTGCTTTTGCTTTTGCTTTTGCTTTTTGGAGGGCAGGGGGAGGTGAGGATGGGAGCTGGGTGAAATAAGGCCCTCATTTAGAATCTCTTGCACAGGGACACCTGGGTGGCTCAGTGGGTTAAAGCCTCTGCCTTCAGCTCCGGCTCTGGTCATGATCCTAGGGTCCTGAGATCGAGTCCCACATCAGGCTTTCTGCTCAGCAGGGAGCCTGCTTCCTCCTCTCTCTCTGCCTACCTGTGATCTCTATCTGTCAAATAAATAAATAAAATTTAAAAAAAAAAGAATCTCTTGCACACCCCTCTAGAATCATCCATTCAAGCTCAGTGAAGATAAAATTCCTCCTCCCAGCGCTCTGAATTGTCAACACAGAAATCCATTCCGAAGAGGAAGCAATCTAGAAAGAGAGTCAGGAGACAGCTTTGCTGTGCTCTAAAGATGCTATAAACTTTCCTTGGTACTTACAATTTCCTTCAAGTGGTCCTAGATCAAGAAAGTTGTTTTTTTTATGATGAAAAATAATTACTGCCACTTATACAGGGTGACAGTTTGGACAGTGAATCAAATTTTCATTTTGAACACATACGGTCACTGTGGAAAATTTACTGGATTATAATACTGTAGAATGCTAGACAGTGTCTAACACGTGCTGTGAGAGACCCTCTAATTGCGTCTCTGTCTTATCTACCTTGAGCTGTTCAAAAATTTTTAAATTTGGAGAACTAAATAAAAAATCAATAAAGTGAAATTAACATTTGACCCATCACATGCCACTTTTTGCACAGGAAACTTGCCAGGAGGAGGATCTTTGTTCATTCTGTATCTGTTGCAACTTTTCTGGGTTTGAAAATGTTTTAAATTTTATTCCTTAAGTATGTCCTTATTATTTAACAATAAGAACTATATGTCCCTACTCCTTTTTTCTGCAATGTTACTGTACACAAAGAGGACATAATACCAAGGAAGGAAACAAGTTTCTTTTGGAGAAATATGAAAGCAGTTGTTTTGTTATATAACGTGAGAGTAATAGTGGCTTTATGACAAACTCCTTTAAAATAATATCCTTCCACAGATGGAGTGTCAGACACTCTGTTTTGCATAGGACTCCAAGCTGCAATGGTAACAATCGCGTAGAACAGGTTGAGGTAATGGGGGATCCATCAGAATCGAGTCAGGTGTTCAAATGTACTTTATTTTCTTTTCCACAAATTCTACAAAATGGAGATGTGGATTCACACAGCCTCACAGAGAGAAGTTACTTAGTTCTCAATGAAGCCATGGTGTGGTTATTAAAAAGTAACTGTCTGTTCTCTGCCCAAATGGTGATTCCTTGCTGAAAGCATCACTTAAAAGTTCAAAAGAAGTATTTGCAGCCCAGCCTGGGGAATGTGTTTTATTTCCCAATTTACTCACCCTTTTAAAATGGTTAACATTGGCTGTGGACTTACTAGATAGATCAGGAAAAGCATGGGAGCATCTTTGCACACTGTGAAATTACAAAGCCAAAGAACATTTTCTCTCTTTTTGCTTTCCTTTAGGAGTTAGGGAAAGAGTGAGAGGACAGTAGAAAATACACTAGGAGTCTTTTGACTTTGAGGAAAGATAAACATGCATTTTCAAGGAATTTGAAAAGTGAGAATGCTGGTCGTGAAGAATTTCAATGTGAGTTTGGAAACTTAAGCCTGATTTAAATACTAAATACTGAGATGCAATTTCTTTACAGTTGTGAGTTTCTTTTTCCTATTGAGTAAAAAAAGGAAAAAAATGAAATGAAGAAAGGCCAGGGGAAAGGGGAGAAAATTATTAGATTTTTTTTTTATATCACACCAAGTAGTTTCCCATTAATGAAGACACACTGGATTTCACAAATTCAAATGTTACTGTCTTAGCTAACAAGTCATGCCATACCCAAAAAACAGGCTTGAGTTGATGGCTGATTTTATAAAGATTTTAGGTAAGATAAGGAACTTTCTGGAAAATTACATAATGGCTTGGGGTGGAATTAAATAATGTGGTTAATTCCATGTCCATTTGGAGCTCATTTATGTTTACATCTTTCTTCTATTTTTGCCCTCTTTCTGCAGCCCCTGTATGCACATACAGATGGTTACATTCTCATACTGTGCACCGAGAGAAGGTCACATGCTTTACATCCATGGCAATTAGTTCCCTTTTTAAAATGGAAAATGTCATTAAGTTCTTGAATAATTCAAGAGTAGAGGTCACAATACAGTGTCCCTTTTGGGGGTCTTTATGGTGCAAATGGCAAAACAAGGCGATCCTATCAGTAAGAGTAGATCTAAGGTTTACAATGTAGCTCTATTTAGTGCGACAGGAAAATTAAATTACAGGAGGCACTCATTCATTGTCACCCGTTAACAGGCTTGGGAAAATTGTGGATCCCTGGGGGCAAATCACAGACAACGTTGGAGACAAATAAAAATATTTCATTTTAATTGGCTGCTAAACCTTTGCTTGATTTTGAAAATAACAAACATAAACATGCCCCCCACAACTCTCCTTGGAAATGGGATCCTGAATCTCCAAAACACGACCACAACTTATGGGTAGATTTAAAACTCTGGGGAACATGGGTTGTTTACTCAGCCATAGTTTAGCTAGTCTTGATCCAGGACTTCCGGGAAAAAAAATAAAGGGGCAAGTTTCAAAAAAAAATTGGCTTCCGCTACTCCCCACCCCTCCCCTATCAGGGTTCGTAGGACTGGATTTACTGCGTTTCTGGAACAGGGTCTGCCCCTTACATCTACAAGGATTGAGGAGGAATCCAGGAGGGAGGACGAAGTGACGCGGAGGCCACCAGTTGTCTCCCCTCCTCTGGGGACAAAAACTCAGACCGCCTTTGGCGATCCCCGGCCTGACCACGCTTGGGTGTTCGAACTGGGGGAAGCGCAGGCTGCGGGGAGAAATGAACATCCTTGGGGTCATCAAATGAGAAAAAAGTTTTTCCAAGGCCACGCCAGCACATCCAAGTCGTTGCTGGCATCCCCAGGCTCCCTACAGACCCAATTAACACTGCTGGGCGTGGCTGCTTGGGTCCTGCTCCCACCCCAGCTGGGTCTCGGGGCCACCCTTGACCCCAAGCGGGGTTCACGCAGAGCGCCGCCGGCGGTTCCACCTGCACATCTGCCGCGCCGCGCGGGCCGTGCGGGCTCTCTCCGAATGTGGCCGCACTTGGCACCTGCTGGAGAGCGGCGGGCGCGCTGGTGTTCTCCAAGGCGGCAGGGAGATGGGGGAGGGGCGGGAGAGGAATAAAGTTTGCAGGCTACTTGGGGTGGGATTGGCCCCATCTGGTGGGTTGGCCACTTAGGGTTTGTTCCCTGCACTTTAGAACTTGGAAAAAGGCAACACTGACCCGCCCCCGCTCCTTCTCCCCGCCGCCTATTGCTTTTTAGATCTCTTTCTCTTTTAAAAAATGGGTTTTTGACACTTCTCTTTTTCGGCCTCCCCAACCAAGACCCTGGGAAGTCCTGCGTTAACGAAGTGAGCACCGAGAGGGGGGCGAAGCAAAGCGCCACGTTTCCAGGTTCCAGGCTTCCCAGACGTGGGAAAGCGCGCCCGAAGCACGAGGAGGCTCCCGGGGCTTTGCCGGCTGCTCCGCGGACCCAGCGGTCTGGCAGTGCCGGCTGCGCAGACCCGGGAGTGCGGCCGGGAGCCCCAGCACCGTGGGTCGCTATCCTTCCAGACTCGCGCGGCCCGGGTCAGGAGCGCACAGCTTGGTTGGCTTCCGCCCGGCAGCAGCACAAGGTTTCCCCGCCGCTCGCTAGCGGCAAAACCGTGCCTGACAGCCTATGGGGCTCATTTCGGAATTGAGGAAAGAGGGTGCCGCTCGGTTTCTGAAGCACTCCGACTTCAGTAACACTAAGGGAGACAATTTTTAAGAAAAAGTTCTAGTCCAACGTGGTTGATGCCTAGGACGAACGATTGATGCCTGAGCCTCAGTGTATTTCTAAGAGAATTAAAGAATAAATTTCATAACTGCGGGGGAGTGGGGGTGTGGGAGACGGAGGGGAGCAATTTAGGGTTTTTCATTTTCTAAACACTTCAATTTAAGCAAACACTTGGGGGCTCCAGGCCGCTGTAATTCCAAAGACAATTTTCCCGGTTTTAATTTGATTTGCATTTTTCAACTTTGATAATATTCAATTTCATGGCTGAATACACATGTAAACACTGTTAGGTCGCGTTTTTCGCCCCTTGCACCAAACAGAATATCGCTTATTTCAGAGAGCCATAGGAGGTTACAACCTGCGTCCCAATATCTGCGAGTTTCTCCTGAATTATTTTTCAAAACTTAGCATGGCTTTGCCTGGGCTCCAGAGAAGGTGAACTATTACAAAATATCTAAACTAATTCCCAGGTGAGGGAAGATCTGCACAAACATTGCAAAAGGAAAGAGGTAAATAGAACAAATTCCTCTTCTACATAGAATCTATTCCATTTTTACTCAGAGACATTTAAAAATATACTTTATTCACGGGCTTAACCCAAAAATGATCAATGTATTTGCTACCCCAGAAATATTTTCAGTGTAAATTTCATAGCTAGAAAGACAAACCTTGAGAAATACAAAGAAATCATCATTGAAAGGAGAGATTTAATTAACACCATTGATCTATTTTATCAAGCATGAAATTCAGAGGCAAATATGAAGTGAAATTCGGTAATTAGCTTTGGTCATAGCCAAGCTGGTATTAAACAAAATAGCACTATCAATAACAAGGAAACTCGAACTCTGGGAGCTGCGTGTGAACAGCTACACCCAAGACCGTAACACAAGTGGTCGAGGGGAGGGCACTCAGTTATTCTTCCCTTTCTTCAGGACACAGCATAGACTGTACATGATGCAGAGAAATAGTTGAGTCTTGTCAAATATGCAGATGGTTTAGCACGTAATAAATAAATCAAAACCCCAAGTGTATTTTATTCTCTTCACAAAACTGTACTAGAAAAACAGAAGGGATTCAAAGAAATTGACATATGTTATTGCTTTGTACCTTATATAATAAAATAGCAATTATTTGCAAAATACCCCTCATTAAAAAAATTTGCTTGATGTGCGTTATTGTGGAACACTCGATATTGTGAAATATATCTCTATCTGAAGTCCTAAGAATTTACCCATTACAATATCTGTTTTCGTTTGTTTTTGTTTTTTTTTCCCCTAAAAGTGGATGGCTCATGGACAAGATTGGGACTTAAAAAAAAAAAAAAGATATTAGAGTTTGGCATCTTGGGAAGAATAAAACCAGGAATTAGATCTGTAAGACTTTTAAGAAGCTTTCTGCTGGAGGCTGGATGATATTGAAGAACTGTATGTGAAGTTGAAGTGATCTAATTTGAAATGATTTTTTCATGTGAAAGGAATTTAAACAAACAAAAAGGAATTCCATTTGAAATAGGACCAACTTGAAAAAAAAAAGTTCCTTAGTTTTTAAGAACACATTCGTTGCAGGCTGAGTATGTCTAACACCTTCAGAGAAATTGTGCTTTATTTATCATTTGATTCCTTTTTCTAAGAATTATTGAATTTTAAATGGTCATTGTTTAGGATTTGCACTAATCTTTTATATTGTGATGACTGGCAATTATGTCTTTCTATTTATTTTACACAAATAGATGGCAGAGTGCACACGTTCAACACAATCACTTCAGAGCAAACCTGTTCCTGCTGATAGAGCTAAATGAAGGGGACCTAATTAAAACAAATGGTCTATTCAGAGAATTGCAGACTGTGGACAATAGGAAGCATCTTTGTCTTTTACTACTAGTAATTGAGGAGTAAATGGGGATCTTGCTAAGAACCTCAAAAGTTTGATCATGGGAGTAAGTTTGCCAATTTAATTCGCCTTTATCCCTAAAGAGATCTGTATCCTGGACCCTGCTGTCCAGTGCAGCATTGCAGACGGGAAATCCGCCCCTCAACCCCCAACTTTGTTCAGCTGGGTCTGAGCTGCAAGGAGCTTATCAAAGACAACCCAGATCTTGGGAAGCACTGAGGGTAGGGGAATGGAGGCCAAGGAGGAATAGCCCAAGGAAGTCCCTGGCAAATATTTTAGCCAGGTGGGAACTTTCAGAGGCGGCAGCATGAGGAGCCCAAAGGCACAACCCTTTCTCAAGAGCTTTCCCTACAGATTTAGGAACTTGGGAGTCTATGTCCTTTGGGAGAGATGTGAGTTCTTGTAGGATACCTATAGCCCCACCACCCTGAAAGACCCAGACACTGGGAGAGAAGCTAGCTGGGGGTGTTTGTTATAAAGGGACAGAGGTCTGACTATCCTTTCCTGATTAACAAGAGTCTGAGGGAGAGGAGGAGTGTGTGTGTGTGTGTGTGTGTGTGCACGCGCACGCGCTCGATGCACAGCACGCACGCCTGTTTGAGACAGAGAGAAAAAGAGAGGGATTCAGCTGAATGTAAGGAAGAAATCCCGCAGTTACTTTTAGTTGTTTACTGAGCAAGGACAAAATCTAACAGCGCTTTCCACAATCAATGAAGGGATCGCCTCAGGTTCCAGAGTTGAGCTCCCTAAATGAGTCTGGCATTCTGATAACTGCAGGTTAGCACCTGAGATCAGCTCCTTCCCACGGCTCGATGCTGGCACGAGATAGGGAAGCATCTTGTTCCTGAGCTCTGGGAAGGGAGAGGCGAGAGGGGGATTTAATTGTTTGGCTGGGTGAATCGAAATGTCCTTTTAAAGCAAAGAAATCAAGAGAGATTGGCCTTTAATTGGCAAACTGCTGGTGGGAGGGGAGTGGTCATTAAATGGAGGGTGGACAAAATATAGATTGGATGTCTGCTCCCTGCGTGTCCCCATAAACAGCCAGAAGATTGCATTCACCCCTTTTCAGGCAGTCCGTAGGAGGCTCAGCGCTCAACCTGACTGAGCGACTGTCACTCTGGATGCGTTCTTCCCACCTCAACCTAACACTGCAAGTATCCAGTTTGGAGTGGAACATGGTTTAATCTAGATCTAATGCACTTCCCAGAGTCAGTTATTCCCATGTCCTAGACATCATTGTGTGTGGCACTGGCCTTAGAATCCAGTTGTCCAGAGCCTCCCCTCAAATCTCAAAATGGAAGATGATAAGTCTGCAGGAAACTGCACAACATTAAAAACCCTGGAAACCCAGGGGCCTTTTCTTCCAGTAAGCTGAAAAGAAAAAAAGAGACCTTTATTCCAAGCCTGTTTTCAGGAGGACCCTGTTCATTCTATACTGTGTCCCCAGGGCCTAGCGCCAGCAAGTGTCAGCCACCAGTTTCTACACACCCATGGGCCCATGTGCAGCTGCTACGTGGACACTCTTCTTCAGACCACAGGCCTACTGAGTGCTGGGCCACATCCCATCCTCCCTCTGTGATGGAAGCAGGCCAGTCCTCCTGGGCCAATATCTTATTCAGGGGCAAACCTCTGAGGCCCCTGTTTACCCAGATCTGCATTTGTATATATGTGAGGGGGAGGCAAACTCTGGGGGCTGGGGCCTTGATCTTCCTGCTGCTGGGGCAGGGGCTGGGACAGCACATGGAAGCCCAGCTGTGGGTGGTGCATGCATTCCAGCTGTGCTGTCACCTGTGCCATCAGGCCACCAGGTGTGGGTCAGGGGGAGGTCAGAGGCAAGAGTCTTTCAGAGCATTCCTGGCCTCTACTCCAGAATCCCCAGTAAGGAATACCACTGGCAGGCTACATCTCAAGAAATAATTTGGCTCTGTGCATTGTTTAAGCCCATGTTAGGTTGTTTTTTCCGCCCCTGATTTTTTTTTTTTCTCTTCCCTGGCATTTTCTCTTTCTGATCACACCATAGAGGCCACCCAGCTGCCGATTCCCACCCCCACCCCGCCGTCTCCAACCCTCCAACCAAGCCCTTGCAGCTTCAGTGAAGTCCAGTCTTGATTGAACCTCTGGCTCCTTTGAGAAACCATGGTCACAGAGGAATACTGTGTTGCTCTGAGAGAGAAAATAAGAATCCAGCCTGATCCCAGACATAATGCATCCTAATCTAGGACGCAGGATGCAACCTTCTAGGACAGCAGGTGGGGTCTCTGCCATCCTAGCAAGGAGGACCCAGACCTCATTCTTCTGGAGATCTTCCTGTTTCTTTCCAGCTTTCTCCTAACATTTCAGCCTTCCCCTCTACCAACAGCAGCTCACTGTACTCTAGAGAAGGCAGGTTTCCTACTACATTGGAATCAGAGAGTTCTGTGCCCAGAGTCAGAGGAGGCCACCAGATGTTAAAAGAATATAAAGTTGCAAGACTCGAGTTCAGTGCCGAGCTCTGAAGTCGGAACAGTTTCCCTAGCTTCTCTCAGCCCCAGGTCCATTACCCATACGTTCTGGCATCTACTGGTGGGGCATGGGAAAACTTAAATGAGGTCATGTTCATGAAGACACCTTGCGCAGTGTCTGGCACAGGGGCGGTAGTACTCATTGGTGGTTGAAGTGAATACAATTGTGATAAAGAAAAGAGAGGGGGGATGCGTGGTGGGAGCTGAGAAACATTAAGAAGGTAGGATGAAGGGCACAAGTTTTGCCAAGAAGTTGATTCACTTTTCAGCATAGAGGGTGAATTTTCTCAGCTAACAAGCAGCTGAAGTTAACAACTTCTTTTGTTTGTGAATGGCTCAGTTTAACATAATTCAGAGTTGCTGGCCAAAGGAAAATACAGAATGGGTTGGTCTTTTTTGTTTTAAATTCCTTAGATAGGGTTTTAGAAGACAAAGCTTAAGCTTGAGCGGAGGATTGTGTGTATTATAACAAGGAGTCCACATGTTGACATCCTGGTTTCTTTGCTAAAGATGCCTCTGGCCTCCATATAGAACTCCCTGTGACCCAGGCCCTGCCCTAGCTGACACAGTACCCTGTTCCATCATGGAAATGACATATAAGCATCCTCTGCCCTTTCCAGTTCTCCAGCCACCCACATCCTGCTTTAAGTCCTCTCAAGCCTTCTCCTCCAAACACTTCTCAGTATTATGTGTCCACTTCCAAGTAATGTGCTTTTAACAACTGTCTTCAGATTAGCAATGTGTGTTCTTTTTTACATGAGCAAAAATGTCCCAACAAAATTCATTATATAATTATGTCTGCTTTGTGAAAGAAGAAGGGATAATGGATTGAGATCATCTTTCTAATGATATAAGTTGAAAATGACATGCACACAGTCCTGTTTTGATTTGCTGGGGTCATTACCAGCCCTGTTCCAAAAACATATCTGGTTATTCTTGAACCCTGTGGCTTTATTCTTTTCAGATAAATGAAACAATAGAAAAGCTGATTTACCTATGCAGGAAGTCTAGACATCAATCATTTAAGCAAGCTGAAGCAGAATCCTTTCTTCAAAGAGAACTGAACCACAGCAAACAATTTCTCATTCTGAAGTTCTAATGGCAAGAAATACTCCAGTATTTCTTCCTCACACATGTCGGGGATGCTGAAATTTTCCCTCTCTGTTTATTTGATGTGTTAAATTTAAATAAATATGATGATGCTGGCATGGTGTCCCGACATCAGAGAGAACGTTCCTGCCTCTAATTAGCTTCAAGAGGGGGTTAAACCCCAGGCCCTTATTTCAATGAGAATGTGAGACCTCTAGTTTTGCATGAATGAAAACAACTTAATTTGTGTTGCTTCTTTTAGCAATCCAGCTCTCAGTTGTGTCATCTGACAGTAAAATATCACCCCTTCTTTGGTGGGGGTAGACCTAAGAAAAGGAGGAGGAGGAAAAGAAAGAGGAGGAGGAGAAGTGGAAGAAGTGGAAGGGGAAGAGGAAGAAGGGAGAAGTGTAAAGGGTAAGTTGTCAAAGTATTTTAATGGGAACCAGGTGAGGAGGATGGAGGCATGTGTAACTAGTCCAAGTCTCGCTGGCAGTGAGCTCAGAGCTCTGAAGAACACCCACCCACTGATGTGAAAAATAAGGAAACTGTTGTGATGATGTGCTTGTGAAACACCCCTGCTCTCTCTACCTGGGCAGGAGATGGACTTTGGTGGCAGCTTCTTCTGCAGAGGCTATACAAAGAATCCGGAATGAGCCCCGTGGGTGCAGGGACTGAGGGGGAGGGGAGAATAGGAATCACCTCCAATCTGGCAATAGGGACCACGATGGAATGACAGCTTGTAAAATAAGCCTCCATCAGTCTCCCAGGAGACAGCCGGCCTCAACTTGGGTGTTCCCCGCTTGTTAGCCTCAATCATAATTGGTCTCTCCTCCCATCCCACGTTGTTGGTTTTCTGTGTGTGGCTTTTGGTGTGAGCGTGTTAGGTCATCAACAAATACAATGGCGGGAGGGGGCGAGGGGGGACACACATGATTGTTTTAAAGAAGAAAGGAGAAAAAGGATAAGAGAGTGGGCAGGAAGGCTGCGAACAGAATGGAGAAGATGCCCCAGGATTTAGGCTTCTGAGGCAACCCCTGGAGAGCTCTGGGGTGGGGAGCTCCCTGGGAGTTTTAACAAAGGGAGAAGAAGCCCCCTGGAGGTGGGGAACCTGCTGAGCTCCATTGGGGATGAACATCTATTCTGTGCAATTTTTGTTTGCTTGTCTCTAGAGGTGACTGCAACACCCTGCCCATATCCGGTGAATCTCATAAAAAAGGAGTTTTTCAAAAACACCCAATGGTTGCGGCATGCCCTAGGAAGGATATAGTCTGAAGCCGAGGGCCTAAAGCTCAGCTCCAGGCCCTCCAGGGGCAAGCAGGCACACAGGCGTGTTTCAGTCACCCTTTCTCCATCTATTTCTTTTTAAAGTTTCTCCCACTCTCCTCATGATTTTTTTTTTTTTCCTCCATCCCTCATGTTTCTCCTCTTCTCAGAAGAAAACTCATCCTGGGCAGGGGGCTATGAGAAATTTGAGATCTGAACTCTGTAAAGCTGAGAGTGGTGAAGATACAGCACATTGGTTTTGCTCAAAGGGACCATGGAAGGTTCTGAGAGCCTCAGATATTTCGTTACTATAAGAATAAATTTGGACGGGGGAAGGGAGCAGCATAAATGTAATGAAAACCAAGTCGCAACTTTGGGGAAGTTTTTTCTTGTGTTTGTGTTTCTGTTTTAATTTTGCTCCATCAACCCTTGGCAGGCTGGGGTTGCCATGGTGCTGTGGCCAAGGCTGGTTTCCACAGTGTCCCTAACCCAGCAAAGGCATTTGGGGTCTCAAATCTTGCTCTTCTGCTACAGCAGGGACAGCAAATTGGGGGTGGTGGCTTTGAGGGGTGTGTGTGTGTGTCCTGGGGCTGCAGGACTTGGTGCCTACAAGTCTGTGGGCATTAGATGGCACAAACTGTCTTGCAATGTCCAGGCCCATGGTGGGTGGGTGACTGCGAGAATGTTCCCTGTCCTATCGCCTCTGCCAGGGTGAAGATTCACAGCCAGAAAAGGCCCGGCCGCTTCCTCTGGCCGATTCTGGTTTATACACTCAGGACGAAGTCTTTGCGCACCTCACCTTCAAAGCCCGCAGCACCTCCAGGCCTCATGCTTAGGAGAAGGCGCTGCCCCTGAGAAAACCAGTTACCCCGAGGTACCTCTAGGTACCTTCTTGAACAAACACCTGTCCTATGCCCTATTAAGCCTCATCTCTTGCTTCTCCCCACCGTACCCCTACATTAAAAGGCCCTCCAAAGCACTGAGGACCGCTTTTCTTTATAAAGCCGGGGGAGAAGGCAGGCGATAAAGATCAGGCGTTTAAATTGGCCATTTGGAAGATTACATCTCTTCAGCGACGGTCTTTCTTTGAAAACTCGCACTGAATTGGGGGCCGCGGCTACTCCGCACCAGGCTCTCAAAGGCCGGACACCTTTTCACTCGGCCATGAGTGGGCTGGGCTGGGGGACCTGGAGCCATCAAAGGCCCGAGGGAAGGCCGTTAGGCGACACTCGTCTAATGACAAGTAATTGGCGGATTCGAGGCCGCGCATTACCAGCAGGACGGGGAAGCATTAATTATTTAAAAACGATTAGCCTAGCCATACGTCCCGCAGGCGTTCCATCTTGTTTAGGGAAGATAACCTTCGCGAGCCAGAATCCGGGCTTGGGAGCGCGGCGGGCGCTCCCTCCAGCCCGCCGCGGGTGAGGTGGACAAAAGTCCCAGGGCCGGGGCGCCAGGGAAGGCGCCTGTGCTCCCCACACAGAGGTGCCCACATAACTGACCCTGCCGGTCACAGGGACCTATTTCTGCCCTTTTGAGTTCGGGATCTGGTGATTCCGGGGCAGACGGGAAGAGCGCTTGTCTCTCCGCCTAGAGAAATACCTAGAAGTCTGCACGGGCTTTAAAAAAGACCGGATGTCTAGCTCTTTAAAGCAAACAACCTAGGGGAAATGCAAATTTCAGGGGACATCTGGTAGACCCCAGAGGAAAGATACCATTTTCAGTACCCTATGCCCTGCCCTGGGAACCCGGGGTTCCTGCAGTTTCAACTGGCAGATTTGGAACTTTTAGCTTTTCGGAGCCGGTGCCTTCCCGCCCGCGGCAGTTAAGATGCGATTGGTTCCGTTCAGCCCTCCAAAATCCCGTCCTCCCTCACCGCAGCGCGCCCCTGCTCCGGACAGCCTCTGGGAAAATGGAGATAAATGAACTAGTGGCCTGTTTCTCTCCCCCCTCCCCACTTCCGAACCTGTCTGTAGCGGTGCGCGGCTGTGCGTAAAGGGCACCGGCCACTTCTTGGAGCAAGAACGAAAGTTGATTCCTTTCTTGGAATGGCCCTACCCCTCCCCTGATGCCTCGCGGCGTCGACCCCCACTGCGCCCGGTTTAGGGACTTGGGGCAAACGCTTAGACCAGCCTGGAACCCAAACGCGCAGGTTTTGGGGGAGGGCTTCGCCACTCTCCGGCCTCTGCCCCGCAGCGATCCGGTACCAGCACTCCATTTTCCGCTGCACCCACCCCAGACTCTGAGGCCAAGGGTGCTCCACTCCCACCCTTTCACTGTCCTTGGGAAACGTGAGGCCGTCAGATCGAATCCCCAGCCCAGAGGCGATGCAGGAGCCTGTCCTGGCTTCCACAGCTTCAGGGCCTCAAGAAACTCTGTATGCTCAGACCCCAGACTGAGTCTGTTTGCAGCTCTTCACCCCTTCATCCACCCACACCGTGCATTCTCAGAAATCCCCGAAAAAAAAGGCCACCTCCCAAACCCCAGGTCTCTTCACCGACTTAGTTTCTCACTCCCGAACCCCCAACCCCTTGCGTTGGAGCTTTTCGAAGTTTAAGGGACTGGCTGGGGGAGGGGAAGCGCGCGGACGGGAATGGGGGGCGGACGCTGCCCAGGGGACCTGGTTATGGCCCCAGAGTGGGCGCGCTCCCTACCTGCGGTGCGGCGGGCTGGCGGCGGAGCGTCCAGCGCGCGGAGGGAGGCGGCCGACTGCTCCGAGCCGAGGCATCTCCGCATTTATTTGAGCTCAAACCGAGCGACTGTTGACTTTAGCACACAAAGCAAAGATTTCACTGCCCGCTAGTTTAAAAATGAATATTTTACCAAGATATCGATCAGCGTTATAAAATTCAGTTAAGTACAATGGGATCCTAGCAAAAAAAAAAATAATAATAATAAAGGAGGGGGAGGCAATATAATATCTGTGCAAATTTGCTGAAGTGTGACGTGGCATGGAAAGTTTACCCTCCTGGAATTCGGATCTAGAATGTTTTTTTCGGTTGTTTACTGACTTTGTTTATTCACAGATCAAGGTTGCTTAAACCGACGCGCGGACCGCGCGGGGAAAGGGAAGAAAAAGAGAGAGAGGGAGGAAAAAAGAAACGCCGCACCCTACAATACTTAGAGTTGGGGAAAGCGGGAGGAGGACGAACTGTGAGCTAGAGAGCTTGGAGCCCGGCTGGGGGAGGGGGTCTGAGACGGGCGGGGTGGGGGCGGTGTGTGTGAAAGACACAGAAGCGCAGAAAAGCCTCCGAAAGCGCCCCGCTCCCCGACATCCTTTTTATGTATTCGGACAGAACTATATCTTATCGGCCGGGATCAGTGGAGGGGGGAGCGCTAAGTAGTTTAAAACGACCCTCGCACAATGGGCGTGCGATACGAAACATAGCAGGTTAGGGCAGCGCTTTCAGCCTCCATTGTCCCCCACTCGGCCCCCGGCCCTGCCTCTCGGCTCCTTCGCCACGGGAGCCTTTTATGTGATAATGAAACACATTTCAGGCCGGGCTCACGACGTGTGTGTCCTTGCCATGGGGAGAGACGGGCCTGATTGCTGGCTGCGGCCTCCGGATCCCCCCCACCCCTCCCCAATTTCTCTTCCTTGTGTTCCTGGGACAATGTGGCATGTTAAAAAGGGATTTGGAGGCTGGGCGGGGGCGCAAGGGGAGGGCAAACCCCCTCAAGCGCGTGGGAAGGCCAGGGCTTGAGGGTGCAGAGACCCCGCAAGGTGGCAGAGGGCGAAGGGGGGGGGTCTCCAGAGTTGGGGCGAACCGGGGACACTCCAGGTTTGGGTGCTCAACAAGCCCGAAAATCTAGTCCCTGAAAACAGGGTCCTGGGCTGTGAAACTTTGAGGCAAAAAGTCCTGCTTCAGAAGCCTGCAGAGGGTAATCGTCCACCTTAAGATAGCTGTGCATGGCACGTCTCTAAGTCTGCGGGGACACTGGCTCCTGCCCTCATCCCACCAGATTGTAGGCCCGCACATGCCCCAGGCAAAGTCAAAACCCGGTCGGCTTTGCCCGCCGAGGCGGTGCTTTGCCTCTGGGGTAGTCAGTTCAGTCCGGTTGGCTGCCTATTTAGGGAGATAAATAGCCATCCGTGGGGAGATACAGCAAGATTTGTAAGAATCTATTCTGGTCTTTCTTTATACTTTTAGGTTTTTCTTTTAAGGCTCACAAAACACCTCCTTATACCCTTGGCCCTGCATTCCTGGCTTCCCAGCCTGGGGTAATTGACGGCTGTCCAAAGGCGGGGGTGTTTGCGGAGAGGGCGGAGTAAGCACATCTACAGACCCTGGGCTCTCACCATTGGCCAGGGTCACTTGACAACCTCATCCCCCAATATACCTTATTTTATAAAGAAGATTTGGACCATCACCTTGAGCGATCCCTTTAAACACCAATTCCAGGAGAAATCCTGTTTCTCTGAATCAGGTGCCACAGTGGGAGGAGGTGGCCCCGAAAATCTCACTGCTCTCTGGCTACAGCTAGGTCTACCAAGGCTGGGAAGAACACCTAAATGGAGGAGGGTAGGATAGGGTGGTGGAGGCTAGTGGGAGACCTGAGGCTGTAGGATCTATGCAGAGTTCCAGTTCTGTAGGAGGGTAAAGGGGTGCGAGAGAAGCAGAGATGGAAGTGCTGCACCAGGAATTTGCAAATCCAATCTGGGCTCACTGACTTGAAGGGAGGCCTAAGATTGGAAATACAGTAAAATACAGGCTTCGACCCAGAGAAGTCAGCCTCTGGGGCCCAAGAGACATCAACTACATTGTTCCTTCACATGACCCAGATGGGAAATTAAGATATATGTTTTCTCCCAACTTTAAAGGTGAACCTGCATCAAACCCGGGAATGGTCCACCTTGGATCTGTGTGAGTCGGTGTGTGTAAAGATCAACTCAAAACTCCAAAAGCAATCATAAATAATATTGAGTTCTATTTAATGATGTGCTTGCTGAAGTGTTTAGGGGTAGGTGTACTGATGTCTGAAATTTACCTCGAAATGCATTTAGGTCTATGGCCATACCACTCTGAATGAGCTTGATCGCATGTGAAATGCATTTAGAAAAAATAACCTAAATTGATCAATGGAGGTGCAGATAGCTGGACAGATATATGATATAACAAGAATAGTGAACAATAGCTGTTGGATCTGGGCAATGGGCACATGTGTGTTTTCTGTAAAATCTGTTGTACTTCAGTGTGTCTGAAAGTTCTAATAATAAAATGTTAAAACAACAACCATCATGCCCCCCTTCACCAAAATAAAATGAAATCTCCAACCAGACAGTATCCCCTTCCCCCCACTTTTAAATAATTTCTGGACCTGTTTATTTTTCAAGTCAGGCAAAAGGAAAAAAAATCTTGAAGATTCAAGGGGTAAAACTGGCAATAACACTTTAATATAGATTTGTGGAACTCTGGCCCTTCCAGCCAGAACACACATTTATAAGCCATAAATAAAACACGCAGAAACCATAAATTAATCAGACCCGAGACCTGGATTTCACCGTGTCAAGAATGGGAATGAATTTTTTTTTTCTTTTCTTGGTCATTTACAACAGACCCTTACATCTTTTTTTTTTTTTCCTTTTTAAACAATAGTACAACTCTGCTTCTCTGTTAAAACTACATGGTTTTACACTGAGTCACTCACAAGAGTTTGTGGGTTTTTGTTTTTGTTTTTTTGTTTTGTTTTTCATTTTTTAATAAAGTAAGACATCCCTGCAACAGCAGCAATGGAGGAGAAAGACAACAACAACAAAAAAATCAGAACTCGCAAATGCTTAAAAAGCAGGTGTCTACACAGTAGTGGAAACCAGAGGCTTTTTGCTCTTTTCTTCCTCTTTCCTGTTTATTTGTTTTTTACTATTTCTCTTTTTGCCTTCCCTCCTTATATAGAATAATAGATATCAGTGTGGCCCATCTGTTTGGGAGGGAGAGCTGCTGAGGGTGAGGGGAGGCTGCTGTCCTGGGGGTGAGGATGTAATGGATTTCTTCTCCCTTGAATCTCTCCAGCACCCCTTCCTCAAACTCTCCACCCCACTTCCTCTCTCTTGTCCTTGTCCCAAGCTAGCTGGCTCCAGCATCTTCTTAAGAGGAGTTCATTATGGGCCTAGAGTACACTCCCTGGTAGTAGGAGGTGTCTGCGGCCAGTGGAGAGGCATCCAGGCCCGCTTTGTTCGTGACCGGGCCCATGGCCAGGCTACCCGGCATAGGGGAACCGTAGCCAGGGTAGTGCATCACCTGTTCATAGGCCTTGAGGTCCATTTTGTGGGGCTGGTGGTGGTGGTGGCTGTGGTGGTGCTGCTGCTCCGAGGACATGAGGTTGTTGATGGAGAAGGGGTGGTTGAAGGCGTAGTGGTGCTCGGGCTTAAGGTGAGCTTCCGGCGGCAGGCCAGGGTGATGGGGAGGGCCAAGCAGGTGGGCCGCAGCCTGCTGCTGCTGCCCGGGCGATGGCGCCGGCTCCGGGGGGCTCAGGGCCGCGGCCGGCGTCCCCTTCAGCTCCCCCAGGGCCCCTCGCTTGTGCTCCTGGCACGGAGAGGCGCTCGAGTGGGGTGACTCGGTGCCCGCTGGAGTCTCAGAGGCCGGCCCGGAGGCCTCCCCTAGCTGACCCTGCGAGGACTGGGCCCCGGCAGCGGCCTTCTTGCCACTGCCCGTGGCGCTTGAGGCTTCCTTCAGGGCCAGCTGCTTCTCACACTTGAAGCGCTTCTGGCGACGCAAGTAGCAGCCATTCTCGAACATGTTGCCCGAGTCGGGGTGCAGGGTCCAGAAGGAGCCCTTGCCGGGCTTGTCCGGCGAGCGGGGCACCTTGAGGAAGCAGTCGTTGAAAGACAGAGAGTGGCGGATAGAGTTCTGCCAACGCTGCTGGTTCTGCCGGTAGAAGGGGAAGAGGTCCATGATCCACTGGTAGATCTCGCTCAATGTCAGCATCTTGTTGGGGCTCTGCTGGATGGCCATGGTGATGAGCGAGATGTAGGAGTAGGGCGGCTTGGCGTGCGTGTAGCTGCGCCGGTACGTCTTGGGGTCGCGCGCGCGGCTCAGGCCCGCCTGCCCGTACATGGGGCTCATGGAGTTCATGTTGGCATAGGGGGTCAGGCCGCCCATGGCCCCCGCCGCCTGTCCCCCGAGCGGGCTGAGGCTGGGACTCAGGTGCGGCCCCATGCCCGACACACCGGCCGCCCCGGCTGAGCCACCCATGCTCGCCATGGCGCCCGCCCCGGGGGACATGCCGGCCAGGGACGGGCTCATGCCCGCGCCCACGTACGAGGACATGTTCATGGAGCCGGCGCTCATGTTGCCGGAGCCGCTGCCCATGGCGGCCGCGGACATGCTCATGTAAGTGTTCATACCGTTCATCCCCAGGCCGGCGTTCATGTTGCTCACGGAGGAGTAGCCCTGCGGACAGAGCCCGGGGAGGGAGGTGCATAGGGTTAGCATCGAAACTAGAGCGTGCCCTGACCTCCCACCCACCGGGCTAGCCCAGGACCCGGCCTGCGAGGAGGCCTCTGGGAGTCCTTCCCTCCGCCGGCCCCCTGAGCCCCGGACACCGAGTCCGTTTCACCAGGGGAGAAAGCCGGGATCGCCCTGGAGGAGTTGGCCAGCAGGTTGCTGCTGTTTGCATGTGGCTGGATCCTAGCCCTTCTGCCCCTTGCTCAGATTCTAAAGCAAGGGTCCACCGGAGCACCCCTAGATCAGGCACCCCAAATGCATCTCCTTTCCTCAACTCTCAGGCCAGCATACTGAATCCGCGCCGCGGCCTCGGTCGCCGCCTCCAACCCTAGTGAACAACCTGTGGGTCACAGCCTAGGGCGCCCAGCGGCCTCAAGCAGAGATTGTCCCAGGCTCCTCTGTTCATCCTTCCTCTTGGGACCCCATTCTTGGCCTCAGGGGAACCAAACCCCAGTGCCTGCGCAGAGTCTGGGGCCAGCTGGAGGCACTGAGTTGTGGGGCAGGGAGGAGACCGAGAACTGAACTACACGAGGCTGGGCTTTGCAGCCACAAACTTTCCTTCTCTTTGTCTCTAGTCTTTGAATCTGCCTCTACCTCAGCCCCCAACTCCTACCCACCTTCTCTCCAGCTCCCCACCCCCTCGCCGGCCGACCTCCCACCCCTCCCCAGCCGCGCGCTGCCAAACATAACTCTGTTAGGATAGTGCGTGGCTCGGCCACGAAGAGGATTTGGAGGCGCCGCAAGTCAATATTTGATCACAAAGTTAATATTATCTCAAGGCTAACAGTGTGTCGTATAAAAAAGAGACCCATTTGAGTCGAAGGAGGGTGGAAAAGGCGGCTGCCCAGAGCGGCTGGGGGTGGGGGGCGGGTGCCAGCGAGGGAAACGGTCCTGAGGTTGGGGAACAGTGCGAACGCCACCACCCCACTTCCCCCTGGAAAAGGCGAGTGCCTACCTCCGGCTCGGCATAGTAGCTGCTCCAGTCGGACGGCTCGTGCCCTTCCATCTTCACCGCTCCCAGCATACTGGAAGCCGAGTGCATGGCAGTTTAAAATTTAACAGCCACAACAAACGACCAGCAATCACCCCCCACCCCCACCCTCTTAAAAAAAAAAGTCAGCCAAGGCACCGTCCCCTCCCTCCCTCTCTCCCGTTCCACTCCCTCTCTTTCCCTTGGCTGGCCGGAGGCGGTAGTTGGAACGGGCGGGAGGGGTCAGCCACCGGAGGAGGGGGCCAAGGATGGGAGGAGGCCCGGACCCGAGCGCCGCTGTGGGGAGCGCCCGCCGCAGCCGCCGCCGCGCTAGCGGGCTGCCGGGCGGAGGCCGAGGTTGGCAGTGAGAGCTGCCCGGAGGCGGCGGGAAGCGCGCGGCGCGGGGGCGGGTGGGGGGGGGGTGGAGAGAGGGAGGAGGAGGAGAGGAGGAGGAGGAGGAGGAGGTGGAAAAGGAGGAGGAGGAGAGGAGGAGGAGGTGTGGACCGCGGAGCGGACAAGTGCCGCAGTGACGTGGGCGGCTGGTGATATAGCGCGGCGGGCTGGCGCGGGCCTCCAATCCCCAGACCCGGGGCAGCCCATTTGAATAATCAGCTCACACCTAGGTGAGAGGGAGCCTCGGCAGGCGCCCGGCACCTGCCCCTCGGCGCCCGGCGCCCGCCCCACTGCCGCCGCGCCCCGCACTGGTACCAGGCCAGGCGAGCGGGGCGAGTGGGCGCGCAGGCTCCCTGCTCCAGCCCCCATTCCCCCCGCGCGCGCGGGGAGTGCCCGTGGGAGGAGGGACCTGGGAGGAAGCCACCCCAGTAGCGGCCCAAGGCTCTGACCCCCGCCCGGTCCCATGGCGCCCCGCGCCTGGTGCGCCTGTCGGAGGGCGAGCCCGGCCTCCGCGCCCGGTTGCCCCTCCACAGAGCCTTAGAAACGCCGCATTTACTCATCCCCGGTTTCTTCGCTCTCAGTGCTCATTCCCTGTCAAAACGACAAGACGGTGACAGAGCTAATTTGCAAAGCGCTGTCGTATTTAGAAAAACTGTGTACACACCTTGAACTCGCCTGCCGCTGCTCCTGGGACGCCCCTCCCTGTTACAGTTAAGACCCAGAGCGGCTCCGGAAGGCGTGCGGGGCGCGCCAGGTCCGGCCGCCGCGGCTTTCTGCTCCTCCGAGCCCAGCCTTCCGCGACCGGCAGGGGAGTGGCTGTCGGGCAAGAGCACTGTCCGATCGTCAAGCGCAGGGCGCACACGGCCCCGCCAGCTGCAGTCGACGGTTGGGAGACTGCTATTTGTCTCTGACATTCAGGACGCCGTGTTTCAAGGTTACTTTGCAGTCACAACCGAGGTGCCCACAGCATTTCGTAACTAAAACAAACAGGGCAGGAGGTGGGGGGTGAGGCGGGAGGAGAGAGGGGAATAAAGGAATCAATAATGGGACACATGGAATTTACTTCAGGAGGGTCTCTGTTCTCTGCTTTCTTGAGGGGCTCTTCTATAAAAATTAGAAGCCCCGCAACCATATACTTCCTTTTTATTTTTGCTACCGCTCCTGGGTTCAGCTTATCATCTGTCCTGGGCCAGCTACCAACACCTTAGTGAGCCCAGATTGCAGGGTTTGGGGCTCTTGCAGGTGTTTGATGTGGACCTCTTTTCTTGGCTCCAAACACAGGGTGGGCCATGAGGATTCAGCCCTGTGCCCCCACCACAGAGATAAAGAACAAATAGGAAATAGTGGGTATCTGGTCCACCTGCCAAAGTGATGGGTAATGGTGTCAGAAGACAGGAGCTGAGCTCTGAGAATGGAAGGACTGTATGAGGACCAGTCTAGAAGGACAGCGAGGAAAAGCAGTTCCATGCAGGGAAGCCACCCTTTCCTTCTTCCCCACCTATCCCAGGCCTGCATCGCTTTGAACCAGATGCAGTCGCTGGTACCACCTTTTTTGCTGAACCTCAAATGGTTTGACCCATTCATAGTGAGGGGGTTAGAGAGTGCCAGGGTAGCATCTCCCAAAGCTGAAGTCTGAATGGCTTTCAAAGCCCTGCACAGCCCAGAGGGCTCCTGAGAGAGGCAGGCCAGCCCAGTACACCTGGGAAGTGTGTTGTGGGGTATATGCACACTTAGTGTAGGTGCGTGCTGGGGAGCCCAAGAGACAGATTCCCAGCATCTCTCACCGGGTCTCAGAGCATGAGGGGAGCAATTTAACTGTTCTCCCCAGGGCTTGGGGAAGAGGGGTGCGCACTGGCACTCAAGAGGTAAGTTGCTTGTTTTTTGTTGTTGTTGTTGTTGTTGTCTGTTTGTTTGTTTTTAAGCTTTCTGCAGAGGCCCAGGGCAGAAACGGAGCTATACACATACACACACGCACACACCTCAAAACACTTTGTCAGTTCCCTTCCCCCCCACCCCCAGGGAGCGCTTCTCAAATTCAGTAAAAAAGAGACGCCCAGACAAGCCTGCGAAACAACGACAAGACACATAGCTTTCTCGTGTGTATGGAGTTGAACATTCTGGTTAACCTAATCTGTCCCCGTGTGTATGTATTCCATTTCCCTTTCTCTGTTTGGTCCTGATTGAAACTATGGTTCTAGAAATTATTCCACGAGGAAAGGAGCGAAAGGGACCTGGAGAGGAGGTCCGGGGGAGCGAGGAGCGCTCCCTTCCTAAAGAGCGAACCTTTCAAATTCTCGCAGGGTCGGCGGTCGGGATTCCAGCGCCCCGGGAGCGCTCGCCCCCCGCTCCTGCAGTGACAGGACGCCCTCTATCGGCCGCGCGGTCCTCGGGCCCGACCCGAGCCCTCTTTACCCCTGTGCTCCTAACTCCGAAACCCAGGTGCCCGGCCACCTTTTCCCCGCCTCTCAGATGCCGGGTTGGCATTTGCTCGGAGACCCCCGAAGTTCTGCACAAACCCGAACCGCCTCCTGCCTCCTCGGAGGCGCCCGGGGCTCTGGTCGGGTCCGAGCCGCCAGGACGGGTCGCTCCCGAGCGCGCTCCGCTCTGTGCAAGGCGAGGGCGGCCTGCAGTGCGCTCCAGGCACCGGCTGCACCGAGCAAACAGGAACGTTCACACAGCCCGAGGTTCGCTTTCCGACCCCGGCGCGGAGGTTCTTGGAGGCGCTACCTCTCCTGCACACTCTGGTCCTCCCCGGCAGCTTCGGTTTCTAAAGGTTTATTCAGAGCGTCTGGCACGAAAGCCTCAGGCTGGAATGCTGTAAATTGCTCTGGGAGCTTCTCTCCAGGAAAAAGTTCGCGGGTAACTCGGGTTGAAAACAGATGTTTCCCCTGATACCTCCTTAGCTTAAACGCTACCTAGGACCGAGACCTGCAAAGTTGTCCTTTGCCCTGTCCTCCCTGTTTTCCTTTATTTTCATTCCGCGCTGCCCGGTTTCCGTATAAGGCCTCCTTGTCGCTGACGGCTATGCTTGCGGGTAGCGCACCGTTTTTATTCTGGATATTCCCCAGCGGATTTGACTGGGGCTCAAATCTGGGCCTTCTCTGCTCTTGCTAGGGAGAAGACGCTACTATCCTGCATTTCCCTAGCAAAACCCCTTTCACCTGGGAGCTTTTTCTGTGCTCTAACACTAGCCTCTAGGGAAAGGGATACCAACTTCCCTAAGAAATAACCTCTAAAATACCAAGGGTGGGGGTCGGGATGTGGGTGGCATTTGGCTCATCAATTCTACAATTCCTGAAGCCCTTCAGAGAATAAATGTCCAGGGCAGGCCTTGCTCTAGGGCATTATCAGGCAGGTCTGCAGGTGAGATTAAGACAGAGGAGAAGGAAAGGTGACTGCACAGTTTTGTGGAAATACACTTTTTATTTTTAAATAAGTTTTTGACTTGGCAGAAATCAGATGCTTACAGCTCTCTTATTCACAAAATGGAATTTTCAGGGTGAATCTTAGGTCTTCATAAAGAAAAGGCATATAGTTACGCTAAAGGTTACAATCATCATTTCACTTTCTGCGGGTGGGTTGTTATTTCTGAAATTTTATTTAAAGAAACCTGACCATCAAAATTAGTCTATTTGGTACTGAACACAGCCTCAGATACTCTTTTGCTGGCTTTCATATTTCCGTGATGGCCCAAACACCAGTTGTTTATGGGGAGGTCAATCGGAAAGTTAGTTAGCTAAGACTATGTTATCAAAGGAGAATTATGTGAAGATTGAAGAAAAGATTAAGCATGTCCTAGTCTTCAGAAACACATGCATACACACAGAGGAACATGCTGATAAAAGTGGGAAAAAAAGCATAAAGCAACAGTACATGTTCAATATACAATGCCCCTGGATACAATGTAATCTTGCTCTCCTGGGCAAGATTCACAGGAAAAGATGGGAAAGAAGTGATAACAAATAAGGATAAAATAAAATGAAATAAATATGTTAATATGATTTTTGAGTGGTAGAGTCATACTTTCAATCTACATCTTTGCTGCAGTATAGCTGTATCATTTTATATTATTATTTATTATTTTATTATTAAAATGTTTAAATTATTTTAAGGTGAAATATGTAATAAAAATATTAGATCTGATGTCAAGGAAACTTTTGTAAACTAACTTACAGCTATTCATTCAATTCTCACACTGAAAAGGAGACGGATGAAGCCACCATTCAAAAGAACCAAAGATTTGAATTCCAAAAAGCAAACCAGTATTATTTTTTTCTTACCTGTCCCAGAGAGTGGGCTGTGCCCCTCCTTGAATTGAGGGAAGGAGAGAAGTAATAGTCATGCCAACCACAGATGGTGACTTCCTAGCATGGCACAAGAGAAGAAAGAAGACGGTCCTTGGGGTGCTACTAGAATGAATTTGGCACCTGGATCTCTCTCTCTCTCTGTACATGTAATTTGATCGCTGTTGGGAGGTTGGTGCAGTTATGGATTGTTCCTCTTTTATGGGCTTTCTCAGTGGTTGGGTTGAGCAGTTGTTAACTTTGCTTCCATCTGTGTGGGTCTGTGAAGGCCAGCACGCTGCCTTTTGGGTCCAGGGTTCGACAAATATTTCTGGTATATACTTAGCATCCTGTCCACTGTTCTTGAGTTTTGAGCACTTTTCTGGTATGTGAGACTATTATAGCAGGTAATTAACATAATTGGAAGATATAAAAATAAAGAAATGACAACTTTTAGTAGCAATAATAACATGTCAACGTGAGTGAGCATAAACTCTTCTTTGAGGGATGCCTAAATTAGATGCATCTGCATTTGTGGCCCTGGGAGCTATTTCATATATTTGAATGTTATTCTTGGAGGCAGTCTCTGTTATTCCTGCCAAAAAGGCAAGCAGTAAACTGCATTGGGGACAGAAGTCATGAAGAGTGGGTCACAGACCTGAAGAATCAGACCCTGGGCATTTCTTCTTGGGAATCCTTTGCTACACAGAGAGATGATTGTATTTTCTTTTTAGGAAAATTTTTAGGGGCTCCTGGGTGGCTCAATGGGTTAAGCCTCTGCCTTCAGCTCAGGTCATGATCCCAGGGTCCAAGGATCAAGCCCCAAATAGGGCTCTCTGCTCAGCAGGGAGCCTGCTCCCACCCCCCCACCCCCACCCCGCCTGCCTCTCTGCCTACTTGTGAGCTCTCTGTCAAATAAATAAATAAAATATTTTTTAAAAGTTTTTAATTCCAGTTAGTTAACATACAGTATTATTATATTAGTTTCAAGTGTACAATTTAGTGATTCAACACTTCCATACATCAACCAGTGCTCATCAAGACCACAAAGGCCCTCCTTAATCCCCAACACATATTTAACCCATGCCCCCATCCACCTCCCCTCTAGGTAACCATCAGCGTATTCTCGTAGTCAAGAGTCTGTTTCTTTGTTTGCCTCACCCCTACCTGCTCTCCTCATTTGTTTTGTTCCTTAAATTCCACATATGCATGAAATCATGATATTTGTCTTTCTTTGACTAATTTATTTCACTTAGCATTCACACTAGCTCCATCTATGTTGCTGCAAATGGCAATATGTCATTTTTTATGGCTAAATAATATTTCACTGTATTCAAATACCACATCTTCTTCATCCATTCATCTATTGATGGACACTTGCACTGCTTCCATAATTAGGCTTTTGTAAATAATGCTGCTGTTAAATATAGGGATGCTTGTATCCCTTTGTTCTTTTATTCTTTGGGTAAATACCCAATTGTGTAATCCAGGGTAGTTCCATTTTTAACTTTTCGAGGAGCCTCCATACTGTCTTCCAGAGTGACTGGACTAGTTTGCATTCCCACCAATAACGCATGTGAGTTCCTTTTTGTCTACAATCTCATCAACACATGCTTATTGTTCTGTTTTGTTTTGTTTTTAGTAATTCTGACAGGTGTGATGTGATATCTCATTGTAGTTTTGATTTCCATTTCCCTGGTGAGAGTGATATTGAGCATATTTTCATGTGTCTGTTTGCCATCTGGATGTCTTCTTTGGAAAAATGTCTGTTCATGTCTTCTCTCCATTTTAATTGAATTATTCACTTTTTTGGCTGTTGAGATGTGCAAGTTCTTTATATATTTTGGATACTAACCCTTCCTTTATTGGTTATGTCATTTGCAAATATCTTCTCCTGTTCTGTAGGCTGCCTTTTAGTTTCGTTGATTATGTCCTTCATGGTGCAGAAGCTGTTTATTTTGATGTCATTCTCATATTTATTTATTTATTTATTTATTAAAGATTTTATTTATTTGACAGACAGAGATCACAAGTAGGCAGAGAGAGAGAGAGAGAGAGGAGGAAGCAGGCTCCCCGCTGAGGAGAGAGCCTGATGCGGGACTCAATCCCAGGACCCTGGGATCATGACCTGAGCCAAAGGCAGAGGCTTTAACCCACTGAGCCACCCAGGTGCCCCGTCATTCTCATATTTATTTTTGCTCTTGTTTCCCTTGCTTCAGAAGACAGATTTAGAAAAAAGTTGCTACAGCTGATGTCAAAGAAGTTACTGTCTACACAGAGAGGTAATTAAGAATTAGATCTGTGAACTACTGATTATTTATGTGGATTAACAAATGCGCTTCCAGTAAGTATGAGAGGATGAAGCATATGAAAGCATGTGACAGTCATGGAGATGAGAAAGCGCTTAATACTTCCTGGAGTTTGAGTCTTATGGTTAGAAACCAATTGCTTGCTTTTTGTCTCCATCCCAAGATGATACAGGGGCTCTGCATAAAGATAAAAGAATTATACAGAACTTGCTCCAATATTAAGCAGAGACAATGAAGAGGTGTTTATATACTGTTGGTCCACCCAGCAACTATTTTAATAAGCACTTACTATATTCCAGAGGCAAGGATGTAGCCCTGAACAAGGTAGGCAACACCATGGGCTCATAGAGATTAAATGTTTCCTTCTACCCTCTCCTGCTGCTTCTGCCACAGATTCTAGCAGAATGTGTTTTCTTTATGTTTTCATGTCTCCTTTCAGCCATGATGCAGAAATTGCCCAGCCCATTCCAAAGGGTAATCTACATTTCACCATTCAGAAATAGTCTATCTCTTGGCAGGGATGGACTAAAACCCAAGACAAAGTGTTCTGTCTGTGTTGACCCAGAACTGATGGCAAAATCAAGGGCTTAGTCCTCTGAAATAGTTGGCATGGTGCCCGCAGAATGGATCTGGCCAGAAGGTAGCTAGACGGGAGCAACGTGTTGTTCAAATTACCTGTTATAAATCCACCTTTTACAAGCCTTCTAGTATATGGGGTACTAGGGGGCTATGGCTTTGGAAAGAAGGATCAGGAAGCAGGGAGATGCTTCTGCTGGTGGTTGATGCTGGCTTGAGAACCGAGTCCTGTGGGTGTGAGAATAGCAGTTGGCACAGAGAGCTCTCAGCCCTCAAGTGTTTGTAATATACACCTCTGTATCCGTTGTCAATTTAGCTTCTGAAAGTAATTCCAGAAGGAGGATGGTGGAGCTTCCTGAAAAGGGGAGCTTTATTTTATAGGGAGGGGTAGCATAACAGAGCAACAGAAATCCACTGAGACTGAGGTAATTAACCAGACCCAGGACCGCCCCTCAAATTTTTATGTGCATGGGAATCCCCTGGGGAACTTGTTTAAATGCAGATTCTGATTCAGCAGGTCTGGGGAAGGGCTCAGGAGTTTGCATTCCAACAAGCTTCCCGGTGAAGCCGGCCCGGGTCCTTGGCCACAGACAGGACCAGCTCAACCCTTCAAGGCCTGTTTCTCACTCAGGCTGCAGTCTGCCCTGAGATGGATGTGACTTGAAAAAATGACAAGTGCTAAGTCCTTCTTCACCTTTGTCTGTTCTCCCCTCATTGGCCTGTGACAGTACTGACCCTCCCCTCAGCCTAGATTCCACCTTCCTGGCTCACAGGAGTCAGAACCTATCTGCAGATACAGGCAAAATAGTGCTGTAGCCCATGCTCCACCCAGAGCTCCCCCCACAGGTCCCATACCTCCTCTGCTCACACAAGTCTTCAGGAGACAGGGACCTCTCTGCTTGGCTAGGAGGGACAGGGGACCTGTGGCTATGATCAGTTTGCAGTGTGGAAACTGTCCTTTCCCAAGCATGGAAAATGGCCTAAGCAAAGTTTCCATTGTTTTCACACTGCTTCAGAAATGCCCACCAAGGTCCCTTAACTTTTCGTCTTAAAGAAGAGGTCCCATGGGACCCAGTCTGGTCTTGACTCCCTGTGGACCTTTCCTAAATATCCCACAACCATTTTGCTGATCCCAACATGCATTTTGATTGAAGAAAAATGGAAAGATGATAGAGACAGAGAAAGAGCAAAAGTGAGAGAGAGGGGATTCTTGTTTACTGAATTTCCAAATGGGTTTGCAGGTTTGCAGGTCCTCCTCCTGGAAAAGACATAGGCCTCTCCTGATGGTGATTGAGAGTGAGAATTTTCTTCCACAGACTTTGACCCAATGCTGGACCGCCCCTGCCCACCAGTGCATGAGGAAAAACAACATCATCAGAAGTAATTAAAACTGAACTCACAGACAATACCAAAGTGAACCCCCATTAAGAAACACACAGTTTCCCTTGCTTTGCCACTCATGTATTTTTGTATAAAATAGAAAACATTTATGAACTAAAAGCTGAGTCTCAAAGGTGAGAGGAATTTAAAAATTCAGGATGTTTCTTCAATGCTTATTCTATTTGCAATATGCACTCATAATTAGTGCTTAGACCACCTTTCCCTTGTGGGAATTTAAATAAGGCATTCATTCTTCCAGGTAGGAATTGCTCAAAGGGAGGGTACTTTTTTCTTTTTTCTTTTTTTTTTTTTTTTCTGTAGAAGCACATGGAGAATTAATGTCAACACAGTGAGAATTTTAGACCAAGTATTTAATCTGGGTTTGATTTTAAAGCAGCATGAGTTGTGATAGTGAGACTGGTGAGGGAGTTTATGAAGCTGCTTGGAACTGGATATAAAATACAAATTGGTTTTGCAGCTGTCTCTTTCACACCCAACTAGTCCCTCACCACATGGCTTGTCTCTTTCAGCTCAAAGGACAGCAATATGTGATACTGAACTCAGATGTATTGTTTAATATCATATAAATAATTTCTTTTCTTTTTTAAAAGATTTTTACATTTATTTATTTGGCAGAGAGAGACACAGTGGGAGAGGGAACACAAGCAGGGCGAGTGGGAGAGGGAGAAGCAGGCTTCCCACTGAGCAGGGAGCCCAAAGTGGGCCTCCATCCCAGGACTCTGGGATCATGACCTGAGCTGAAGGCAGCTGCTTAGCTACTGAGCCACCCAGGCGCCCTCATATAAAGAATTATAAAGTCTGCATAATATTCTCCAAACTAGTCAACATAAATGGATCTATAGCTTTCACAATTATGAGAGTTTAGCTCTCCCCTTTAAAAGAGAAACCTGGTGAATTCATTCCTCTAAGTCTTCAAAATAAAGTGCTAAGTAGATGCTAATGATGGGAAACACCTGGTCTTGGTGGGAGTCCTGTGCCTCACCTCTGAGACCCACTCCCTTAGAGTACCGTAGAAACTGGAAGGAGAAGCCTTCTCTCTTCTTCCTGGTTGTTTCATTCTTTTCTCCCTCTTAACATGTTGAATTTCAGAATACAGAATTTTTTCTACGTTTCTCCCTGGATCTCCTAATTGACACAGGTGAGGGAGAATAGAGAGGTTGTGGAAGGGCTAATATTTTACACACAGGCCTGTCTGTGATGGGAACTCGAATTGTTGCTGTGGTCTTGGGAGTGAGAGATACCAATAACCAGCTTCTGGCCTCTGGTCCTCCAGCCCTCCCATCCACACCCAGGCCCTGTGACGCAGATCTCTTTCCCTTCCCCACGGACCTTCCCTTAGTGAGAAGGAACAGTTCTCAAAACCTTGGGAGGAAAGAAAATGCTCACGGGTATAGTGTCCATTTATTGGCACCGTGTGTATGGGTGTGTGGTGTATCTACAACATGTCCAATATCAAAAGCCCAAAACAACATGGTTAAATAAACATCAACCCAACTTTATTGTGGAATATTATGCAGCTGTTATACAGAATGACCTCAATCTTTCTAATATCATGTAAAATATGTATACATTTATGATGAAGGGTTAAATAGTTGAAGGATAAGGTGACTTGATTTAGTTTTGATGAAAATAAACCTTGAGTCTGTGCATAAAAAAGATTTGAAGGTTACATGAAACTGTTAACAGTGATACCCCAGAAGTTGGGCCCTTGGGTATGTTTGGGAGAAGACCTTCCCTTGCATTTTATACATTCTTCATTTTTTACCATCATCTCTTTTGTCTTTGTCATTAAATACCATTTGATGACAATGAATAAGACTTGAGAAGTCACTGGGTATCACTGGATATAACTGGATAGCTGACAGACTGCACACAAATATCTCTGATTCTTATTAAGCTTTTCTTATATGCTTTTCTGCACCTAATTTTGGAGAAAAGGAACAAGTCTGTTGGAAGAAAGATATTGTATTTGCAAGAAGAGAATCAAATTGGGAACACCCACAGGCCAAGAGAAGTTAGGTAATAAAAAAGAAACCACTAAGATTTGTTAATCTGACCTAATTAAAAAAATTAAAAAGTGGATTCACAGGGTGGACTTAAAGAACCAGCTAGTACTTAAATGGCTATGGGTCTTAATTGCTTATGGACCTCAGGAAGTGAAAGGATCGAAATGCAGGCGCTCTGTGGTTTAGTTTAATTAATATTTATGACTGGAGAAGAAAATTAAATAAGGCAAACGGTGTAATTTTAAACAGCCTGTGGTTATGGTTAGCAGGACTCACAACAAATTCAGAGGCAAGAATGAGGGATCTGTGGGAATGGTGTGATTTCAGTTTTCTTCATGTCACCGATCCGTGTTCTTTGCTATGTAAGACCTCCAACAGGGATGTCTCAGAATGTCACAGTGATTGTTTCCACTTACCTCCTTTGCACATTTTCATGTCTTTGTGACTGATTGTCCAAAGGAAGATTTTTCTTGTTTGGTGGGGGATTGGTTATGCTTCAAGACATTAGCTCTGGGGCTATCTATAATTGTTGTGTTGGGCATTTCTAGGGTGTGTATCTGCCATTTACTGATTCTTTGCATGGATTGATGATTTGAGTTTTTCCATCTGGGAACTGAGTGTTGATTAGATAGCATCAGTTCCTGTGATGGAGAATCTGGAAATTGGTTCAACTTCTGCATGCTAGTTAATGTTTATTGGGTAGGTGAATGGATGATGGATGGATGGATGGATGGATGGATGGATGGAAGAATAGAGGACAGATGCTATGCAACATTAATTTAAAACTCATACTTTACCTGGGAAGACTGGTTTTGGAAGGATTAAATCAGATTACAACAAATCCTAGCCGAGTGCTTTTCAAATTTCAATTGAGGACTCATTAATATTCTGTGACAGCAGTTTATTCCATTAAAACTATCATGAAATGAAAGGAATACAGAAGAATCTTTCAGTGCACTACATATAGCAAAGACATGTGTCCTTTTGAAAAAAACCCGCTTCCATCATTAATGTGTGTGTATCTGTTTCAGGATAGAAAATGCATTTCTTACTGTGGGTTCTCATCCATGAACCTGAAAATATTGAGTATACTGGAGACTGAGGACTCATTAGCTCTCCCCTCAAAGAAGCTTCAGATTTCTCATCTGTAAAACCGGAAGAATAATAGAAGCTGCCTCCCTGGCCTGGGTGAGGATGAAATAAATTGAGGCACATGATGACAGCTCCATCCACTGCCTGGTATATCGGGAACATGGATCAGTGTTGTTTTCCTTCTTGTATCTTGTATAGTTTCTCAGCAACACACTGGAGGAAGAGCTCAGCATTTTACAATTTCTCCTCTCAACTGTAATCAAAAACAATCTTCTTAAAGGAAAATGATATTTGTTCAAAATGATACTGTAAATTTAAACGATCGCTCTGGTGTAAACGCTGTGCTTACCTCTGGGCCAAGGGCAACTCCAAGCTTAGCAAATGGGTTCTCCCATCTTGTGATTCTTCGCAGCAAAGAGCTAGAAGCTGAGGAGGCCGCCTCAGCTGACAAGCAGTCTGAAGCTTCAGCTGGCTTTAATTCCATGGCTTTTCCCCCCTTTGAAGGCAAGATCAATTTCGTGTTTCATTTTTTTGTGCAGATAATAACCCCAATCATTTCCAAGCCCTTTACCCTTTTTCCTTCCTGCTCTCTTCCTAAAGTCCAGAAAAACCTTAGCTTCCACATGGTTTTGCAACTCTCCTCTTCACCTTCACAGTAATATGCTGCTCACCATTCTTTCTGACTCCCTTCCTATTCCTTTAATATCTATACTATGCTGCTCTCTCACCCACAAAGCTATCTTTCACCCAAGTTATGTTCTCCGGGTTACCCAAATCTGGCAGAAGCTTCCTTCATTCGTTTTTTCAGAAAGATCCTCAGCTACCATGGCCAGGCTGCTGCTCCTCCCACCGGCTGTTTCAGCCCAGCCTGGAGAACTTGCTCTGGGAAAAAAACATTTGCCAACTTCCATCTTAGATAAAATACAAACCAAAACAAAACAAAAAAGCAAACACTTCTACTTGGATTCAGGTAACTTGAAAGAGCTCACTCTCTTAAACTGATCAACATAACCACCTGTTCCATAAGAAAGTGAAAACCTTGCTCTTAGCAATGGAAAATTCTCCCCTTTCCAATGGGACCTGATTGGGTGGTGAGCAGGAACGGAAGTTCCCATAAGGAGCTGCTGCTTTGCTCATTGCTTGGAAAAACAGAAGAAGTCAGGCTGGTAAAAAGAAAGCGGGGCGGGGGGACAGTGGAGGGAAAGAAAGCAGGAGCACATGATGGTGTGTGAGGGGAGAATTATGCCTTTGTTAACTTTTTAAAAAGGTTTTATTTATTTATTTGAGAAAGAGAGAGAGGAAAAAGAGTGGGATGAGAGGCAGAGGGAGAAGCAGACTCCCCACAGAGCAGGGAGCCTGACTCCGGGCTTAATCCCAGGATCCTGAGATCATGACCTGAGCCGAAGACAGATGCCTAACCCACTGAGCCACCCAGGTGCCCCACTTGGTTATCTTTCTTATAACATTGCTCAGAGTTATTCTTTCCCTGAAATGGTATTTTAGCACACAGATCCATATTACATTCCAATTAGCTTTTTCTACACAAAGGTATGTCTTGGGGATACGGGATTCTCCCATGTTAATACATGCACAACGACCTCTTATTTTTCACTACAGTATGATACATACATTCCACCAGTATTTAGTCAGTTTACTACTGCTAGTGTCTCAGATGAGCTCCCTAGAAGCAGAGCCTGGAGGGCTCATTTGCTTGTGATTTACTAAGTTAGTCATCCCAGGTAAGGGATGGGGGAAGGAGGCAAAGACCAGCCAAGAACCATCTTGGGCAAAGCCCTGCAGACAGGAGCTGTATGAGTTCTCACTCTTGTGCCCATCATTGGTTAAGGCACATCCTGGGGTCAGACCACACATTCTCCAGCACTTGGAACTCTCTGTGGGAGCACATGAAGTGGCTCTTAGAGCCCAAGAACAGGCTTTGATGGAGTAGCAGGCACAAAAGTTTACTGAAAACCCCACACCAAATGACAAAAATGGAAAGAGGGAAGCTGGCCAGTGTACCAATAGTATACATTATGGGACAACTGTACATTTTGCTAAATAGACAGTAGTGCAATGAATATTTTTGTACATGTCTGTGTATGCATGTGACTGTGTTTCTCTAGTGCATGGAGGATCTGGAAAGATCCACACCATACTTTTCTGGGGAGGAAAAAGTGTGCACTGGGGTAAGGGGGTTGTTAAAGGGGACTTTGCCCTTATTTGTAATGTTTTAAATTTTTTGCAAGGATATGTCTATGTGTTGTTTTCGTATTTAACATATGCTAAAATATTTCCAAGAGCATCAACCAATTAAATGGTAGCAATTCTGGTCAAGAGGCTTGCCAAGTATCTCTGCTCTGAGCCTCTTCCTTTTGGGTTGGAGCCAGAGATAGCAGTGATGGAACTAATTCCTCCTCTCTTGCTTGCAAGCTCAGAAATTAGGAATTCTGTGAGTCCAAGGCTCCTGAAGAGGCCCTCATTCTTTTTCTGCCCCAGCTGTGACAGGGGTGTGCATTAATCTTGGTCTTAGCTCCCACTTAAAGGCACATTTATCCGTGTTTTGGGAGAAGCTCTCCCAAAATGCATTAGACAAACATGTACTGAATCCCCAGTATGTCTGTGGATTCACAGCTCATGGGCACCACAAATGTCTTCAAGGAGTTCACAGGGTTGGGAGTAGGCCAGGAACAAGCTGAACACAATGCAATGTGTTGCTGCAACAGTAGGCTGTGTATCCCTGAGACAGGAGCAGTTTGCTCTTCCTTGCCTGGGAAGGCTGAGGTGCCTCCTGTTTGATGGGGCAATATTTAAGTCAAATCCTGGGAGAAGAGGAAGAGTTTGTTCCCCAAGCTGAAAGGAACTGAGGGCTCCTCTGGTCTCTCTCTAGTTGGAGAGAAACACCAACGCAGGGGTATGGCTCAATAGTGGGGGTTGGGAACATTCTGGGAGAAACAGATTGCTGGTGGGAGATGGGAGGATTGCCTGAGAATCTGAAGAATAAGGAATTGGACCTCTTTCCTTGAGGATGGGGAATCACTGAGGTTTTGGAATGGTTGTTCTCTCAGTAGTGTGGAAGAAGGTGAGGTGTAGCCCAGGATCACTACTTAACTGGTCCTTATCAAAGAAGGACATGTTAGTCAGCTGTCAGTCCCTTTGAAGTCACCTCATCTGCAGAGATAACCTCTCTTGAGGTCACAGCCCTTCCTGGGTGGTCCACATCCAATATGTATGGCCCAGTCATCTCAACCCAATTCCAGAAAAATCTGAGGGCCACTCTAGCTCTGGGGCTCTCTTTGGGATGGACCAAGACTGCTTTGGAGCCAATCTATCCTCCCCACTCGTACTTCCTCTCCCCACACCAGTCATTGATCCCCCTGCTTCTTCTTCTTCTTCTTCTTTTTTTTTTTTAAGATTTTATTTATTTATTTGACAGATGGAGATCCCCCTGCTTCTTAACCATGGCTTATGCTAAGCTCTGACTTAAAAGCTGCCTTCAGGGAACTCAGCTAATACAACCACTTAGGAGGCTACAGCACTAATCTGGGTGGGGAAGTTACACTTCTGAGACCAACATTGTCTCTGGCTTCTACTATGCAGTAATGGACATGGCCTGATTCTGGAAGGAGAGATTTACCTCTGGTCTCTGACAGTCTCTCCAGAAAACTCCAAACTGTTGAGAAAGCCAGGAGTGAAATGAAAATATAGAACTGGAGTCAAAAGGTTTTAATTTGGTTCCCCTAGAAGTATGTCTAAGCATTCTGTACAAACATGGTGGTTGGCCAGGAAACATTTGGAAAGGGGTGCAGACTGAGATTGGGAAGGGAAGGTAGCCAATGAAGGGCATGCCATTGAGTTAGTTACTGCTATGGTCAACTGAGGTTTAATCTTGCTGGGGACCCTGGGAGACACAACAGAACAAAGACCTCAGGGCTCTTCCTATCAAGCGGAGAGGGAACTGGGGTATTTGTACACCAAGTCATGTCAGTCATTAATTGACAGCAGCTTCTGCTGGGCAGTCTTAATTCTTTAGGTACTTCCAGTCCTGTGTGGGAAAGATAGGATTCTGTGGACAGCATATGCTGGCAGATGGAGGGTGGGTTTAGGGAGATGTATTTGGGGCTCTGACATCATTTGTTTACATTCTACTGTCTCCATTTCCTAGTGCCAAGATTTTAGAGGCCTTGTCCTTGTCATAAAACAAGGATAATGATGATAAGTGCCTCATCATCATTGTGAAGTTTTCAATGTGACTTGGCTTTAGTTCTCAAAAGATATCTTTAAGAATGGCTGATAGGGAAGGGAGAGACAAGTAGACATATAATATTAACAGTTATCACATGCTCTGGACCCCAGCACTGCATTCCCAAGAGTGGAGAGGCCAGGAGTCCCCTCCAACTCCTTCAAGATAGGATTGACCTTCCAAATTTGGTTTTCAGAAGCATGTAGAGTGAATCACCTGTATTCACCAGAAGTTATATTATCCCAACAAGCACTGGAATTATGAACTGTGCTCCTCAGAAAAGTGCCTCAGAACTCAGTAATGTGATTTTTTTCACTTTTTAGGTATAACATTTTCCACTTTCCACTTTTTAGGTATAACATTTAGGATCAGTGGGGTCGATGTCAACTAGAGAGTTAATAGGATTATGTCTCCACTGCAACTCCCTGAACCACAAGGTCTTTCATTACTTGAAGGCAGGCAGGCAGAAATGCCAAGTTTGAACAGAAACATTCTAAAACTATGCATTTCCAACACTCAGTGGTGTAAGAGTCAGCTGAAGTATTGAGTAATGGTGAACTTTGTTCCTTATTAAATAGAAGGTAAACTATTGCCTTGCTTCTCATTTCCTGGTGAGATGATTCGCTTGTAGTAAATGGGGACTCAATATAAAATTATCTCACCGTGAAAAATCTTCATAGTGAAGACTGGATCTCCAGCTGCTCCCTAAACCCTGAGGCCAGAAAGTACAATGTACTGGTGACTCAAATTAGACTATAGATCACAGAGGAAACCTCTTACGATTTGACCCTAAGCACTTTTGTGCAAAAACTGGGACTGTGATATTCCCACTATGTGTGAGAAGGGACATCCCATTTTCAGGGCCATTTCTACAAAGTACTGATGGAATTTCACCTGTCCTTGCAAGAACTCTCACTCCCTGAGTCTCAAGATTTACTTTTAACAGAAAGCCTTTGATTAGATCCCCATGAGGTTAATGGGACCTTACATCAGTTACAAGACTCTTCAGAATTTATCTGGAAATTCCACCCTTTCTTTATTTTTATCACTATCCCAATGGTCTTTCTTATAATTGAGATTTATGTTCTAGACATTAATCATTTTAATTTTTAAATGTGGATAACATCTGAAGGACTAACTTCCCATTTCCTAATCTCGTTTTGGACAGCTCTGAATAATAAGTAAAGTCTTAACTTCCTCTGGTTTAAAAAAAAAAAAAACAAAAGCCACACACACAAACTTGAGTTCTTTCAGACTTTATGATCTGAGCATAAAAGGAAAGGGCTGAGCCTTTGATTCATATTCTATTCAACCATGAGTACAGCAGTGCTGAAGGGATTTGCATGTTTAAAGGAGTATTCAGAAGAACAACCCACATAATGAATTCTCCAGGGGTCTTTGCAGAGGAATTGATATTCATCTCAATTGCTGTTATCTGCCGCAGGATCTGCATTCTCTCCGTGAGCTGATTGGACGCCAGTGCTGAGCAGTAGCCAATGGTAAGGCGCCAGAACAGAGACCTCCATCTTGGTGGACCTGAGGGCAGGAAAGGATGAGTTGAGTGGCTGGTAGGTTACTCCAAGAGAGGTGCGTGCGTGCGTGCGTGCGTGCGGGCGGGCGAGAGGTAGGTGGTGGGGTTGGTTTCTTCCCTTAAACAATTTAACACAGACCACCCTCTTTCCTACGGTTCGAAAACCCAAAGGTATTCCTTTCCTGATTTTATGTAGGCAATTGCATGGATCACCACCTCTTTTACTTGTGTGAAAATGTGCTGGAAAATGAAATGGGAAAGGGACCTTTGGTCATCATATTGGTAGGAAACTCACATTAAAATGTTCCGTGGTCTGTGCTAAAACTGCAGCATATCCCCAGTACCTGGAATAGCTATGGTTGAGTTTATTTAAAATTTTACAAGAAAATGTGAAAGCACACCACTAGTCCATATTGAAACCACTGTTTCTCAAAGGGGTGTGTGAGAAGGAGCTGTAATGGGGGCTGGGAAAAACCTCAACTTTGCTTTAGCTTAACCGTATTCATCAGCACCACCTTTTCTCTGCAACTGTGTCAACATGGTGGGCAGGACCTTCTCTGTTAGTCACCATCTTTGATGTCTGGGGATTCCTGGCTCTCTATCCCCACAGATCCCTCATCAGCCTCCTGCTGGGTGTTCTTTTCCCTCAGAGCTCTGTCAGTGACTGCTCCTCCCTGAGGCTTAGCACCCAATCTAACAGGTGGTCTAGATCAAAGTTTTCTTTGGTTGAGAAGTTAAATTGATGGATAGTAGTGAAAAAGAGTATGAGCTTTTTAGAACCAACACCTTGACTTGAGTCTCTGATTTTATCACTTATGAGGTGGATAACTTTGGACAGGTTACTTAGCCTCCCAGAGACTCTGTTTCTTCATCTCTTAAGGAAGATAATAGTTATTCCTTTCTCTAAGCATTGTAGAGATCATGGCTGTCATGTATCCAGTGATGGCTCACAGTGAGGACAATCTATGTATTAATCATGATCTATAAAAATACAGTAATATTTCTCTATATGATGGCCATTACAGGTTGTGGAAACACCTGAATGGATTTTGAGTGAATTTGGAAGTGGTCTCACGAACAATACAGGCTGCGTGTTGCCCAAGAAACTCCCTTTGAGAAGTTCTAAGAGGTGACGTTATTCAAGGCAGCTGAAAGCCTTGCCTTGTGTGTCACATGCTACCTACCTGTTTAGCCAGGTGTCTATTCTAGGAGGAGAAAAAAATAGCAAGAATATATGCTTTTTAAAGATTGTCTGGTAAAACCGGACACTTAACTGGTTTTTATATTCCCCTCCTCCTCTTCTTCCTCCTTCTCCTCCTTGTCATCATATGGACACAGGGATCCTAATGTCTGAGGTTGGTATCATGGAAGCAAATCCTACTCTCCTAAAGAAGGTAATATAGAAGACCCAATTGTTCTAATTCAAGACAGGCATTTCTTTTTTTTTCTTTCGTGTGTGTGTGTGGTTATTTTTAAAACCAGAGAAACAAGGTTTTTACTGGCTCTCTTCTTCTGAACAGCTAGGTATTGGATGTATGCCCAACTGGAATGACCCAGCTTTCCCCCCAGATCTTCTCTTAGGGGCTGGGTGACCCTGAGTGAATTGGCTAATTTCACTGAGCCTCTGGAGTTTAACCTTTAAAACAGGACGAGGACACACATATGATCAGAGACTGTCAAGGTGACGTGAAATCACATGATACCATCTCTGCCCCACACACTGGTACTCAGGGGCATGGGAAGGTTCAAGCTAAAAGGGTCTGAGAACTCCTCCCATTAACCAGTTACCATTTTTCAGGATATAGAAGGGGTTTGGCTCTTGCCCAGGGTTTGCTTTCTTGCAAAGGTACCATCTATTCATGATGACTAAGAGTGGACTTTTATTATCAAAAATATTAAACCAGTGCTTTCTTGGTCCTTCTGTAAATTACATGCTCCTTCAATCCACCCACTATGAAAGTGAATCCATGAAGGGAGAGATTTTCCTAGACCAATGTCATTCAAACTTTACTATGGACAATAATCATTTGGGGCGGTCAAAGGTGATTCAAAGGCACATTCTGATTCAGAAGGTCCATGGGGGCCTGAGCTTCTGCATTTCTGACAAGTTCCCAGGCAATGCCTATCTAGTATTCCAAGTACCATCTTGGAGCATTAAAAGTGAAGTACAAAGTATCCGTTAACCTGTTTTGAGGCTTGAAGCTCTCTTTCTTGAGTCCTTTCTTGAGCAAGGAAATTATTTTGAAAGCCAAGTTTTGGGGGAAAGGAAGAAGATATTTTAAACTCTAAAATCTTCATTTACATATCAAGAATGAGGATGGATAGATTGAGACCCTAAAGCTTTACCATAAGTTTTACCGTAAGGCAAAGGGAGGCTGTAGAATGTAATGTAAAACCATTGCCCAGCAAACAGCATGTGGTTCCCTAGAGACTCAGAAGGAGTGGAATAATAGGTGAATCTCAGGATGATAGCAGGGTATGGAAACATCTAGAAGGTGTTTCTGAGACTCCAAAGACATCTGGGTATATGCACCTCTTTCTAACATGATAGGGCAGCTGTAGAAGAGCAAGGAAGGAAGTGAGTTTGGGGTATCAGGTCCTGACCTGGTGTTTTGTGTCCTCCTCCCCAGCCTCCTGATGAGAAAGGGAGCCAGGCATTCCTGTGGGAGCCTTGGGAGGTTTTGCACCATGGTTGAGGCAGGAGATCCATCTTGCCTTCTGTGGGTTGACAGGGAGAGGGCTGGCAGGCCCCCTGGAGGAAAAGACTGTCTGGTGAGGATTTCAAGGTGAAAGTCAGGTGAGAGTCAGCCTGTGTGTAGACCCCCAGCCATGATCCAGAAGCATGCTCTGCAGACATTCCAGCACACACAGTTCCTTGAAGAAGTGAACAGGGCCAGCACTCAGCAGTGGTACCAGGAGCTAATGTCTAGACCAAGTGAGAGGGGGTGTTCCTCACCTGGGAGCTAGCGAGACCTAGAAGAGTTCCTGCAGGAGACCCCCATTACCTGAGGATGTATGAATATTTCTTGAAACTGGAGGCATCTTGATGAGGCAGAAAGAACAGGATAAACAACGCTTGGGGGAAGGTAGCTTTAGAATAGATGGGGTAATTAGCTGGTAGAGGTGCTTACATACAGGATATGTGTGACTTTTAATTAGCAGGTTGCTCAGACTGCCCCTGGACTGTAGAGGGTATACAGGTGGGAGGGACTTCAGAGTTGAGTTCAATTATAGGAAATAAGGAAACCAGTTTTTCCTTTCCACATGGGAATAGTAATGTATAATGTCAGTCCTACTACAGTATCATTTAATCAATTCAGCAATAAAATAAATCTCATCACTCTAGAAAACCATTTAATTTCTATGTTCTTTCTTCTAGATAATATCTCATACATACATATTTTACCTAATGATGATAGAAAACTTCGTATTTCACCGTCTTTTAAAATTGGGCATTGTGTTAAACGTATTTCCATGCTTTGCCTAGAATTCTTCATGTTCATTTTTATGTATTCAACCTTCCTACCATTTATTGAGAAAAATGGCAAATATGCATATATATAGACTTTAGTATATATGTAAATAATGTATATATATTATGTAAATCTTCCTTTTATAATAAGTGATGCATCCAGATAGTAATCTAATAAGTTAAGATGACTGAGAATTGAAAATTGTTCTTGTTCACCCATCCAACAAATACTTACTGCTTTCTGTATTTTTTTAAAAAGATTTTATTTATTTATTTGACAGAGAGAGATCACAAGTAGACAGAGAGGCAGGCAGAGAGAGAGAGAGGGAAGCAGGCTCTCTGCTGAGCAGAGAGCCCGATGCAGGGCTCGATCCCAGGAACCTGAGATCATGACCTGAGCCGAAGGCAGCGGCTTAACCCACTGAGCCACCCAGGCGCCCCTGCTTTCTGTATTTAAGACAAAACGGATGTTATGAGGCACATAGATGACTATGATTGTGAGCCAGTCTCTACCGTAAGAGTTATACACACATGTAAGCCCTCCTGCCCCCAATACCTGGCATTTTGGGAGTTCAAATAAGAAGTATAAAAATTGCTGGAGGGGCGCCTGGGTGGCTCAGTGGGTTAAGCCTCTGCTTTCAGCTCAGGTCATGATCCCAAGGTCCTGGGGTCGAGCCCCACTTCGGGCTTCTGCTCCATGGGGAGCCTGCTTCCTCCTCTCTCTCTCTCTCTCTCTCTCTCTGCCTGCCTCTCTGTCTACTCATGATCTCTCTCTGTCTGTCAAATAAATGAATAAAATCTAAAAAAAAAAAAAAGAATATTCCATTACAAAATTGCTGGAGTGTTCAAAGGGGAAAGTCAGGGAGGAGGGCATCTTGACTGATTTGGGTGGGAAAGGTGGGAGAAGATTCTATTTGGGAGGGATGGAGTGAACAATAATGTACAGACAGGAAAGTCAAGACATTATCTGGAAATAGTGATTAAACAGTAGGATGGGAATATGGGCAGAGCAGGGGCAGGGAGTATAGATACTGGTTAGAATGTGCTGGGCAAAAATGCCTGGTCCAGAATCCCAGATTTTATTCAATGGGGAATGGGGAATAATTATTTATTTTATTTTATTTATTTTAAATTAATATATAATATATTATTTGCTTCAGAGGTACAGGTCTGTGAATCATCAGTCTTACACAATTCACAATGCTCAGCATACCAGAATAATTGTCTTTTCTTAAAAAGATTTTATTTATTTATTTTACAGAGAGAGAGAGAGACAGTGAGAGAGGGATACAAGCTGAGGGAGTGGGAGAGAAAGGGAGGCAGACTCCCCACTGTGCAGGGAACCCAATGCGGGGCTCAATCCCAGGACTCTGGGATCATGACCTGAGCTGAAGGTAAACACTTAATGACTGAGTCACCCAGGTCCCCCAATAATTGTCTTTTTTAAACAGAGAAGTCAAAAGATGAAAGTGATATGTTGACCCACTAGACACATCCAGGATATAGAGTGTTGTATTAGAAATAGGAACATAGATGGGCATTGCAACATTCTAGGCACAAGGCAACAGAGACATGATGGAACCTGGAAAGAAAGGATGTACAGCATTTGGCAACTTGCTTCCTACCCACCCCCCCCCTTTTTTTTCTATATACAGGTAAGGAAAATACTCTATAGGTTTGGAATCCTTCATCATACTACAACCTGCCAAGTTTGGAAGGGTGAAAAGTTGGAGGTGTCTTCCTTTTCTGAAGCTAACAGCAATGAACCTCCCTGGGTTTGCTGATTGTCAATCATTAGTATATTTATAATAGAACTCAGATTTAGATAGCACTTAAGAATCAAGATTGAGGGGTGCTTAGGTGGCTGAGTTGGTTAAACATCTGGCTTAGGCTCAGGTCATGATCCTGGAGTCCTGGGATTGAGCCCTGTGTCAAGCTCCCTGCTCAGCAGGGAGTCTGCTCTCCCTCTCCTACTGTGCCTCTCCCCCACCCCACTCATGCTTTTTCTTTCAAATAAATAGATAAAATCTAATCTTTTTTTTATGAATCAAGATAAAGTGTTTTGTTGGTAGGGAATTTGTGGATTGGTGGAGGAGTAAGTCTTGATGACTATTATTAGCAGTGATACATTGGGGTTTAGTGATGGGCTCAGTGAATTCACACTGAAGTATCTCATCTTCCCATGGCTGAAATTCCATCACATAGAGAATGTGCTTTGGGTCTTGTGGTTCCTGAAAGGAGAATATCCTTTATGAGGAATAAGAACTGGGATATCAGTACTGGTTTGAATTACCTAGCTCAACTCTGGCCTTGGTGTCCATTCAGATGAAAGCTCTGCCCTGAGCCTTCATTCTAGAGCCACTGTGAGAATGAGGTATCCATCATGGTGGTACATGTTTTCCCGTGGAGCTTGTCCAGAAAAACGATACAGATCTTTGGTGGGAACAGAGCAGGGGAAGTAGGGCTCCACTTACTTACTCTACCTCTAACTGGTGTTTAGGCCATTGGGACTCACTAGGACATTCAAGATTTTTTTTAAATTTTTCAGCTGTAGATCACATAATCCATATGTCTGTGGGCTATGATGGTTGTTGATAATACTGTACTTGGGGTATAAATATTTGAAGAACTTCGTTTACTCCATTTCACTTTTTCCAGTAATTCCACATAATGCCCCAATCCTTAATGCCATATAGTGAATTCAACTTGAACCACCTGAAAGCAACCTATTTGGTTATATTTGACACTGGTTCCAATGCCAATTGACCCACTGTTATAAGAGAGACTGCTAGTGAGCAGTGAGAAATATGAACCAGGGGCTGTCATTGGGCACCTTCATAAGCCTTATTATTTCCACTGATTCAAGGGTGTGTTTTAAAAAAAGAGGAACATGCCCAAAAATCTCTCTGTAAGAGCCTGCATGGTGGAACACAAATACGAAATGCTTACAGATTTCTGTCCATGGAAAGTATGTGCATACTCTGAGTTTTCCTCTAGATTCCCATATTTCATGGATACAGGGCAGCTTTCTCCCATTTTGGTATGTGATGCTGGCAGGTCCTATGAAAAACCCAGTAGATACATTGTATTTGGGGAGAGGGTAGCTGGAGTGAGTAAAAAGCAGCCTGAGGGAGGCAGAATTCTAAAATAGCTCTCATGACTGCCACCCACTGGTGTTTATGGCCTGTATGGTATGTTCCACTTGCGAGTGGAAGGGACTTATGATTTGTTTCTAGCAAATAGAATATGGCAAAGAAGAAAGGACTTCATAGATGAAACTAAGGTCGCAAATCAATTGGGTTTGCGTTAATCAAAAGGAAGATGATCCCAACTGAGCCTGACTTCATCAGGTGAGTCTGAAAAGACAGCCTAGGGCCTCACCGAGGCCAAAGGCTCCCCCTTGTTGGTTGGAAGAAGTAAGCTGCCTTGTGGTGTGCTGGCCCATGCTGGGGGTCACTTGCCAAGGCTCTGTGAACCACAACCTGATAGCATCTACCTGGCCTTGGATCCTGGGGGCAACTTGGGTCAAAGCTAGAGACAGCTTTGCTGGGATAGCTCTGTAGTTGGTCAGGGAGTGAACAAAGGAAGTGGGGGGAGATTTCAGGAAGACCTCTTCTCGAAGTGGCTATAACCTTCCCAGTAGCCCTAGAAGTTGGCTTGCCACTGTTGAGCCTACCCAGGTTTAGGGAACTATGAGAGTATTAGAAGTCCTGGCCCACTCTGTGACTATTCAGGCTTATCCTTTCTAGATGAGTAGGCCCCACAACATCCATTACCTTGTCAACTCTTGGTAACTCTATATTGTAGGTTTTCATACCTATTCTGTGTGATCATTACATTTGGGGAAGCTAATGTCTGTATTTGGTCCTATCTTGGGGCTCAGGCCTGAGCTGATTAGCTCAATTTTACTTCCTGGCCATGGGTATAAGTTCAGGGGTGGGCTCTGCACCTCTGGTGAGTCTCAGGGGACATGTGCTTGGGGTATGTGGGATGGAGTGGGGGGAACCTGTTTTGTTCTTCTGAGAAGTGATCTCTGCTATCTGTCCTGGATGTGGGAGAAGAAAGTTATATTTGTAAGGTTCTGGGATCCATTTGCAGCCCTGCATGAAGTTGACCACACAGAGGGAAGGCAAGGAAAACAATGAATCCAGGGCTTTGACTTTCTTACTGTACCCTTGAATCAAACAAACTTGAATCCTTCTCTCCCCTGGGCCTCCAGTGATGTGATCTCTGAAGCTCATTCTGGTGTGAGCCAGAAGCATTCTGGCTTGGGGGTGGCCATTCCCAGTTAGGGCTTAGTTAGGTCAGCTAAAATGTTAGTAAAATAGAACCTTATTGGCAGAAAGAATCACCTTTTTCTATGTTTGCATCTTTCAAAGACCCCATAGCCCTCAGACCTCACAAGTGTTGGTTGATTTCCCTCCAAACATTGTCAAATAAAAATGCCATTTCTAATTCACAAAATGTCTCCATTCTAAAAGAACTTGGTGAGGCTTACAACAAAGTAACATTTTTCTTCTAAAAATATCTGCATCAGGATTACAATAATTATAAGGATTACTAAAAAGAAAAAGTCCTGAAACTTTTGGTATTGGAATTTGCATTTGCAAAATGATTTGCAACCAGACCTGCCAGGTAGCACTTCATGGAAATCAAGAAGTGGGTTTTGAATAGCTAGGTCATTTTTTCCCCCAGCACCCAAATTCATAGTAAAATCAACTTTCTAGCTACCAAGAATCCATGGAGCTAAGTGCTCTCCTAACAAATACTAAGTAATTGTGATAAAAGTGGGTGTGGCTAAGACACAGTCATATTTAGTTGACTTACCTTAATTCTCTAAAGCAGACTCTGTGTGTGTGTGTGTGTGTGTGTGTGTGTGTGTGTTCAAGAAGCTTCTTGATTCAGTTGTGTTCGTCTTGTGGCCACCTTTTGTATTTGCCAAAGCTGGCTCCTCCACTCTAAATAGCTCTGAACCTGCGGCCTGGGCATTTGGGTTGGTTTGAAATGGCAGTATTTTCCCACCCGTTTCTTCATTCAGGATTTCTTTCCTTCAAAGGATGCTTTGTGTTTTCTATGTTTCCTTCCCCAGCTTGTATGAATCTAAAATGAATCTGAACTAAAAGTACTTGTTGAGTGGTTATGCTCCCAACTGTAATTTGGAGTCAAGGTATGAATATTTTATACTCAAAGAGTCACTGAAGATTTGTAGAGGTTTTTAAAATAAATGAATACACTCATTTTTGTTGGCACAGGTAGTCTATAGCTGGGGGAAAACAAAATATAGGACAAGCACTCAGTCATTCGCCTTTAAGAAATGAATCTGGATTTGTGCTTTGGGATGATCAGGAGTGAGTGTGGTGAGTACACAGTGTCCTTTGGAGGAAAGAAATACCAGGATGAAGGAAATCCAGGTAGGAAAAGACACAAAAGCTACCCAAATGTTCCGATCCCATTTTGAACCCACCCAAATTCCCGAGGTGCAGTTTTAGAAGGTGATCTTCATGCCCTGGCAGAAATTAGGTGTCGGACCAGGGAGCCAGTATCCAGATTCCTGTGGCTTCCTTTCACTGTAAAAATAGATTTTAAAAAATAGTCCAGTCTTTGGCAAAGTTTCTTCCAGGTTGGGGAGACCTGAGTAGCCCCTTTAATTTCACTGTGTTTACTGTTGCAGTGATCCCACAGCCTTGTGAGCTCATAGACTACTTCAAAGCTGTTGAACTCAGTTGAAACAGAATATTAATACATGTTAACTAAGCATCCCCCCTTTTTTTTTCTCCTGTAAATCTGTGAGGTTTATTCTCTTAATAACTTCTATTGGCTTAAAGAGAGGGTCCTGTTAAGTAAGTTTGTTGGGTTCGAGCTTTAGCTTTAAAGAACTAGAAAGTGGAGAGAAAGTGTTTGGGTCCTTTTACCCTTCAAACATGACCACATTTAGGACAATTACCTAAGAAAGGCAAGCTCTCCTTTCCGGAAGATATCTGTAGAAGGACCTTCCAGCTACAACTCATCTCTGACTTTAATTAAGTACTCAATGTACATTTTTATAGTGTATGATGCATTTGTTTTTCTTATAAGGGCCTAGTTTTACTCCAAGCCAAGCATGTGGGGGCTTGGAGTTAAAAAAGGAATTTTGATAGGGTGATTTCCTGTGGGGTGTTGGGGACACTACCTATAGTGAGTCTTTGTGGATGACAACTCTTTCTTCTTTCCATCTGTTCCTAAGGATCCTTCCGGATCCTTTAAGTGGATTCAACCTGTGAGGAGTTTGTAAAAATTCAGATGTATGTTTTAAAAAACAAAACAAAACAAAACAAAACAAAACAAAACCAGAAAAACTAGATATAATTTTTATCTACTAAACTGGCAAAGATTTTTAAATTTGTTTAACATGTACCACTGACCAAAGTGTGGCTGAAAGTATGGCTTTTTAGATTGGGTGTGGAGTAAAGTGGGAGCAGTCTTTGAGGATAGATTGGCAGCTCATCCTACCCACAATTTTGTTTCTAGTTATTTGTCCTTCAGCTATAGAACTAAGCAAAGATTTACATGTTGCATTTGTTGTGATAGCAAAAATATGGACACAACTTCTACGCTAGTTGACAGGGGACTATTTACATAAATTAAGGTAAATTCATTCAAATGAATATTATACAACCCTGTAAATGAAGAGCTAATTAGAGTGTACAGATATTGAGAGGTCACTGAGACATAGTATTTGAAAAAAAAGCAAGACACAAAACAGGACAGGTGATTTTTTAACAACTCAGGGATTAGGGGCACTGACCTGTTGCATAATCAAAAATCCATATATAACTTTTGACTCTTCCAAAACTTAACTAATAACAGCCTCCTGTTTACTGGAAGCCTTACCCATAACATAAAGAGTCAATTAACACATTTTGCGTATAATATGTATTACAAATTGTATTCTTACCATAAACTAAGCTAGATAAAAGAAAATGTTATTAAGAAAACCATAAGGAGGGGCACCTGGGTGGCTCAGTGGGTTGAGCCTCTGCCTTCGGCTCAGGTCGTGATCCCAGGGTCCTGGGATCGAGCCCCGCATTGGGCTCTCTCCTCAGCGGGGAGCATGCTTCCCCCTCTCCCTCTGCCCGCCTTGTGATCTCTGTCTGTCAAATAAATAAATAAAATCTCAAAAAAAAAAAAAAAAAGAAAACCATAAGGAAGAGAAAATACATTTATAGTCTTGGACTGTAAAAAGTCTGTGTATAAGTCCATGAAAAAATGCTCAACATCACTCACCATCAAGGAAATACAAATCAAAACTACAATGATATATCGCTTCACACCAGTCAGAATGGCTAAAATTAAAAATCAGATAATGACAAATATTGGCGAGGTTGCAGAGAGAAGGGAACCCTCTTACACTGTTGGTGGGAATACAAGCTGGTGCAGCCACTCTGAGGTTGCAGTATGGAGGTTCCTCAAAAAGTTAAAAATTGAACTACCCTGTGACCCAACAACTGTGCTCCTATATAGGTATTTAACCAAAGAATACAAACAAAATGATTTGAAGGGGCACATGCACCCAATGTTTAAAGCAGCAATGTCCATAAAGCCAAAATATGGAGAGAGCCCAGATGTCCATTGATGGCTGAATGGATAAAGAAGATGTAATAAATATATACAATGGAATATTACTCATCCATCAAAAAGAATGAAATCTTACAATATGCAATGATGTGCATGGTACTAGAGAGTATTATACTAAGCAAAATAAATCAGTCAGAGAAAGACAAATACCATATGATTTCACTCATACGTGGAATTTAAGAAACAAAATGGATGGACATAGGGGAAGGGAGGGAAAAATAAAATAAAACAAAATCAGAGAGGAAGACAAACCATAAGAGACTCTTAACCATAGGAAACAAACAGGGTTGCTGGAAGGGAGGGGGTGGAAGGATAGGGTAACTGGGTGATGGGGATTAAGGAGGGCACCTGATGTAAGGAGCACTGGGTGCTATATACAACTGATGAATCACTAAATCTACCCCTGAAACTAATAATACAGTATATGTTAACCAAATTGAATTTAAATAAAGAATTAAAAAAATAGTCTGTGTATAAGTGGACCCGCAAAATTCAAACCCATGTTGTTCAATTGTGTATATAATTTAATCTTATTTGTATAAAGAATGGTGTACATGGGCATTATATATGTGCAGAAAGTTTCTGAAAGGATAGATAAAAAATTATATTGACTGATATTCCTCTGGGTATGAAACTGGGGATATAAGGAGAGAAGAGGGAGATTTTGCCTTTTATTTTATACCTTTTTTCTTACCTTGGTTTTTGAAAAAAGCATTATGTATTATTTTACCATGCTCAAGCTTATTTTTTTAAATAAGCAGCAAACTTCAACGGTGTCTATGACTCCACATCTCCTAAATTGATCCAGACCACTTCCTGTTTACACCACTGATGGCCTACCCTCACCTCAGTTTCTCTGACAACTTCTTTATGGCTGAGTTCCTTAAGCACAGGGGACAAGTCTTTGCTTTCAGTGCTCCCCTGCTCAAGTCTTACTTATCATATAAAATACTTTCAATAAATGTTCTGTGAAACCTCAGGGGCTGACTGTGATCCTGACGACTTCATTCCCAAGGGAGGTTCTCTTGGGTTCTTTAAGCACTGGAGTGATCCTTCTAACCTTCATTAATATCCTTAGTTTTCTATTGCTTCATAATAAATTACCACAAACTTAGTGGCTTACCACACACATTTATTATCTCAATTTCTATGGTCAGTAGTCCAGACACAGTAAGCTGATCTCTGCATTAGGATGGTTCACAAGGATGAATTCAAGGTGTTGGCTGGGGCTGTGATCTATCTCAGTGGAAGGATCACCTTGTGAGCTCAGGATGTTGTGGGCAGCCTTTGGTTCCCTGTCACCTATTGGACTGAAGGCTTCCATTTCTAACTGATTGTTGGCCGGAGGCTGTCTCAGGCTCTATAGTTCACCAAAGTCAGCAGAGAGAATGTCTGCCAGATGTTACAATCATAACATAATCATGGTGGTGACAACTCCTCACTTTTCTATCAGTTAGAAGCAAGTTACAGGCCCTGCTCACACTCAAATGGAGGGAATCATTTTAAGGGCATGAATACCAGCAGGTGAGATCATTGGACCTTAGAGTCCACCACAGTCGTGAACTTGTGTGTTTGACATTCTGCAAGCCTAAAAGGAACTCCATCAGAAAAGTCTTGTAACCACAGATGATTTTTTTCCTCAATGGTCTCCTTATTTTTCCAGTTACTTACAACTTCCTTGCAGTCTTTCCAGACTACTTTCCACCCATCCTGTGTTCATTCCTGTATCTCCTTTCTGTCTGGACTTTGTCTTATGAGGGTAACCTGTATGGAAAGATTAATTCCATTATTTCCTCATTTGAATCCCCCACCTCCAGTCCCAAGGGTTGAGGAAAACTGACTTGGGAGCAAGAAGGGATGGGACTATCCAGCAGTTAGTAAGTAATCCTGACTCTTCTGGGCTCTGGTTTCTAGCTCAAGTACCACTTTCCCGTCAGTAGCAGCAGCTGACCTATTGCCTGTACCCCTGTCCTGCTACTCACTACATATCATATTTTCTCCATTTTCTTCATAAGAGTAATCACCATCGGAAGGTCTCTGCTTTGATTGCTTTCTTGGTTATTACTGGCTGCCCCCCTAGAGGGTGGGATGCAGGAATGTGGCAATCTTGTTTCCTCTTGTTCACTGCAGGATCAGGAATGGTTCCTGGCACATGGTAAACATTTAACAAGTATGTGTAGAATACATAATTTGAATAGTCAGTGCAGACTCTGTGCCCTGTGAATCTTCTACGTGGAGGAAGCACCATTGCTGCCTTGGTCCTAATCATTTCTCACTGTGATTTCCTAGGTGCTCACTTGGGTATAAGTTTAAACTTTGCCATCCTAGTGTTATTGATTTTTGCTTTGGTAAGTTCTAAGCATTCCCCACTCCTCACTCTCTCCTCACTGTCACTGAGCATTATAAGGGCTGGACTAAGACATATTCCAGTAAACATCTGGAAGCTGCTTCCCACCTCCAGTCTATGTTGGTGAATGGCTGCCATATGTTAGCTCTAGCCAAGAAATAGAGGCAAAATGTGGAGCATGACAACTGATCCTCTTTCTTTGCATATGTGTTGCCATAGATGAGGTAATTTTAGATGGAGATTGGTAATGGCAATGATAACTAAAAGTAAGAGCTAAGCTTTTAAAGTGTTTGCTGTGTGTCAGGCTCTCACCTATGTGCTTTCTCTGTAGTAGTGCCTCCTTTCTGCCTTACTGTAGCCCCATCAAGAATGGGAGGCAGGATCCATTCCCACTGGGGCATGCCCACTTCTGAAAACAACTACCTGGTCAAGTGTAAATGCAGTTGCTAAGCCAACTTCTTAGGAGAATGTCAATGAAAATAATTTTAATAGCATTTTGCATTAGGAAGAAGCCTTAATGAAAACACAATTTTACCATAATTAGATTGAAATAGTTCAGCACTGTATACATAATCTGAAATGATCTTACTTAAGCTCACCTAGTACATTGACAAGTCACTATTGTAAGCTTTTAAGAAATGGATTTCTAATATTTGATTTTTCATAGTGTTTACTCAAAATTTAATTTTACCATTAAAATTTGCATTATATGACTCATTAAGGCAACACTTTTCTCATTATTGTAACAAGAAGACACGTTCAAACAGAGGAATTTCAGAGTGCTTAGGGATTGCTGAAAGTCCACAGGCTTTCTTTGAGCTGGTCAGTACTTTTTGCTTTTGATCAGGGGTAGCTTTTCTCCCATTGGTAGGAATGGCCATTTTTACAGAAAATTATAAAGCCTGTTTTTCTATCATGTATTTTCATGGGCTTCTTCCCCAGAGTCTATCTCTGAACACCAATGTTCTCTTACATCTTTGTATCTCTGTGCTGGACTGTTTGTGGCAGGAGATTGAAGGCAGAAGAAGCAGAGGTGGCAGCTCTTTTTATGAAGGAGAGAACATTACTGCCCAAAGAGACTTGTTCCAGGGTGGCAGGGGACAGAGATGGTGAGTACACAGCAGGGATATTTTTGCCACTGCGTTGGAAAGTCCCAGATGATCATGTAGATGGGGTACTTAAATCCTGGTTCAGGTAATGTAACTGAAGCTTTCCCATTAGCTTGGAGGGGTCTTGGGGCAGTGAGTGACGTGTACTGGATCAATGCGGACTCTGGAGTAATTTAAGACTGGCTTGCGTTTAAGGGTCATATCACAAAGGACTGCTTTCTTAGTTTCCTTGAACACCAATTTCCTTGTCTATGAATTGAGGTTGAGATTGCCATCTCATCTGGTCTTTGGAGACTTAATACTTAATGAAGGAATTCATACATAATATCACTCTTTGGCATAAGGGAAGAAAAGTTGTGTTGGGGCACCTAGGTGGCTCAGTCAGTTAAGTGTCTGCCTTCTGCTTAGGTCATGATCTCAGGGTCCTGGGATCAAGCCTAAGATTGGGCTCCCTGGTCAGCAGTGGGCTCGAGCTTCTCCTTCTCCCTCTGCCCCTGTATGAGCTCTTTCTCTGACTCTCTCTCTCAAATGAATAAATAAATAAAATCTTTTAAAAAGAGAAATAAAGTTATTGTCCCTCCTTGTCCTGCCCTCATGACTTCCAACCAGTTTCTACCATGGACCAGTGTCTTTTCCTACAACTCAAATAAAGTTGGGGCTCTGTTAGCATGGAAAAGAAGTGGGTACATTGCCCAATGTGTAAGCAACCACATCATCTCCTCAACTTGCTGAAACGAGAAGAAATAAAGAATTCAGATTGGGAAAAAGCCTAATTCAAGGAAAAGAAAAGAAAATTTCCCATAGTGAGTCCTCCATGTCACAATTCTCTCTCATTTGTGCTTAAGAGCTCCTGGTTTCCCATTCCACACACCCCACGTCCAGTTGTCCTTCCTCCTCAGTGTTCATTTTTACAAAATGTCTTCTCCATTGACATAGGTGTTCAGACACCAAATCTGAGTCTTCTTTTTTAAAGATTTTATTTATGTACTTGACAGAGAGAGAGAGAGATCACAAATAGGCAGAGAAGCAGGTGGGGTGGGGTGGGGGAAGTAGGCTGCCTGCTGAGCAGAGAGCCCAATGCAGAGCTCCATCCCAGGACCCTGAGATCATGACCCTAGTCGAAGGCAGAGGCTTAACCCACTGAGTCACCCCCAAACCTGAGTCTTATCCTTGCTGGGTTTTTGTTGTTGTTGTTGTTGTTGTTGTTTTTTACTTTCCCACACAGTCCATGTTTAATCCACAAGCAAGATATTTTGGCTCTACCTTCAAATACCGCCCATCACCTCCACTGTTGCTCCCATGGTCCAAAAAACCACAATTTCTTTGTTAGTTCTCAAGACTATTTCAGGAGTTGCTAAGTGGGCTTTCCCTGTCTTTGCTTGCCCCCAATCCACAACAAGCAGAGAAATTCTTTAAATATGTATAAATCTGATGCTACTCTTCTGTCCTGACTACCAATGACTTCGCATTGAACTTAGAATACAAATTCTGCGGAAACGTAGATCAACTGCAACCCTCAGCCTGTAAATTGTAACTCAAAGGGAGGATTCAAAGAAAAGTGGTAAAGAAGTCAAGGAAGTTAATTATATTGTGTCAGAGGAAGTAGAAAGCTTAGACAGAACCACTTACTTTAAACATAAACAAAATTAAAATGACAAAAACTATGCAAATTAACTTCAACAAAAAGGAAAAAAATTAAGAGATATTATATGCTTTGTCCATTAGGATATGTCCAGCTGCAACTAGCAGAACATTTGGCTAGAGATGTCTTAAACAAGTAGGGTTCCCTCCACCCCCATATAACAAGTGTGTAGGTAGGGAGCTCTAGGCTTGGTTTATGGCTCATTGACTTCAGGGCTCTGGGTTAACAGCTTTGCAGTTCTCTGAGCCTTTCCCTCATGAATGCGAACTGACTGTCATTGCGCAAAGTATCATGTCCTCACAGTGCACTCACAGGCAGGACATGGAGGGCAGTGTAGGGCATTGCTCTTCTCTGTATTTACCATCCTCTTATTACAAAGTATCTTCCCAGAAGAGCCCAGACTTTACCCTAATTCTCTTTGGCCAGAACTGTGTTATAAAGCCACTCCAGCCCACCAGTCTGGCACTTCTTGCCTGAGATTGAGAATCTCTATTCAAGACTTGAACAAGGTTGGGGTTCTGTAAAAAATCCGAGAAAAAGGGAGGTATTGGGTGAGCAGCCACCATGTCTGCACAACATGCCAAAAAGAGAGATGAAGAATCCAGTTTGGAAGCAGGCATAATCCAAAGAGAAGAGCATTTCCCAGAGGTGACTGTTTCATATTATTGGAGGACTTATTTAAAACACGAATTAAGGACAAAGAAAATACCCAGTAACTAAATACAGTGTAAGATCCTAGATTGGCTCCTAGACTAGATAAACTGTAGTAATGAGAAAAATGGTGAGCTTGGGAGGTTAGCTAATAGGACTGTGTTAATTTTGTGATTTTGGTTATTGTACTATGACTCTGTAAAACATTGACATTTGGGAAGCAGGGTGCAGGGTCTATGGAAATTCTTTGTACTATTTTTATTATAATGTTTTATTAAGTCCAAAATTGTTTCATGATGAAAATTGAAAAATTAAAAAAAAATCTTTCAAAATTAAGAAAGAGAATAGTATAAATGGAGAGTTTTTAAAGCTAAGAACATAAATTGATAAAATATTCATGTTTATAGCAAAATAGAAATGACAAGGAATAGAACTGACAGCTACAGTTATCTAAGTGACACAGAAAAAAAAGCTTAATTAACTATAATTAGATGGTAGAAATATTATAGAGGGCAAAATATACAAAAATTTTGCTATTTTCTTCACCTTTCATAGCAGGAGTCAGATATTATTTAAAGGGGAAATGTAATTACAAAATAATATCTATAATCTCATAGTTATTCCTCTTATTTTAACTTTTAGAAGGACTGTTTAGAAATTATCACTCCCTGCAGTGGGAAAATATCTGAATTTTAGCAATTCCTCAGATTGTACCTCACCATCTTTTTCTTTGGTTAAAGTATAAGTACTTTAATTAATCCAGTTAAAATGCCATAGGTAATATGATTCAATCTCTCTAAAGTTATATATTTCTCTCTGTCTGGCTATCTATCTTTCTGCCTGTCTACCTATCTATTTGCCTATGTGTCTATCTGCCTATTTGTCTATCTACCTGTCTGTCTGCCTACACACAGAGATGGAGTGGTATTTACCAACGTATAGCACTGAGTGTTTGAATTTGTAGAATTTTGGCGGATTTCTCCTACCTTCTTTGTCCCGCTCTGAATTTTAAAAATTCAGAAATCTTAAAGCAAGTATGTGTTTTATTCCTAAAAAAAGTTAAAAGAGCATTCTTAAAAAAGACAAAAGATCTTAGATACTTTGGGATGTGATAAGTAAGATCATCATATGTTGCATGTCTCCACATGAATAAAACCCTAGAATTTGAAATAATGATTCTTTCCACTGTCCCTTCTGTAAGTCCTCACACCTACCACCATGCTTTGTACATAGTATAAGACCCATAACTGATAATGTCCTGGATTTGAACAGATGATCAAAAGCAGGGGGATGTCCCTGAGGGGAAAAGATAGAGCAAAAATGAGTTTGAAATGAAACACCCATAAATATAAACATTTGGAGTCTATGGGGTGCTTGTGACAGGAGATGCCTCACATGTATTCACCTGGAGGATGGACTGGAACAAAGAAGTCTACAGACACACACCTTCAAAAACTGAAAGAGGTAGCCAGCCCCAGCATATGGTGGGGTTGATCAAATGTTGGTTTGTTTTTCTTGCAGTTTGTGGAAGTACCTTCCTAGGGGCACAACGTGATAGTCTGTTAAAGACATGGGAGTGCATGCTAAACGGATTAGCTGTCACACTTCAAGGGGGATCTCTGATACTACAGAGTGGTACTCAAAGGGCAGTGGCTACAATGGAACAAACCAGGGTTTAATACCTAGTTTCCTCACTTTTTAGTAGGCTGTCCTTTCCCCCTATGTAAGTTGGAGGTAATATTGTTGTGACTCACCTTGTAGGCTTGTTGTGAAGACAAATATAAGGGAATGGCCTAGAGGTAACCCTTTCAAGTTGTGCCTTCAGTAACAACTAGTTACTGTTAATATCTTTGGAAAATTTTCAAGGGTGACTGGGTGGCTCAGTAGGTTTATGTGTCGGATTCTTGGTTCGGCTCAGGTACTGACTGCAGGGTTATGAGATGGAACTCTGTCTCTGGCCCCATGTTCAGTGGAGAGTCTGCTCCAGATTCTCTTGCTCCATCTCCCTCCACCCCCCACCCCCCCACCCCCGCTTTCTCTCAAATAAATAAACAAATCCTAAAACAAACAAACAAACAAACAAAGAAAAATTTCAGCTCAATACTTAATACCACTGACTGGTTCTTTGTTGTTTTACCATTTCTTTTCTTTTTACTTTTCTTTTTTTTTTTTTTTTTAAGAGAGAGAGCATGAGAGAAGAGAGGTGAGTTGGAGAAGCAGACTCCCTGCCGAGCAAGGAGCCTGATGTGGGACTCCATCCTGGGACTCCAGGATCATGACCTGAGCTGAAGGCAGTTGCTTAACCAACTGAGCCACCCAGGTGCCCCCCCCTTTTTTTTAAAGATTTTATTTATTTATTTGACAGAGAGAGATCACAAGTAGGCAGAGAGGCAGGCGGGGCGGGGGGGGGGGGGAAGCAGGCTCCCTGCTGAGCAGAGAGCCTCATAAAAGGGCTTGATCTCAGGACCCTGAGATCATGACCTGAGCCAAAGGGAAAGGCTCAACCCACTGAGCCACCCAGGCATCTTAACATTTCTTTTGATTTAGATTATATTCATTAATCTTTTTGTGCCTCTGTTTCCCCAGTCGTAGACTTGAGAAAATGACGCATTTTGTAGGTAATCAAAAGCCGGGTGTGTACAAATAATTCGTACCAGGAAGCTGAAGTCGGCTCTTGGGTCACTCAGCTGATACCAGGCAGGGTTGCTGACCTTCTCCCCTGTAGAGTTGTTTCCTTATCTCTCCAACAGGCACCACTGTGTTGGCCTTCCTTTCCAAAGCTGCTTGTTGGCGGAGCTCATAGCTGATGATAAAGCACTTGACAAACATGGCATGCTGAATGGTATCTGGTGGGGGCATTTGAACCAAAGGTGAGGTGTCGATAAAGAGGAGAATGCTTACATATTTCTTATGAACAAAAGTGGGCTCTTATGAACAAAGTCCTTCTTGAATACCATTAAGCAGAGCTATACACTAATAAAATTAACCATGATAATAACTAGCATTATTAAGAGCTTACTGCATTCCAGACAATGGAATAGTTGGTGTATTTGTACCACAAACAGGCCATTTTTCGACAATCCATCGTATGATACAATTTAATTTCAGATATAATCTTGAGATAAAACAGTCCATCATATGATACAATTTTATTTCAGATACAATCTTGAAATAAAACAAGTGATACTAATGGTTAGAAAAGAGAGACATAGAAGACTTTTTTTAAAAAAAGATTTTATTTATTTATTTGAGAGAGAGCGAAAGCAAAAGAGAGCACAAGTGGGGGACAGGGAGAGAGAAAAGCAGGCTCCTGGCTGAGCCGGTAGCCCAATGTGGGGCTCGATCCCAGGACCCCACGACCAACACCTGAGTTGAAGGCAGAAGCTTAACTGAGCCACCCAGGCACCCCTATAGAAAACTTTCTATTAAACTTTGCATATATAGTCATGCCAGCGAAAATAATACTAAAAGCATTAACAACAACACAATGCAACACAATACTAAAAGCATTAACAACAATACAATGCAACAAGAAATGGATTCATACTTTTTAATTTCATTAACGTATTTTTGCAGAAAATACCAAAGAATAAATTGTACAAGTTTCAGGAATGATTTATGGAAAAACTGAAGTAATTCTACTTCTGTTTTTTTTCAACTTTATAATCATTTTGCTATTACCCCTCCTGCCTGTATCCACTGTTTAAATGCAAGGGGCAGATTCAAAATGTACCTAAAGTAAGCTCAAACAATAGTGAACCCTAACAAGCTTACTCTAGAGATGAGTGCAGGTAGTGAAATCCAGGCATGTCTAGGTTCAACTGTCAGATAGGCTGATTGTGTAATTTCTATGTAAAATAAAATGTTTAATAAAGAATGGATAATAAAAATGTGCTAATTTGAAAGTTACCTGTGTATAAGACTGTTAAAACTCAAGAATAATCATGATAATTATTCAAAATATGTTTAAACAGCAGTTTTTTTGTTTGTTTCCATTATTTAGGACATAAGTATTTGATTCCAGACAATGTTAAAATTGTTAGTGCACTGGGATAATAATTTCAGGTTCTTGCTCCTCTTAAATTCTCTACAACCCTTCAGGCCCCTGGTGACTTATACCCTGGCCCCAGGTCTTGTTCTAAGTGCTTGGCATTCATTAACTCACTGAATTTTGGGACTTACCATTATCCCCATTTGACACATGAGATTTAGAAAGGGCAGGTAACTTGTCCAAGGCCATACAGTTAGTGGCCGGTCAGTGTGGATTTGAATCCAGGCCATCTCTTCTCTGAGGCTGCACTCATAGTCAGGATGGCTGACTCCAAAAAACACATGGTATGGTTATATGGAAATAACTCACATTTTCACTGTGGTCTGTATAGCTGTTTTTCCCTCCTTTTTCTTTCTTCTTTTCTTGTTTAGTTCTGAATACATTTGGGGAAGCAAAAACGATCTGAATTCCTGGTCTCCAGGGAGCTGCTTTAAGAGCTGAGATTTGCAATTTGCTCAAACCACATTCGAGAAGATACATTTCAATAAAGAATCTGAATGTATAAGACAAATGGGGTGGGGGGGAAAGGGCTGTAAAAGATAGATTCTAAATTCTTCCTCTGAAAAGACTGTTAAAAGCTCAGAAAGCAGGGGATGCTAACAGAAAAGTTCCAGAAAGTTTTAGCAGGACAACTCAGCAAAATACCCCATAAATGATTACTTTGACTCTCTGGGGAAGTCTCTTGCAAGTAAGGGAGGCCATTGAGTTGTTCATATGTTTTTGTTTTTACTCCTGTAAACTAGTCATTAAAATTTCCAGGGAACCTTTACTCAGGGGCACATTGGGTCAGGAGAAGAAAAGGGTCTTCTTGTCCATCACCCACACACGTCATCTTTTGGGAGTTATAAATCAGGATGTTCAAAAAACTGCTCTTTCCCTGACATAATCCCAAATGTATCCATCACACAAATGAAATTAGCTTCCTATAATTTAGCACAGTTTTGCTCTCACATACCTCAAGACAAGCTTCTTCCAGGAAGCTATTCCTAAAAAAGAGCGGGGGTGGTGGGACAGACTCAGTTTCCCTTGGTCCCTTCAAATTCTTCACAGTCCTTGTCTGTTGACCAGGTGTTTAGTCATTCTTTCTAGTTTAGATGTTAAGGGCATTACAAGAAATAATATGAGCTGTAGGATTCTGTTGCATATACAATACACCAGTGACACACACAACAGATCAGTTAAGTACGGCCACATAGAAATGAATGGAAAATCACTGATGTTTGGGTGTAATTTTGTTCCATTCATGCTGAATGATTCAGATACAAAACACATTTTTTTATCCTGTGAAAAATAATGGGTTCCCCAGTTAGTAAATAATTGATAAATTTAATTTCACTTTTCAGCTGTTTTCCTGGGACTCTCTCTGTAGAGAGCCACAACCTCGTGACTTTTCAGCAAGGGTGACACATGGAACCATTACTCACTTGGTAAATAACCCTATCACAGGACAGCAGAATTACCCTTCGTGTCTATAATCTCACAAGGCTGTCCAACCTTCTAAGCAAAAAAGGAAAAGAGACCTAAATGCTGTATCAAAGGCATTAAGCATTAGTTTTTTGATAGAGGTTATTTGTTACATGTTAGTTTTTCATAATAAATGCCAAGTTGTGGCTTGAGTTGAAAACTCGGCAGGTAGTAGGTGCACAAGGGAGGTTAGAAAAAAATAAATGTACAGTGAAGAGCTAGAGTTTATCTTGAATTAGTGACAAAATCCATTTTTTAAAGTCCCAAGTTGGTGAATTAATGAGAGAGAGAGAGAGTGTGTGTGTATGGTTTCAGTCAGTCTGGATCCCAACAGAAGCACAGAGTATCAGATTCTCTTTATTTCTGTTAAACACAAAACAATAAGGAATTGACAAATCATTTCTCAAAGGATTAGGGTTCAAAACAAAGGGGCCATCCTGACAGTGGGTATGGTACAAATACTAGGGGTGGTTACCTAGGAGAGTTGGGGAATTTCTCTTCTGGGGGGAAGGGTTTAAGGGAATGGGAGTAAGGAGAGGGGGACTCACCTCTAGATGATTTCTGTGCGGTCTTGCCTTGAGTGGATGAGAAGTATCAATCTTCCAAGATCCATTTCATCTTAGGGTTCCAACATAATAAAGACAGAACAAACCACTAGTGCCAAGATAGGTCACATTTTGGCCAAACTGTCTCAATAAGATAGTGTTTGTCTTTCCAGGAGACCTCTAGCTGATATTGTCATGGGGGCAGAGTTGAAGCAATATAAAGTTCTTTTCAAATGATGTTAAATTTAGTATTCACCTAGTGCCATTCTTCAGAGAAGCACATTTTGCCCTTCCAAAGGAGCTCATTCATCTTGACAACATTCTTGGTCAGCAGGTATTATTATGATAATACCTTGAGTTTATTTAGCACCCTTTCTCCTTTTCAGGCGAGGACGAAGCCAGTTGGGCAGTCAGTCAACAACATTTATTGAAGTCTCTTAGTTTGTAGAGCGTGTATTAAATCACTGTCAGACACCAGCCAGCCCTGTCCTCACCACACATGGAACGCACCTCTGGGCTGGCCAGCAGGGAGCCCACACACTGGCCCTGCTCTGGGCTGCACCCCCGCCTGTCTGATTCTCACTCAATGGCTTTTATTTGCTTACATTTACTTAGGGTTATAGCAAACTTCTCTACATACAAACTTTTGAAGATCCCCCCCCCCCACCCGTCCCCTGCAGATTCTGTCTGGGCCTGACAAGCCACAAATATCCTCTCCAGGGCTCAGGCTGCTTAAGCTACCCATGTAGTTAAAAGCAGGAAGCACAATGTTACCCAGAAATGAAAAAGAGCAAAGCGACAAAATTAACTGAATGTTTCTAACCTAAGAAAAGGAGTAGGTGGCTTTCTGAGAGCTGGGATTGGTCCTCCCCAAACCTGTTTGCCTGCCCCAGTTGAAGTGGACACTGGACTTTGGCCAGACAGCTCAACTCCCTGCATTTTCCCCAGGATAACAGGAAAGGGCCAGGGCTCTAAGGGAAGGAATATATGTTGTGGAAGTCTTCAAATGCCAGAGGAAATACGATTGTCCAAAAAGTAGAAAGTAGATTGAGGCATAAAGAAAATAAGAAGCATCACTGATAAGCACCTAACTGAGGGGGGATATCTATTTCATTTCAATGAATGCCCACTCAATCCAATTTTTTCCTCTCTGTGTGTTTCTTTGTGTACCTAAAATGGCACTATTCAAAATATGACTATTTAGCATACATAGCATAGCATGAAGCAAATGGTCAAATTTTAGAGGACCCTTTGAACTTCTGTATTTTCCCATACATAGCACGGATAGAATGCCCATTAGATTTCTAAAACTGTGTGCCAAGAAACACTGGCCTTAACTGAACAACATTCAAGTGCCATATTTAAAAAAAAAATCAGGTTTAAGACAAGTTAAGACATTCCAAAACATAAATTTATTTCTTTTCAAAGATGCACAGATTATCTTTTGTATCACTTTTATGATTAAATTTTCACTCACTTTTCATATAAAGATTTTTGTGTTCTGAGTTTCACCCCTTAGTAATTACTATGAACCACGAGTAGCAAAGATTCCCCAAATAGTAGCCTAGATACCAGTGATGCAAGTTTCTTGTGTAAAGCGATATGTAGATCCAGACAGTTCAAGGCTGGTATGAGAACTTCATAAAGTCTTCCACGACCAAGGTTTCTTATAGCTGTCCTTTTTACCAATATGAGGGGTGGTCCTGTCGTCATGGTTCCCCCTACTGTAAAGTTTCTGCACACAATTTATTAACCTGAAATTATTTCCCATCATTACTAGCTGTTAATGAGTTCAGATCATGTGGCTTTGGGCTGAGTGACAAGGTAGACAAATGAAAATTGGGATATTTTCACTATGGAATTAGAGAAACAACTACATCAAGTATGCAAAAGCTTAAAAAACTTTGAGTTTGAATATCATCCAATTTTGTTCCTTGCCAGAAAATCAGATTTAAAAATCATTACTGATTGAAATCTACAGAAAACTGTAAGACTTAATTTTAGTCCACCCATGTTTCTTTTCCTATCTCCATTACCAGAGTAATCACAGGTGGTGGTTCTCCAGTTCCATGTCTCCATATTTTCAAAGCTCATGGTATAGAAAGGAAGCTCCATGGAAAATGGGGACGAGACACAAGCTATCGATTGGGGGCATCTGTTGTAAAAGCCTCAAAACTTAGATGTCTATGAGCTCCCCTCTCACTTTGACCCCTAAAAATGGCAAGGAAACAAACAAACTTCTTGGAAATAGTTTTATCAAAATAAAACTAACATGTAAATAGTTTTTAGTGTCTGCTAGCATGAATCTAGCTTTCCCAATTTGGGATATTTAATACTTAACTTGCAGTATTAATAACTTGGAATTCTTTTTTTTTTTTTTTTTTTTTTTTTTTTAAAGATTTTATTTATTTGACAGACGGAGATTACAAGTAGGCAGAGAGGCAGACAGAGAGGGGGAAGCAGGGTCCCTGCAGGGAGCCTGATGTGGGGCTTGATCCCAGGACCCTGGGATCATGACCTGAGCCGAAGGCAGAGGCTTTAACCCACTGAGCCACCCAGGCGCCCAATAACTTGGAATTCTATTCATCATAAGCAAACCTGTGAAGGAATCCAAAGCACTCAAATTAGCTTAGAATATTTGTTCTTCTTAGAAGTAAGTAATCAGCAACATTTCCATGTGCCTTTTACCTTTTTATATTTCTCACTGGCACAGGGAAAATCTAGGCTTTCTCTGTGTATTTATTTATATATTAATTCATTGGACACTATTTATGGATCATTTTCCATGGGTTATTGGTTGGCTTCTTCAGGAAACAGATGTGAAAAAGAGTTTATTACAATCAAAGCTTATTAAGGAGTGCCTTTGGGACCCACCACCTGTGGAAGGGAGGGGAGGAAATCTAGAGTTCTCAGAGTGTGTCGTTGAGCTGTGATGCAGGCTCAGCCAATCCCATGGAACAGCTTGGGTTAGATTGGTCAGGATCAAAATGGCTAGACTTCAGCACTCCCATGACCAATAGTCACTGGTCTCCCTGGGAATGGCTGGGACCTTGGACTGGGCAGCTCTCTGCAGGGTTCCATGGGCATATTTGTTATAGTGTGTAGCTGACCATAAGAGCTAAGCAGAAGTGCATTTGTCTCTCTTATGACAGTCCTTATGGGATTAGTCTATGTGGTGATGGTGGTGGTGGTGGTGGGTCCCAGTTCTTTCCATCTTGCACTTGTGCCATCCCCAAAGTCATTGTCAACAGCTCCATGGTCAAAGCTCTGCTGTGTGCATGGGTTTCAGATGGTGGGAAAGGGAAGGGAGGAGCAGAGGGGTACAGTTCACTGTCCTAAGACCCAGACCCAGAATGGCATGTATCACCATCTCCACTCGCATTCCGCGTTCAATACCAAATCATGTGATCATGAAGAGCTGCAAGGGAGGCTGGGGGATGTATCTAGTTGGGGCATCCATGTGCCAGGTGACATCCAAGCGACAGGTCCTTACCGTGAAGAAGGGCAAATGGATTATGGTTGACAATAGCAGTCTTTGTGGTAACGGGTCAGCAAATCTACTTCACAGTAGCCCCTGCAGACATTTTGGACATATGATATGGGGACTTCCATCTCACAGACAGTAGCTCTTTGCATGTCACAGGTCTTACTTATACAGCTATAAAGTATTGTCTGGAGCCTGGTTATCTACCTTGGCTGCCTCTTGGTATGAATTGGTAAGTTCTAAACATGCTCCTGCTGGGCCCCTGCTGGAATCCCAGAGTTTCTGATTCCATTGGTTTGGGATCTTACTGGGGTTTCTAAAGCTCCTCCAAATGATTCTCTAATGCCACCAATGTTACTAACAGCTGGATTAGCAGGTAAAATAAATTCTGTATCAGTTAGGCTTGTGTGTGTTTGTAGGCAAATTTCTTCTCATCTTTTGGTTCAAGCAAATGAGGTAAGTTAATGGCTCACGTGAATAAAACATCCATGAAGGTGGATCTGGCTTTAGGCAAGACTTGATTCGGAATTGGGAATGAAATCATGAGAACAAGGTCTCTCCTCTTCCCCCTTGCTCTGTCTCTCCCTCCCCCACCTCCTGCCACCTACAGGATTCCTCTTTTTTTATCTGTTTTTCCTGCATGTTCTCTTCCTTCCCAGCCTGGCTATGATGATACAATGCTCCCAATACATTACAATCCACCCAATCTCCTCTTCAGATCTAGTACAACAGAAAAATAGAAGAGCTTCCTTTTTTCCTTTTGGTTTATGTTTAATCAAATATGTCTTATATTTATACAAAAGAATGTATATAAGTGTACAATTGAAAGAATAATAATAAAATCAAGTTCCGTCTACACAACACACAAGTTAAGAAACAGAACACCATCAATACTTTGTAGATCCCATTCTTTGCCACTGTCACCACCCCCACCATACACACACAGAACACCACAAGAAATGTGGCTCATATGTTGCCTATTTTTATGCTGTTTTTGACTTTACCTAAATGAACTCATATCGTATGTATTGTTCTGTAAGTGACTCTTTAACAAAAATTTCTCAATTTTTTCTAATTTATCCACATTGATGTATCTCTCTGTGGTTTCTTTCCACTGCTGTATGTTGTTATACTATATGACTTTACTCAACTTACTATCTGTCCTCCATCCCATGGATATTTAGGTTTTCATAGTTTTTGTTATTATAACTAATGTCACTGCAAATATTGTTATATGAGTTTCTCAGTATTTAAGAGCGTATTGGAATGTAAAGTATGAATATCTTCAAATGGTTTCAGGGTAGGAAAGCCAGCAGAACTGACTGCCAGAGTGTTGCACTATTTTACATTCCCACTAGCAGGGTATGAGAGAGCTGCTCTTTCTCACTGTCAGGACTTAGAAATCCCAGAACTTTATCTGCTAGGTACAAATTTTGTTTTATTGTGGTTTTAACTTTTATTTTCCTTGTTGCTAATTTGTTTGAGCATCTTTTCTTTGGTATTTAATATAATACTAAAGATTATTTATTAATGTCTATATATAATATTAAATATTATGCATTTATTAATATTTAATAATAATATTTTCTATTTCTTTTGAAAAAGTCTGTTCATGTCTTTGGCCTCTTTTTTTCTATAGAGTTTTGCTTCATCTTATTAATTTTGGCTACTCTTACTCGATCAGTTACTTATGTTGAAATATCTTCGATCAATTGGCAGGTTTTGGGGGGTATATAAAGAAGTACTGAATTTTAATGTATTTGGATTCATCAAACTTTTCTTTAATTTTTACTTTTTGCTTTCTGTTTCAAAACTTCTATATTCTATAGTTATATCTTTTCTATAGCTTCTTCCTCATAGTTTAAATTTTTACTATTTTCATTTAGGTATTCAATCCAGCTATAGTTGTTTTTTGTAAGTGTGTCAAGCCTTTGTCTAATGGATATATAGTTTTTTTCATTCTATTTATTACATGACCTAATGGTGCGTGGCTGTTTTCATTGTCTATAAAGTGAGTACGATACTAGGTGCCATCTATATTTGCAACTCCTTGCTGTGTAACAAGCTACTACCAAACTTTGTAGCTTAAAACAGCATCTGTTATTGCAGATTCTACAGGTAAGGAATTGGGTTGTCTATGGCGCAAATTCTGTCACAGGCTGCAAGCAAGGTACTGATGGGGACTGCAGTCTTATCGGAATGCTCAGTCAGGGGAGGATCTCCTAAGCTCACTAGCATGGCGCACTTAGCGCCAGCAGGACAGTAGCCTTGGTTCCCTCCCGGCTGTGCTAGAAATGTCCCTCAGTCATTTGCCACCCAGGCTTCTCCACAAGACAGATCATAGTGGTTTCTTTCAGAAAAAGGGAGAAACAACATGAAAGAGGGCATCCCAGAGTGCATCCACAGTACCTCTAACCTAATTTTGAAAGTGGCCTCTCATTGCTTCTGCTATTATTTTCTTCCTCAGCCACCCCAGCCCTTATTCAAGGAGAAGGAATTCCATGAGAGTGTGAATACCAGGGGATCAATGGGAGCCTCCTTGTAGGCTGCCTACCACACAGGTTCATGGATCTTTTGTGAAGTCAAGGAGTTAGAATATGGAAAGCATCAGATTAGCTTATGGGATACAGTACAAGGCACTTAAGTTAGTGCTTGGTGCTAGTCTTTAGGGTGTGGTGTAGCTGACACATGTTTTAAACACCCAGTTTCCATATATAAGTGGGTCAATGTCTAGGCTCCCATAAGGCCATTTGTCTATTTTTCCATTCCCATAGCAATGCTAAGAATTTTAATTTACATCATAGCCTCAGTAGCAGGAACCTCTTTTTTTCAGGAGCTTCTTGACTAACCTTAGCCCTTTGTTTCTCCCTCTATATGTTAGAGTCTGGGAGCCTCCAGCCCATACCAGGGCCCATTTCTCCGCTTCAGCAGGAGGGAAATCTGAGATTGAAGATGTACATTTGCTTTGCTAGGTACATGACAGGAAACTCTGCAGATAGAGGGCAGCAAGAAAAGGGATGAGGTCTCTGGCCCAGCACCCACCCCCAAGAGACCACCAGGGGCTGTGGCAACCTATGGGTTCAGGTACCTCAGCACTGCTCCCCAGTAAAAAAGTGACAGAACCTGTGCAGGTAGGTATTGGGGGGGACACAAAATATTAGTGATGTGTGTTGCTCACTAGACTCTTGTGGCATTCTCTTCTCCCTGCTCCCTGTCCCAGCACCCCAGTGCTGCGGGAGGTGTTAATGACCAAGTGGACAGGGCAGGCTAGAAGAACAACCTCCGCAAGTGGACCTATTCTGAAGAAATGGCTCTAAAATTTTACTGATTTTAAAAATCCCCAAACGTGGAGCTGTTGTCAGATTCACCTACACAAAAAGAAAGGAGAATTTCTTTTCAAAGCCTTCTTTTTCCCACCCCGAGAATTGACCTGGAAAAGACTTACATTTTACCCTGTCTATAAAGTGAGAAAGTACTAGAGAACTAGGGATTATTGAATCTGTTTCAGATGTTTCTGATAAAACACAAATAGGAAGGCACTTGACATACAACCTCAAATCTTCTTTTGGAAGGACATAAACCTTCAAATGAATGCATAGTAGTTTAGAGAAATCTTAGATTTTCAACATGCAAGTGCTACATGTGTGAACATGAGGAGCTCAAATGGAGATTTGTGCTGGAGGGGAGAGACACCATTCCTAACACCCAGCATCAGGAAATGGTGTTTAAAGGGTCGATGCTCTTTGTTTTCTTTTTTTTTTTTTTAAGATTTTATTTATTTATTTGACAGACAGAGATTACAAGTAGGCAAGAGAGGCAGGCAGGGAGAGAGAGAGAGGAGGAAGCAGGCTCTCCGTGGAGCAGAGAGCCCCATGTGGGGCTCGATTCCAGGGCCCTGGGATCATGACCCGAGCCAAAAGCAGAGGCTTTAACCCACTGAGCCCCCCAGGTGCCCCAATGTTCTTTGTTTTGAACAGAATGTCCTCTGGTCTGTGAAGTTATCTCCATAGCACTAACCATGTATGAGAAGGCATAAAAGGGAATTATCACAATTACACTGGATAATATTGACTCAGCTATTTGAAGAACTCAATAGCTGAATCTTTGCTAATTAGATTCTCCACCTAATGGCTATTCTTAATTCATGGAAAATATTTTCAGAGGATTTAATGATCTGGATAAAACAGGAGTGCAGCATGTTAGTCACATATTTAAATAATTCCTCAAAAATTGAAGGGTTTGAGACTGGACAATTTATAAGACCCAAAACCCATTTGGCCCTATCAAAATCAGAGCCATGCCACTTCTATATTTCTGACCTGTTCAGTGGTAGGGACTTCACTTGATAAAAATAATTTTGGGAAGAAACCAAACACTTCTCTATATTATTTTATTTTATTTATTTTTCTAAAGATTTTATTTATTTATTTGACAGACAGAGATCACAAGCAGGCAGAGAGAGATGGGGAAGCAGGCTCCCCGCCAAGCAGAGAGCCCAACATGGGGCTCGATCCCAGGACCCCGGGATCATGACCTGAGCCAAAGGCAGAGGCTCCAACCCACTGAGGCCCCCAGGCACCCCTCTATATTATCTTATATACCAGTTATGCCAGCTCAAATTTTTAACTAGGTTTGCTGGAAAAAAAAAAAACAAAGGAAGGGGAAGGAGTAGAGAAGAGATGGATTTTTCTATATAATATTATCATTTTACTAAGTCAAGCTTTTTCTTCAACTTTTAGAAACCTACCTCTATTTGTTCTTATGGAGAAGAATAGAGAAACTAGGGAATTTCAGACAAGGGCAAAAAATTGCTCCCCTCCCCCACACCCAATGGTGGGCTCTGTGAGGTCAGCAGTTGTGACTTATTGGCTTCTGTCTCTAGAAGCTGGACAGAGAGAGCAGAGTAGGGTCTGCTTCATCAGGGCTGTGCTGCATTCAGTGGCACTTGAATGCTGTGCAGAGGCAACAAAGTTTGTGTGTATATCCAAAGAAAAATGAGCCCAGAGACATGGGTTTTAAGTAGACAGAAAGAGCTTCTGATAGTACTAAAATTTTCCATATTTTTCCGGGGATGGAACAATGAAATGGGTAGGTGACTGAGCTGTAATAATTGAAACACGTGGATTTTACAAAGTGGGAAATCCTCTCTTTCCATTTGTGCAGAGGGTAGCAGAAAGGAGGCAAGATGTATAGGGTTGTCTTGAATGGGGTGGCATGACTGTACCTGCTTTACTTCTCTTGGTCTTTCCAGGTTGTTTCATCTTATCAGGCATCTAAGAGAACGCTGTGTGGCTGGTAGGGGTGCTCTCTATTTATTTCATTTCCAGAACTGATACAATTTTTCCGTCCCTTGACCTTGCAAATACCATCAGTCTCCCACTTCTTATGCATTTATAAAATGTGTAATCCAAGGTATTTTTATGCTAATGCAGTTGTTAATGGTGCCAGACAGGAAATATTTCCTTCTTCACAGACAATTTGAATTGGAAAGCTAACTCCAAGATAAAAAGTTACTATTAGTTACACACACATAGACACAAAAGCACTAGTATCTATCTTTATTTTATATAACATATGTGTGCATGTGTATGTATGTGGGTATGTATATATGTATTCTATATTTATACCTCCAATTTTTTTTAATTTCTAGGATTTCTGGAGTCAAGCTTACAATTAATAGGCAGTCATTTAAGACACAATGGTGCTAAATATTATGATGGTCATTTCAGGGTTTTTGTCCCTGGCTAGAAGATACTATGTCTTTTATTCTATATTAGGTAGTTTGATGCCTCACACTGAATTAAGCTTGTCACCTAGATGACCATAATAATAAGTTAACCATTCATTCCAATCTTTTTATCAAGCCAAAGAAACTAAGGAAACAGCATTGTTTGATGATCTCATTGGCCACTTCTACAGGCTGAGATGCCTACAAGGCATAGCTGTAGACGAAGGTAAAGATAGCCTATTGTGGGATTTTTTGGGTTACTAATCTAGGTGGTGTTCTTTCATCCCGTGCTTTTATGTCTAAATGTGTGAAGATGCAGAAGAAAAATAAAATGAAATAAATATTTGGAGTTGGGTTTTATGTGTTAATCGGGGTCCTCTTTAAGCTAAAATTGTCCGGAAGGCATCATGATGTGTTTCTAGCTCCTATCCCTGCAGACCTTCACCATAATTATTTCTTGTCCTGCAGCTCTACATACTGAAATCGGGGCTGGCATGGTAGGAGCAAATAAAGCACGGGTGCATTTGGCAGGGGCTGGGGTGTGAGTACACACATTGCAGAAAGGCCAGCTGGGCCCTGCCACCTGCCACTCTTGGTGCTGTTGTTTGCTTGGGTCACCCCCCAACTTGGGGAGGATTGTATGTGGCTGGAGAGAAAATGGAGCCTGGTAAGAGTTTTGACATCCTGGAGAGTTTGTGAATTCACCTGGCTATTTTACTTCTTTTGTGACTTTATTCACTCTTGAATATTTTTCCTTTCTCAAACATTCATTTTCAACCCACCATAAACACTGTAATTATATGTACATTATTAATGTTGTTGTAAAACATCCAACAAAAGGCTAGGAGTAGGTCTGGCCTCACTAGAACACAGGATCTATCAGATTGACAAATGGAAAGGCAAAAAATACTGAGTGTGTAATTTCTTATCCACTGTCCTCTCTTCTGCAAAACTTGCTCAATTTTTAATTATAGTGAAATTCATCCTGTGGACCTCTCCATTTTCTTTAGTCTACCTGGAAAGACCTTTATCAAAGAAAATTAAAATTAAAGGTTAGGTGGGACGCCTGGGTGGCTTAGTCAGTTAAGCATCTGCCTTTGGCCCAGGTCATGATCCCAGGTCTTGGGATCAGAGTCCGGAGCCCATCTTCCCACTCAGTGGGAAGGAAGCCTGCTTCTCCCTCTCCCTCTGCTGCCCTCCCTGCTTGTGTTCTCTCTCTGACAATTAAATAAATAAAATCTTTAAAACAAAACAAAAAACTAAAGGCTAGGAAATAAGTCTTAAATGTTGGAGACATGGAAGTTCTAGTCTTACCTGACATGATTCATGTTACCAGCCAACTGGAAAACCCAAGTACAAAAAGGTCAAAGGGAAGTTCAAATATGAGAACATGATGGCCCGTGGCCTTGTTAACAATGCCCACCTTTGGTTTAGAGAATATGTACAATCAGAAACCAGAGTCTTCTTTTTGGGGGTCCAGATACCCAATATCACTTTCACAAGCCTTTTTTCCTTCTTCTTTTTAGAATTTTATTTAAGTAATTTCTATATAGGGGGTTGAACTCATGACTCCAAGATCAAGAGTCACAACTGAGCCAGCCGGGTAGCCTACAATCTTTTCTTTTTATATAAAGTGTTTTAATCAATGTAATAATATGCTCTTTCCACATAAGTCTAGAAAAATAGTAAGCAGAGAAAAATCACTGATATTTTTGACTCTTAAAGGTTAAAATTAGAAATTTAGATGTATTTCCAATTGTTCCTTTTCTTTAGTCACTGACAAATTCTGGAGCTAAAGCTTTTTCCTTCTTTTTCTGGGTAAAGAGAATGATTTTTAACATTTTCTGTTTTTATTTATCATCATTATTTGTTCCTAGAAAAACAAAACAAAACAGGAAACCAGAAAAGTGTCCTGTTCTGAACACAGATGCAGTAGTAGTCTGTATGTTGCAACTGTCCAAGGAATTTGTTTTAATGTATTAAGGAGAAAGCGTTAAGACCAGGAATCTTGAAGTATGTTTTTTAGAACACTCACTCCCTAAGATGTTAAAACCTATTACTTAAAAATAGGATTCCATGATCCAGAAAGTTGGCCATCTTGGTGTCAAAATTCAAAGGATTTCCTTCCTCATTATGACTGCTCCCATCCAGAATGAGCTCACCTGCCCTATGATCACCCAGAAGGTCTTGGGCTGCAATGTTCCCTGCACACATACAGCCAAGTAATTTGTATACCCCTTCTGCCCCTGGAGCACATTGTGTTACTACCATTTTAGAGAACATGCTTTTGGAGGAAATAAATGTTTTTATGTGTTTCTAAACTGTGATGCAAGCGTATTTGCAAGGATGATACTACTTTTTTAAAAAATGTTTACATTTCCGTTCTGTCGTGGTTGTCCTTATGGGCAAAACTAGGTTTCCACAAGAGTGTCTAGGTTAGAGCAATTGCATTCTGGCTCAGTCAGTCCTACCTCTGCACTCAGGACCTCTAGGGCTGTAAGGCTGTGGAACGGCAAATGATGGGTTGGTGCACGGATCTGAAAATCTGAGCATGGAGAAACTCTCAACTTAATTTGAAATCAACACTTTCAAAACTAAAGAAACTTTCTTCTGAAGTTTTCATTAAATTACTTGTCTCCAATTCTGAGTCTCTGTATATACCGTATTCTTCATTTGATATTATTCTTAGGCTTTGAGCAGAAACAAGGAAGAAAACAGACGCTACTGTAACTATTAGTGTGTGCGATTTTTTAACCAAATAGTTTCATTTCCAGAGAAATTTCAGGAGTTAGCAATGAGATGGTTTGAAGTTTTGGGGAGGACCGATGTAAGCCCCATGAAGTCCCATGAAGGCATTGTGTGGTGCAGGACCCAGAACCAGTCCACATTAGTGGGCGTTGCTGTTGCTATGGAAACACGTGACAGGTACTGATTCTTGCCTAGAGCCAGTGCTTACAGACATCATAGTCAGTAACTTAGGAAACATGCCTCAGTGAAGATTAATCGAGGGTAACCTATAAGCAAAATGACTGTGTGGTTTATGAAAAAATATGAAAAGACTAAAAAACAAAATAAATAGCATGCATCTGTTGACTGTTTGCTGTAGCTCACGTGATCTCCTCGGGTCTAATACCAGCGCTTCACACATTTAGTTAGGTAAACACGATTCGCAGAAGCCCAAAGACAGCTCCGGAACCAAACATTTGGCATTAAAAACCAAAGATCCCATAATTACTAAAGCGACCCCACTCCGGCACTAGTTTTTTTTTAAGCACCAGCCTATTGTCTCTTAACAGTTTCACTGGGTATTTCACAAACATTTAATCCCAACAGGTGGGGCTGTATCCACAGAGCATCTCCAGGCAATACTGTTAAAAGCACAGGCTGCCTCCTTCATGCAGATGTAAAGCCAACTCCCAGAAGTAGTGCCAGAGATAGATATTAAGATGCTTGGCATTTACTGGGAAAAATTTTTCAGGAGCAGGAAGTCAAGCAGGCTAAGGAAGGGAAGGAGCCAGAGGTGGATCTCAGGTCCTGTCTGAGACAAAGAATAGAGCAGGCTGAAGGGATAGAGAGCAATGCACTAGGTGGAAGACATTTCAGATTAAGAAAGTCTTCCTGAGAAGGTGATCTATAAGCAGGGACCAGATGGTATGAATATCTGGGCAGAGAGCATTCCAGCAGAGGAGGCAGAATATGGAAAGGTCCTGAGTTGAGAGTCTGTTTTGTATGTTCAAGGACCAGTAGTGGGACTGAAACAGAATGAACCAGAGAAGAGTCAGAGCTGGGGAGGAGGCCGGACAAGTGCACAAGGTGCATTTGGTGCAGACCTGGTTAAGTTCTTGTGGAAGAGGGACAGAAGGTGGAATTCCACTCTCCATCCTGGAGATGTAGAGGGTACCCTCTCCAGGTGCCAGTCTTGTCACTTGCAAAATAAGGTAAAGGACCAGATAGTCTCCCAAGCCTTAAATTTCTGGGATTCTGAAATGATTAACCTGGTGTGTCATGCCTTATTTCTTCACCTGGCTAACCAGGATGAATTGCCATTACACCTGAAGAACAATGAATAAGGCCCATGAGCTCTCTCAGAAGAACCTTTAACACTGCAGAAGGACAGGGGGTTTGTTTTTAAGGGATCAACCCATTTAAGAAGTAAGATCTAAGAGCTCGCTCTCCCAGGGACTGTGCTAGCAGTGCAAGGCAAGTCATAGGCACCGTTTTTATTCCTACCTTTAAATTTGATCTGCTTGTGGTTGCGTAAATGTAGGTTCAATTGTAAATGTAGGTTCAATGTAAAATCCAATTGTTTGATTTTAAAGTTAACATGGTAGCAGAAAGTATGAGAAGGCAGAGCATTTGGGGCTGCTTTGGGCAGAATGTATGATGTAGTGAAAAGAATAGAAATCATTTATTATTGTTTTTTTTAATGGTGTAAGACAAGTGAAGCTGCTGGAGGATGAGTAACTGGACCCCCATGCAGAGTGCACTGGGATAGAATTTAAGAGGAAAGAAACAGGGACATCTGGGTGGCTCAGTTGGTTGAGTGACTGTCTTGATTTTGGCTTAGGTCATGAACTCCTGGTAGTGGGATCAGGCCCCGAATCTGGCTCCAGGCTCAGTGGGGAATCTGCTTGTCCCTTTTCCTCCTCCTTGCACTTGCTCTCTCCCCTTCTCTTAAATAAATAAATAAATAAATAAATAAATAATTTTCAAAAAGAGGAAAGAAACATAAAACAGCTCTTAAAGTCCTCACCTTTTAACTCAAGATTATACCTGAAGGTCAAGATTGGGATATTTCAAGTCCATTAAGTGTTTTTGTAGCATGATCTTTTTTTATTGAGATATAATTCATTTTGTATAATCCCAAAACATTTCCATCACTATGAAAAGAAACATTTTGTCTATTAGTAATGTGTCCCCATTCTCCACCTCCATCCCTAGAAACTGGCAATCTGATTATTCTGAACATTTCATATAAATAGAATCACACATTAAGGAGTTTGTGCCTGGCTCTTCTTGCTTATCATTTTTTCCAATGTACACACACCTGATAGCAAGCATCAGTACTTCATTACTTATTGCTGGATCATATGGCATTGTATAGATGATTCAGATTTTGTTTATCCCTTTGTCAGTTGATGAGCATTTGTGTTATTTCTCTCTTTTGGCTACTAGGAATAATTTTACAACAAATGTTTATGTTCAAGTATTTGTATGGACATTATTTTCAGTTCTTTTCATGTGCATGTAGGTCATTTGTATATCATATCTGGAAAAATGTCTATTCAAATCCTTTGCTCATTTTTTTTATGTTGAGTTAACTCGCTTTTTATTATTGAGTTGCAAGAGTTCTGTAGATATAAGCTCTTATCAGAATTATGATTTGTAAATATTTTCTCCCATCTGTGGCTGTCTTTTCACTTTCTTGAGGGTGTTGCTTCAAGCAATCTTTTTTATTTTGAGGGAATGCATATGCATATGTTTATGTATTTCTTTTATTTTTTCATTTTTGCTTGTCATTTAAGTGTTATATTTAAGAAAGAAATAACTAATCCAGGGTCACAAAGTTGTTTTTTTTTTAAAGATTTTATTTATTTATTTGACAGAGAAATCACAAGTAGACAGAGAGGCAGGCAGAGAGAGAGGGAGAAGTAGGCTCCCCGCTGAGCAGAGAGCCCTATGTGGGGCTTGATCCCAGGATACTGAGATCATGACCCGAGCCGAAGGCAAAGGCTTAACCCACTGAGCCACCCAGGCGCCCCTAGGGTCACAAAATTTTATACCTATGTTTTCTTCTAACATTTTTATACATTTAATATTTGCCTTTGCTATGATGACTGCGGTGAATTGTGTAAGACTGATGAGTCACAGACCTGCCCCCCTGAAACAAATAATACATTATATGTTAATTTAAAAATAAAATAAAATTAAAAAACTATTTTCCTTTGATCTATTTTGAGGTAACGTTTTTTGTATATTAAGTGGGGGAAGGGACCAACTTCACACTTTGCATGTGACTGCTGGCTGTCCCATCATCATTTGTTGAAAATACTTTTTTCTTTCCCTATTGAATAGTCTTGCATTCTTGTTGAAAATCAATGCACCATAGATATAAAGCTTTTTTGGGGGATTCTTAGTTCCATTCTGTGGATCTACATGTTCATCCTTTTGCCAGTACCAGGTGACCTTGAATACTATAGTTTTTTGTTGTTTTTGTTTTGTCACTTTTGAAATCGGGAAATAAAAACTTTCAGTTTTTCTTTTTTAAGATTGTTTTGGCCATTCTGAGTACTTTCCATTTTCATATGAAATTTTTCAGCTTGTTAGTTTTCACAAAAAATGAAAGCTGAATTTTAATGGGGATTATGCTAAATCTGTAAACCAGTTGGGGAAAATTGCTAACTAAATAATATTGAGGTCCAATCCATGAACACAGCACGTCTTCCCATTTTTCTTCAACACTGTTTTCCAGTTTTGGGTATACAAGGCTAGCACTCCTTTGTTAAATTTATTTCCCTGTGTTCTATTCTTTTTGGTGCTATTGTAAAAGGAATTGTTTTCTTAATTTTATTTTTAGATTGTTCATTGAGGTGTATGAAAATATGATTGATTTCTGTATATTGGTCTTAAAGCCTCCAAACTTGCTGAACTGATGTATTTGCTCCACTAGTATTTTTGTTAATTCCTTGGGATTTTTTTTTTTTTCTGTATAGAAAGTCATGTCATCTTCAAATAGAAATGGTTGTATTTCTTCTTTTACAAATGGGTTATTTTTTAAGGTCTTTCTTTTGCCTAATTTTCCTGGTCAAAACCTCCAGTACATTATTACTTAGGACTGGTGAAAGCAGGTACCCTTGTTGTGTTGTTAGTCATTCATTTTTTTTTTTAAGATTTTATTTATTAATTTGACAGAGAGAGAGAGAGAGAGACAGCGAGAGAGGGAATACAGCAGGGGGACTGGCAGAGGGAGAAGCAGGCTTCCTGTTTAGCAGGGAACCAATAAAGGGCTCAATCCCAGGACCCTGGGATCCTGACCTAAGTGGAAGGCAGGTGCTTAACTACTGAGCCACCCTGGTGCCCCTGGTCTTTCATCTTAAATATAGCATTGTTTGTTTCTTTGTAGATGTCCTTTATTATGTAGATGAATTTCCATTCCATCTCTAGTTTGTTCAATGTTTTGTTAGTCATAAAAAGGTGTTGGGATTTTTCAAAAAATTTTCTGTGTCTATTGAAATGATATTATTTTTGTCTCTTATTCAGTTACTAAGGTCTATTATATCAATAGAAGTATTTTCTGTTTAACCATCTTTGCATCCCTAGGATAAAAGCTGATTGGTCATGATGTATAATTCTCTTTATTTGTTACTGGATTTGATTTACTATTTATTTATTTATTTATTTATTTATTTATAACATATACTTGCAAGTGGTGAGGGGCAGAGGGAGAGAGAAAATCTTAACACAGGGCTCGATCTAATGACCCTGAGATCATGATCTGAGAACAAATCAAGAGGTGGATTCTTAACCAACTGAGCCACCCAGGTGTCTCTACTAGGGTTTTTAAAAATATTTTTCATCTATATTCATAAAGCATATTAACCAGTATTATTCTTTTCTTGTGGTATCTTTGTCTGGCTTTGGGAATCAGGGTAATGATAACTTCTGGGATGAGGTAGGCAGTATCCCTCTTCATATCTTTTTAGAAGAGTTTGTGAAGAATTGGTACTAATTTTTCTTTAAACATTTCATAGAATTTCCCAGCAAAGAAATCTTGTCCTGGAGTCTTTTTTGTGGGTAGTTCATTTGATTGTTATTTCAATATTTCTCCTTTATGTAGGTCTATTCAAATTTTCATTTCTCCTTGAGACATTTTTAGTTGTTTGTATCTTACAAGGAATTTGTCCATTTTATTTGTCATTTATTTTATTAGCTTACAGTTACTCTCATAGTATTCCCTTATAATCCTTTTTAATTTCAGTGAGGTTTATAGTAATCTCACTGTTTCATAATATTAATCTTCTCTTTTTTTCCCCATGATTAGTTTAACTAAAAATTAGTCAATTTTGTTGATCTTCTAAGAGGATCAGTTTTTTAATTTCATTATTTTTTTTTTCTACTGAATTTTCTTCATTTCATTTATTTCTGCTTTACATTTCTTTTGTTTTGCTTGCTTTGAGTTTAATTTGTCAACTTCTTGTGTATTCTTAAGGTAGAAGGTTATTGATCTCGGGTTTTTCTTCCTTCTCAGTTTAGGTATTTATAGCTACACATTTTCTTTAAAACCTGCTTGAACATCATCTGTAAGTTTTATTATGTTTTGTTTTTGTTTCATTCATCCCAAGAAATTTTCCAATTTCCCTTGTGATTATATTTTCTTAGCCCATTTGTTATTTAAAAGCATGTTGTTTTGGGGTGCCTGGATGGCTTAGTGGGTTAAAGCCTCTGTCTTTGGCTCAGGTCATGATCCCAGGGTCCTGGGATTGAGTCCCACAATGCGCTCTCTGTTCAGCAGGGAGCCTGCTTCACCTTCCCTCTCTCTGTCTGCCTCTCTGCCTACTTGTGTTCTCTGTCTGTCACATAAATAAATAAAATCTTTTTTAAAAAGCGTGTTGTTTAATTTTCACATTATTTGTGGATTTCCCAAGTTTTCTTTTATTATTAATTTCTAAGTTCATTCTATTGTGGTCAGATAACATACTTTGTATTACTTCAGTCTCTTTAAATTATTGGGACTTATTTTATGGCTCAATACATGGTCTATCATAGAAAATGTTTCATGAGCGCTTAGGAAGAATGTGCATGCTACCAGTGTTGGAGGGAATGTTCTAAATATGCCTATTAAGTCTAGTTAGTTTATAGTGTTCTGAGTTTTCTATTTCCCTAATCTTTTAATTGTGGATAGAATTATTGCTATATTATTGAAAATGAGGTATTAATGTCTCAAACTATTATTTTTGAATTGTCTGTTCTTCAGTTCTATCAGTTTTTGCTTCATTTATTTTGGGTCTCTATTGTTAGGTAAATATATGTTTATAATTATCAGATATTCTTGGATAATTGCCCTTTTTATCATTATAAAATGTCCTTTGTATCAATTAATGATTTTTGTTCTGAAACCTATTCCACTTGATATTAATATAGTTACTTCAGCTCTCTTTTGGTTATAAATTTGTCCATCTATTTACTTCTAAAAGTTTTTTTGTTTGTTTGTTTGTTTGTTTGTTTTAGTAATCTCTACACCCAAAGTGGGGCTTGAATTTATAACCCCGAGATCAAGAGTCACATGCTCCACCTACTGAGCCAGCCAGATGCCCCTCCATCCATTTACTTTTGATTTCTGTTTTTGTTTTTTAATATAAAGTTTGTTTCTTTTACAGAGCGCATTATTAGATCATTTTTATCCACTCCTCCAGTATCTGCTTTTTGATTGCAATGTTAATCCATCCACATTTAATACTATCATTAATATAGTTGGATTTACATTTGCCATTCAAATTTCTTTCTTTCTTTCTTTCTTTTTTTTGTCTCAAGTCTTTTTTGTTCCTCCATTCTTCTATTATTGCTATCTTCCATGTTAAATAAATATTTTCTGAAGAACCATTTTAATTCTCTTACCATTTCTTTTACTATATTATTTTGAGTTGTTTTCTTGGGGCTGCCCAGGAGATTGCAATTAACAACTTATAAAGATCTTATTTAAATTAATAGTAACTTGGGGCGCCTGGGTGGCTCAGTGTGGGTTAAGCCTTTGCCTTCAGCTCAGGTCATGATCTCAGGGTCCTGGGATGGAGCCCCATGTCTGGCTCTCTGCTCAGCAGGGAACCTGCTTCCTCCTCTCTCTCTGACTCCCTCTCTGCCTACTTGTGATCTCTCTTTCTGTCAAATAAATAAATAAAATCTTAAAAATAAAATAAAGTAAATTAATAGTAATTTAGTTTCAAAAGTATACAAAAACTTTGTCCCTTGACAGCTCCATTCTCCCCTCTCTCCTTTATGTTATTACTTAAACAACTTGCATCTTTATACATTGTGCATGACCTTCAACATTTATATTAGTGTTTTCAGTAGTTGTTTTTCAAATTAGACAGGAGAAGAAAGTGCTACAATAAAAAAAAATGTATCTACTTTTATAGTCACCCATGTAACTACCTTTTCTGGTCCTTTTTGTTTAGCCATGCAGATTTGTTTATTCATGTGGATTTGATGTGTCCTTTTATATCAGCCTTAAGGACTCCTTTAGTAATTTCTTATAATTAATATAATAATATGCTTAGAAGCATATTACATTTTGTTTATCTAGGAATGCCTTCTTTTAGCCTTTATTTTTTAAAGATGGTTTTGTTGTATATAGAATTCCTGATTTACAGTTTTTTCTCTTTCAACCCTTTGAGTGTTATCACACTACCTTCCAATTTCCCTAGTTTCTGACAAGAAATTTGTTGTTGATCTCATGAAGATCTCTTATTCACAATGAATAGCTTCTCTTTTTCTCTTTGAAGAGTCTCTTTCTCTGGGTTTTCACAGTTAATTTTAATTTTTTAAAGATTTTATTTTTTCATGAGAGACAAAGAGAGAGAGAGGGAGACAGAGACAGAGGGAGAAGCAGTTTCCCCATGGAGCAGGGACCCTGATGTGGGACTTGATTCTAGGACCCTGGGATCATGACCTGAGCCAAAGCAGACACTTAACTGGCTGAGTCACCCAAGCGTGTGAATTTTGATGGTTTAATTATGCTGTGTCTAGGTATAGATCTCTGAGTTCAGATACACTTGTGTTCATTGAGCTTCTTTGAAGTATATATCAATATTTTTCATTAAATTTTGTAAGTTTTTGTCCACTACTTTTTCAAATAGTCCTTCTGTATCTTTCTTTCTTTATCTTCTGAGACTCCCAATATACATATGTTGATAGACCTGATCATGCTCATGTTCAAGCCTCTGAGGCTCTGTTCATTTTTATTTCTTTTCTTTCTGTTTTTCTAACTAGATAATCTCAGCTCACTTATTTTTAAGTTTGTTGATTCTTTCCTCTACCAGCTCAAAATTCCCAATATCTATTTAGTAAATTTTTCACAATTATTTTACTTTACCTTTTTTTTTTTTAAAGATTGTATTTATTTATCTGACAGAGAGAAAGAGAGAGAGAGAGAGTACACAAGCAGGTGGAAGAGCAGAGGGAGAGGGAGAAGCAGGCTCTCCATCAAGTGGGAAGCCCTATATGAGTCTGATCCCAGGACACTGGGATCATGACCCAAACCAAAGGCAGGCACTTAACCAACTGAGTCCCCAGGTGCCCCAATTAATTTACTTTTCAACCCAGAGTTTGTACTTGGTTCTTTTGTTTTCCCATTTCTTTATTGGCATTCTCTATGTAGTGAGATGACATTCTCATACTTTGCTTCGGTAAGAGACATACATACACAGTTTCCTATAGCTCTTTAAACATTTTTAAAATACTTGATTTAAAGGTTTTTGTTGTTGGTGGTTTTGGGTTTTTTCATTTGTTTGTTTTGGTTTTTTGTTTTGTTTTGTTTTTGGCATTTTTGTTTGTTTGCTTTTTGTTTGTTTGTTTTGGTCTAAGAAGTCTAACGTTAAATGCCTGGACCAAGAAACTTCCCAACCTTTGTGAGGGGCTCTGTGTATGCTTTCAGGCATGTTTTCAGTGCACAGAAAGGCAATTTATAGCTGTGGCTTAACCTCCATTTCCAACTTGTGTGGAGTCCCAAAGTTAGCCAAATATGAGAAATTAGGCCTTTCTCAAGTTCTTCCTGAACATGTGCTCATCCTGAAACATGCACATGCCTTCTGGATTCCCAGGTTTGGATGAGTTTTGAGAACCCTTTCTGAGTACTCCATGATCCAGTTTTTACTTTTAAGTTTTTTGCCCCAACTTTTCTTATTGCTTCATCCAGCATCAATGTTTAGATAAATTGTCACTGAATGTTTTTGATAAATGCCTCCAGGGAAATAGTCTTTTTCATTGGTAGGCTTCTGAGTCAGGGATGATAAAGACAAGCCTGTGAGCATGCTTTTCTAGAGAACTGCCAGGGAAATCAAATAATGATGATTTTCACAGAATGGATCTTTATAGGAGCTCCAACCCCATTCTGATTCCTCCAGCATCTATTAGACTTCTGATTTTCACTGTGGTTATGGGGTTGGAAAGATGGGAATAGGAAAGGATCAGTTAAAATGCCTCAAAGCTCTCTGTTTTTACTGAGATCAGCTATTTTACCTGACTAAATGCTCCTCACATTCTTCCAAGCAATGGATTTTAATTTCTGTATTTCTGAAAAAGTTTATTCTGGTAACTTTAGCCAGTGCTCTTGTTGCTTTTATGGAGGAGAGGATTTTCAGCAGACCTTGCTCCACTATTCCTGATAACACCACTTGTAAAATGTTTTATTAAAAGCATGTTTCCAGACAGTTCTCTTTTATCCGAAGGTTTTTCATTAGTGGGGAAGCCGGTTGCAGAGGTGGGTAAAGCAAAGGCAAAGAACCCGTTTATGGAAGTCACTCAGAGTCAACAAGGCTTAGCAAAGAAAAAAACATATAACTGCTATGTGCAACTATCATGTGGAAACATCAAGTCATTTGGGAAAAGAAATGCACAAAATTCCTTCAAGTAACTTGAAGTTTCTCATCTTGAAAGGAATGAGGATAATAACAATAATACCTATCTTATAGAATGACTAACATTTTGAAAAACTAATAGGGAACATGGGTAGGACTTTGTGGTAAATGTACTCAATAGATGTTAGTTTTCATTTTATAAGATGAAAAGATTAAATTAAAAAATTCAATAAAAAATGAAATGACAACAAAAATGCTTCCTAATATTTGTCATTGCCTGAACATGAGTTAATTTTTTAAGCTATGGGAGAAAATTATCTAATGGTCATGGGGAATATTTTAAAATTTGCCTCTCAAGATGGGCTGGAGCTTGAGATCTTGGTAGTGTTGGAGTTGCAGACTTGTCTGCGTAGACATATTTAAAGACTGCTGAGATGCTTCTAATAGACAAACCAGAAAACCATTCTGTCACCAGTAAAAAGTAGGGGTGGTGAGAGAAAGGATATTCTAGGAATCCCTGGTGGGGATTTTGAGGTGATAAGCAATGCAGAGGTGATAAGGAAGGAACATTCAGAGAATGAAGATGGGTTGTCTGCCATCTTGGTCCAATGGAAGGTTAAGGTTTTAGAGTGGATCAAGTTGTCCAATAGCTCTTTCTGCCTTATCCACGAGGTCTGGAGTGGTTAAATGACTTCTAACTACCTATAAATCTTCTCAGGTATAATGTGGGATGCTTAAATACAATTAGTACCCTGAACTGATTTTTATCAACATGGTGGAATTGGGGGTTTTGTTGATGTTCTTTTTGCCCTAAAGTGGTTGCTTTTTATGAATTTATAGGAAATAATAGTAACCTCTATTGAAATATTTCTTATTCTTATATTTCATTCTGAGAAGCCTTGGACAATTTTTTTTCATTAATTTAGCACTTAAGATGAAGGTATAATGATTTACCTAAATGAAAACATAATTGCTTACATAACTAATATTCAAACAGGATCACTCATACTCCAACTGCCTTTCACAGAACATTTGGGGGTATGTTCATGATGAGTTTCTTGCTTTCTCTTGGCTCTGTGCTAACAAATAGCAAAATATTAATGTTCAGATGCTCACCTTCAAATGATATGGAATGTGTTAAATAAAAAGTGAAGTGTGCTTTTCCTTCTCATCCTCCACTGTCTTAGTCTTCAGAGGAAGCCCATCACCAGTTTCATATCTGCTCAGCCTTTTTTTCTTCATCCATGCACTACAAAGTTTGTCGTTCATACTACACACACATAGACAAACGCACACAGACTCACACACACACATTTTTACCCATATACCACACCTTATGTTTTACTTCTTAAAAAAATACAATCATATTATACATTAACAATAACCACAGGGGCGCCTGGGTGGCTCAGTGGATTAAGCCTCTGCCTTCGGCTCAGGTCATGATCCCAGGGTCCTGGGATCAAGCCCCACATCAGGCTCTCTGCTCAGTGGGGAACCTGCTTCCTCCTCATTCTCTCTGCCTGCCTCTCTGCCTACTTGTGACCTCTCTGTCAAATAAATAAATAAAATCTTTAAAAAAAACAAGACAATAACCTCAGAGACCTCCAGTTCCTTTCCATTTTACTCAAAATAAAAGTTGGAGTCCTTATCTAGCCTCATCTCTGTTATCACTGTTTAATTCATTGCTACACATGGTGGACTCTGTGCTATTCCTCAAACACACTGGGCATGCTCCTGGGTTGGTCTGCTACTTTCTAACATGTGACACTGGAGAACCAACACGCTGACATTTAGAAGCAAGTACCTGGATAGTATTTCTGGGTCAAAATTCCTCAGTTTCAGTTCAGATCTTTTGGGTGCTTCAGAGACCCAAAATCTCCCCTTTTCCAGAGACAGTACTGTCATTCTTTTAAATAAGGCTGAATATTGGCATAGACAAGGATATTTAAGTTGCTACAGAGCCAACAGCTCCCATATTTATACATAATGATCTGATCTCCTCATGTGCAGGTCAACCAGGCATAATTTCAAGTCTGATTTGAAAATTTCACCTACTTCAAAGATTATAAAATGGTTGAAAGATTGCTACTAAATGAATCATTCATTTCACATAGACCATTTGGCCAATGAAAAGCTGTTTAACAAATACATTTAAAGCAATAGTTTGCAACATGGTATCAGGGAGTAGGAACACTACAAGATATTCAGTCAAAATTTTTATTTCATTGTCAGATAGGTTTCTGAAGCACTGAGTCCTTAATACCCATCTTGGGGGTTCTTAATAAACTTCAGTGTATCTATCTCGAAAGATTTGTACAGAAAAACTAGAAAAAAGAGTTCAGAGAGCCAGTGTAGTCTAGAGAGCTAGATATAAGTCTTCACTTACAAGTAGTTATTGGTGGAGGTGATGCCAAGAAGCACAGGGAGGAAGGGTGGGAAGGGAGAGCTGATAGAGTATGTGCTATTGAGCAGGTTTCTGCCAAGGAGCCCAGGCTGGGTAGAGACCATCCCTGCAGTGAGTCAGGAAGGTTTGCTGGCTATCCTTCCCTCCCATTCATCTTTGACTGCAGGATATTCTTGTGGCTCTTCTGGCCTGCCCTGTGCAAGCTGAGAGAAAGTACCTAGGCATTAGGTTGCGGGGCCATGCAGCAGCGTGTTGTAACTATGCACTGGAGAGGTGGGCGCTATGGAGAAGAAAGTGGGCACCATCATCTCCATTACACTTGTTGACCATAAAATGTCCTTTCCCTCTCTATCTCTTATGGATTCCCCCCTTTCTTTTTATAACAACTGTTAACATCATGTTGAACAAAAATTTTGTAGAATACACTTGGAAATTTTAGATTTACGCTTAGAAGTTTTAGATTATGGTTTTCCCCTCCTGTGGCTCTTCAGATCTACAGCATAACGAGGAAATGAAGGGTTCATAAGATTTGCTTTTATAAAAGAATGTCTGATGGGAAAGAATAAATTTTTAAATTCTGTCACCAGGCTCCCATGGCTCAGAACCTTAGTTGAAGTGCTTCCCACAGAAAACATTCTGAGGGAATGTTATTATTCCCTCTATTTATTCCACTATTTCTGATAACATCACTTGTAACATGTTTTATGCTATATACAAGTATATATGTTATGTACATGTATATAACATGTATGCTATATTAAGGGCATGTAACATATTATTATTATGCTATTGCCTGTTCCCATTATTGTGACTACATAATAAACCATTCCAAAACTTAGTAGCTCAAAATGATGACATAGATTAAATTCACAGAGCCTGTGGATCAGGGACTCGGAAAGGGCTTGGTAGAGATGACTGATCTCTGCTCCATAATGTCGGGGTTCAGATGGAAGATCGAAGGCCTCTCACTCACATTTCTGGTATTTGGACACATCCATAGCATAGCAAGGGTGTGTCTATCTCCCATAGACCTTTCAGCATGGCAGTCTCAAGGTAGGCAGACTACCTACATGGAGGCTCAGGGCTTCGAAGGCTCAGGTCCTGAAAGAAAGTCAGGTGGAATGGTATCACCCTTTATGACCTTGCCTCAGAAGCCATGCAACCTCCCTTCTACCATATTCTGCTTGTTAAGATAGTTACACTGGTGTGCCCAGGTTTAGAGGGAGAGAACACGGACCTCACCTCTCACAGAGAAGCAGCAGCATTGCATTGGAGAAGCAGCATATGGAGTGAGAGGTGCAAGAATCCAGCCTTCTCTGGAAAACGCAACCCACCATACTACCCAGGAATTTCAGCAGGTGGCGAGGTGCACCTCTCTGGCACTGAGAGAAACCGCTCGGCTCAACGTGTCCCTGGGTCACATCAGATCCAATGCAACCCAAAGGGAATCATTCTGCCTCTTCGCTCCTTAAGGCCTAGAGTTGCCTCATCCCTTGCCTTATCTCAAGCACCCAGGGTAATGCTGTATCCAGTGTGTACTAAGTAATGTGTTTTGAATAAATGAGTACATTGCCTCTCATTTTATTTTGACATTGATTATTAGGAGAAGAGGGAAGAAAAAGCAACACAAATGTCTGGCCCATGGGACTCAGTAGGAGATGGGATGCCACCAGTTTTCTCTTCGTGTCTGTCATTCTTCATGACATCCCATGGAGCAGGGGCCAAAAGTATTCCCATTTTATGGATGTGGTGCTTATGACCAAAGAGCTGTAAGCCATGGCCAAAAGCACACAGATGGTACAAAGGATGGGAAGACAAGTTTTCCTCCAGGCAGGTCCACACTTTCCCATCACTCATCCATCCTTTAGAAAGATGAAGAAGCAGAGCATGATGGAAGTTTATTTCAAACCCTTGCCCTCTGGCACCCTCCACACACATGATACAGAGGTGTCAGAGAGTCTGGTTGCCTCCTTCCACTCCCCACTGGGTAGAAAACTCCTGCCCTGTGAAGCCAATTCCTACCTTTACTCCACATGCCATATATTGGAGTCTTGACCAACCATTCAGCCTAACATTCAGGAAGTTGGCTTCATTTTAGAGTTTTGCTCAGACAGCAAATTCATTTCCATGGAGCTGAAGCAACGTGCCCTGCCAAGGTATTTCAGGGCCCCAAGTACCCAGGAAAAGAAAAGCCACCCTTTCACCGTGTGAATCGTGGCCTGTAGACAGCTGTTGGACATCTGGTTGCTCCTCACGGTTTGTGTCCCAGCCTGAAGACTTCATCTTCTCAACTTTTTTTTTTCTTTTTAAGATGGAAGGCATTTTATGAGATTTAAGAAGTTTATAGCTTTAGGTTAAGTAAGATCATGCACTAAGAGTCCCATTTAATGTTTTCAAGAGAATCCTTAGACGGGGCTCATAAATTCTGGAACAAGGCAGCCACAGATTCCAGCAGAACTGATCTACTCGAAACTTCCTACGTAACCTTCTCCCTGGTGAGCTTTGGAAAATATTTGCTGCGCACAGCCTGGGGTGACAGCAAACATTCCTGCACAGTCCTGGTGTCAGGGCACCATGGTGTGGCACAGCTGCGACCACGCTGGTTGGTCTCCGGCTTGTGGCCTGTCATAGGGTGTTTACCTGAGAATGAATCTGAGACCCACAGGGCCGGACTTGTGTCTCGCGGGCGGAGGAAAATGTGCATGGCTATTTTAAAGCAGAGGGCCGTACATCTTGTCCACGGCCTGCCGCTCGCAAGGACAAACAGGGCTCACCTAACGAGGTGACATTCTCCAAACAAACCCCGTTACACTTCAAGAGTTGCTTTCAGACTGAAAAGAAAAGGGGACAAAAGAGTCTCCCATGTGCCTACGGTAAAGAGAGCACACAATGACTGAGGCAGAGGCCAGCTGCCTGCACGTTCCTGTCACTGAGGGGACAGCCTCAGGAGAGAATCCTGTGGGGATATGCCAGTGCACAGTCACATCCATGTGCACACGTTCCCATACAGACACACACACAATCATGCAGATGTCTTCACTCTCACATTCACACATGCACACAAATATATGCACAAGGTCACATACACTTATATACCTACACTGTCACACATGCGCACAGATCTAAACACATGTACCTAGTGGACAGACAGTCATAGAAATATACACACTCTCACACACGCATACTCACATGCACACGCAGGGACAACTCACCTACAACGGCACAGTCACATTCACACACCCTCACTCATACCCACTTGCACACCCACATGCACACCCCTCTTCACTTACAGTCTACACTCCTGCACCATGTTCTTGCAAATGAATATACTCTCATCATGTACACACTCACAGACACACGCACCCAGCACACACACTGACACATGAACAACTCCCAGTCATATACACAAGTGCAGTGTCTCTGATTCTCCTAAACAGTTTTACACAGTGTGAAGACCTTTTACCATCTCTAGTTTGGTGGGCACCTTTGCCCCAGGAGCCCTGCTTGGGCTGAGCTACCCTTGTGCATCTGCTGATGCTGATTGGAGTTTGGGTCAAAAGATTTTTTTCTTTTTTTAAATTTTTTTATTTATTTGACAGAGAGAGAGAGAGAGAGAGCGAGCACAAGCAGGGGGAGTGGCAGGCAGAGGGAGAGGGAGAAGCAGGCTGGAGCCCAATGTGGAGCTCGATCCCAGGACTCTGGTATCATGACCTGAGCCAGCGGCAGATACTTAGCAGACTGAGCCACCCAGGTGCCCCTCAAAAAGGTTTCTACTTTCTCCCTCCTGTGTCCTCAGCATGAAGGACAATGACTTCTGCAGTATTTTTTAGCCCAACTGGGTGCTGCGGGTGTTCTCCTGGGTTGGTTGAAACCTCATGGCCAGCTTCACGGACTTGCAGAAGTTAATGAGCAATTTGCATTTTCCTGTTTGATTACCTGTATTTTGTCAGCTGAAGTTTATCTTATGCAAACTGGTCATCTCTGTGTCCTTTCCCAGGTGTTTTCTTGTGAAGCCCACAAAGATGTGGTACGAAATAACTTATTGAATGAGTCACCAGCTCTCCTGTAACCTTGAGTTGTCCTGGAAAATGCAAGTCCATTAATACGGCACAAGTCTGACCCCAGTCCACCATATGGATCTTGGTACAGATGGTGACTTTTCTTCTATTATATGGAAAATGAATGTATTTCTGGACATTTAAATTATTGTTACTGTGCAGAATATTACAGTAATTTTATTAAAATAAAAAAGTATTAACACCTCATTTTCAACCAGTCAAATAATTTTAATGTTCTCATCATCCGTTTCAGTGTTTATTCTTATGGTCATATAGTAAGGTACTTGGAATTTTATAAACAATCCACATTAAAATTCTCAGAATCTGGGTCCTAAAACTCATTCTCCAGAATAATCAGACACCCTTGTATGTAAATGATAGTATCATCAGAGCAGGCAGTAAAACTGAAAAAAAAATTAGAAAGGAGGGTATGCAAAAATGAGTCTTTTGTGTGTGTGTGTGTGTGTGTGTGTGTATGTGTGTTGTGTGATAAAATATAAGGAATATAAATTTAGCATCGGGGGTGCCTGGGTAGCTCAGTGGGTTAAAGCCTCTGCCTTCGGCTCAGGTCATGATCCCAGGGTCCTGGGATGGAGCCCCGCATCAGGCTCTCTGCTCGGCGAGGAGCCTGCTTCCTCTTCTCTCTCTGCCTGTTTTTCTGCCTACTTGTGATCCCCATCTGTCAAATAAATAAATAAAATCTTTAAAAAAATTTAACAACATAGCTTTGCGCAGTGGCAGTATCGTAGCCAATGAGGTTTATCCGAGGCGCGATTATTGCTAATTGAAATTTAACATCATACTCATTTTTAAATATACAGTTCAGTGGCATTAAATATATTCACAGTCTTGTATAACCATTCATTTCTAGAACTTTTCATGTTGCAAAACCAAAACTAAAACTCTAAAACTAAACATTAAACTCTAAAACTAAAAACTAAAACAATAATTCCCTGTTTGTCTCTTCCTCCAGCTTCAAAACCATGATTCCACCTTTCTAGATACCTTTATAAGTGGAATCATGCAATATTTGTTCTTTTGTGACTGGCTTATTTCACTTTCCATGTCTTTAAGGCTCTTTGTGGTGTAGCATGTGTCAGAATTTCTTTCCCTTTTAATATTGAGTAATATTCCGATGTACACATATACCACATTTTGCTTGCACATTCATCTGTGGATGGACACATGGGTTGTTTTCACTTTTTGGTTATTGTGAACATGCTGTGTGAACTGTGAGTTTTTTAAAAGTAAAATGACCCAATAACTGCAGATTTCTTGTCAAGTTGACCCTAACCTCAGAGTTGTAGTATCTAAGTGTCTTCACCAAGGCCACACAGTTAGTAAGGGAGGGCGGGGAGCGGGGTGGCCATAATCCAGAACTCTGATACCAAGTTCTTTCTAAGCCTCAGGAAGAGCAGTTCAAAGCAGCCTACAGCAGGACCCAGGGGCCCATGCAAGCTTATTCATGAGCATCTCTTCCAGCTCAGTCAGTGCTCAGCTGGAAGACTTGGGACTCAGTGGGTTTTCTAAGATCCCTAGAAAGAGGCAGATTCCATGAATTTATTCTCAGTGGGCCAATAAGTGTTGGTGTGAGTCGGGTGAATTCCAGTGGAATTTCTCCAACTGGAAGTTCTCCAAGGAGATCCTCCGCAGAGGGACAGACACACACAGGCACAGACACACCCACCTCAACAACTGGGAGACCATTTTCTCCTCCTAAGAGGCAACAAGGAGGCCATAAGGACAGTGGAAGAAGAGCAGAATTAGACAATGTGTCACTTTGGGTAAAACCCAAGAGCTGGTGACTGCATTGCCATGGGGTGCCATGGAATAAACGAAGGGTTTAATAAGTCAAGATCCTATCATAACTGAGAACAGTTATTTCCTTTTTTGTCATGTTGATGGCTCTTACTTTACAAATGGATACTGTATTTGGAAGAAGTAGTGTTTATTTCTAAAAGCATGAAATTAGGGAAGGAATGCATTTAGAAAATGTGAACATTAATACTTGCAAACATTAATGCAAACATTAATTCTTGCTTTATTCTTCTCTCCCAAAAGGCAATGTAAAGGAAATAAGTTAACCTTTGGAGAAATGCAGAGGGCAAAACTTGCATACCATACCCTCCTCTCATCTCCCTATCTAACTCCTGTTCCTTTCTCTAAGAACCTGGGAGGAAGGAAAAAGAAGGAGGGAAATTTCCATTCTTTTAGGAATTGAAAGACAGAAAATCAGGTTCCCACAGCTGAAGCAATGGGACTGCTTCTCCCGTCTCAGGCATCCATCCTCCTCTGCCACAGAGAAAGCTCGGAGAGAGAACCATGTAGGTGGAATCCAAAAAGAGTGCCTTTGATCCCTGCCCTGCTAAATCTTGTCATCAGGAATTATAATTACAATGCCTGGCCTCCTCTCAGCAATTCTGATATAATTGATTTGGGGTGGGGGGGTCGAGCTGGACACATACATTTTAAAGAAGCTCCCCACTGTGATTTTAATGTGCAGCCATTAAGACCTATTTGCTAGAGAGAGGATACCCAGGCTGCCCACTGGTGAAGGGCTCCTTATACCTGGGAGATGGGGTGGGGAGAGGTTCTTGCCACATTTTCTAAGTTCAGCTCTTCCCCAACTCACAAAGGAACCAGGACTCACAGCCAAATATATTCCTGTCCCCAGTGGACAAGATCTTATGAAAGAAAACAAGGCTACTTCCTGTGGAAGCAAACCTATGTACACTGGTGACCATGTACTCTTAGATCCTTCCTTCCTTCCTTCCTTCCTTCCTTCCTTCCTTCCTTCCTTCCTTTCCATTCCTTTCCTTCCTTCCTTCCTTCTTCCTTTCCTTTCCCTCCCTTCCTTCCTTTCTTCCTTCCTGTCTTTCTTTCTTTCTTTGAAATGGGTAACAGTGAAGATCATGAAATTGTCACCTAGCATGAACGCATTAGCCTTGACTCCCAGGATGAGGGATATCTCATCCTCCTTGGTTGTTCTGGAGCCATATTTGAAACATCAGTACCCTGGGTTCATTTGGTATCAGTAGAGTGTGTGGTGGTCGTTTGCAGTTCTGTTTTCCCCTGGCTGTTCCCCTGGTAGTCTCACATGACTACCTACAAGACTGGTTACCAGCTCTGGAGTTCATGCCCATCTACTGGGATGAGAAATAAAGGAGCTCTGAGGTCTACCTACAAAAATCTTTTTTTTCCTCTCTGCCTCATTCTGAAGAGTCCCATTTCATACCTGGACCCAGACAGCAGGCAACAATTAGAGACTGAGTAAAAACCAACTCACACAAGGAAAGACTGCTTGAGAGATATTTAGACTCAACCATTCTTGGCTGAGTTTTCTCAGTGCTCATTGGCCTAGAGCCATGTCTGAAAATGGTAGCAAAGACTAGAAGAGATTCATTGAGATAAGAGCATGTATTGCAAAGGGGAACAGTGCAACATCTTCCAGAACTTTCAGGCTGGCTTTTTGGAAAGCCCCTCAAGGACTAATTAGAGCAAGAACTACAAAACAACAATGGCGACAGAGATTATGTCTTGCTAATGGCTACCATTCCCAGGGACTGTGCTTTATTCTCATTATCTCATTTAAGATTTCAAGGAAGATATGAAGACAACAATGTTGTCTGCACTTTACACATGAGGAGGTTCAGAGAGGTTAACTCTTGCTCAGTGTCACACAGTCACTACATGCCAGCTGTGGATTCCAATCCAAGTCTATGTGATTTGAAGCTATGTGACTGGCAACTACCATCAGTGATCATTTATTCATTAAGGTATTTCCTATTACACACAAGCCCTGCGACCCCCTACCCACTCTGACCACCTCTCCTTGTCACATTCATTTTGCACAGTGGTGTTAGATGCATTGTCCCCAAATACACATTTACTAGTAGAGTCTGGGATTCAATACCCTTCTCTCTGTCTAACAGATAAGGTCCTGGCCTGGGTGTATCACCCACAGCCCTCTGCAGTAACTCCCCGGTAGAAACCGACCCAAGTAAGAATACATTCTTGACCCTGGGCCTTTGTTTCCCACAGCCCCTTCTGCAATCCTTGCTCCCTGTTACTTATTGGGCTCCTGCCTGTCCTGCAGGGGTACTATGTGAGATAATCTCAATCCTGGACTCTGGAATCAGCCAGATCCTGGGTCATTCATTAGCTCTGTAATGGGAGAAATGTCACAGCTGTAAAATGGGGCTATGGAGTCAGGAATGTGACATTGTAAATGTAAAGGACCAGAAGATGGTTGATGTTCAATAAACCAGTGGTATTTAAATTGTGAGTCGCATCTGATTTGCGGGTTGGGGACAGATTTTTTTTAATGGTGACTTGGATTCCATCCTTCAAAGCCCTGCGCTAGCTCACTCACACTTGTCTCCATTTAAGTTTTCTCCCTTTGCCTCCATCCTCTCGGCTCTGCTCTAAATTCCTGGAAACTTCTAGCTGGGACCTCACATTATAGCTTTCCCTTCTCCTTCAAGTGTTGCAGCTATGCAGCAAATGAACCGTAAATTATTGAAAACAGTTTTCCTAACAGGTTTCATACTTTTTCAGACATGTGTTAGATACAAAGCGGGCCATGTAAAAACATTCCGGCCCCTGACTGTTGGAATTGAAAGAAGCTCTGGAGAGTGACTCTGGGCAATGCTGCACTGAGTGAATGAGAGAATGCTCAGATGCTCGCACCCACACACCAGACTGCAAAGCCTTTCACACCAACAGTGAATGAGGACTGATCAAATGACACATGTTGGCCTGAAGGCAGAACTGTTCTCTTTGTTGCATTTTATACCAGAGATATACAAGTGATAGAATCCACCAAAGTAGTAATTTCCCAGCCTGGGGGTGGGGGTAAAAGATCCCTGGGGTGAAGGAGAATTATTTCCAGGAGCCTGGAAATCACACAGACCATGGCCTTTGGGCTGAGTAAACACTGTGCTTCCTACCCAAGGTGCATTCCACCAGCTTTAGGATATGAAGGGTTGTAAAGCTCACCAGTATTTTATGTACTACTAGAAAATAAACACTGATATTAAATTATTAGCACAATGGCTAAGATGTTGTCAATTGTCAAAAACATGCCAATATTGTAGATACTCTGGTATAAAGGAAAAAAAGCATGTTTTAAGATTGATGAAATATTGTATGCACTGTTTTTCAAGTTAAAATAGATATCTTGTTAGAGCAGATTAGTAAAGTTCAAATTTGTTTTAAAATGTTGCAGAATTCATGATAACATTTTCCTTTTCTCAATGGTTGCTAAAAATATGACTATCTGGTGTTTTGACCTTTCAAAAGGCCTTCATTCTCAACTGTGTTGAAACTACCAGTTTCTCTCTCTTTCTTTGCCTCCTTTCAGGGGTTACTGTGAAAAATCATTAACTCCTGGGGAGCAGATGAAGGTTCTGAAAAAGGTCACAGAGGAGCTGCTAATTATAGATAATTAGTGAAGGATCAGATCTGTTAGGAAGTGTGTAGCTCTTACCTGTTGGGCTCCAAAGAGGAACACGGTTTCCACAAAAATCACAGAATACAACAAAATATACTTAGAAACATTACATCTTGGGAAGTGAAGTACCTGTGATAAAAGTTTGCAAACATTAAACTATTTCCTTCAACATGCAGCTCCGACAGGTTTCTTTCAAAGCACACACTCACATTCATTATCATATTTAAATACGACTAGACCAAGTCTGACCAGAAAATCTATTTGGGATACTTCTGCTTCTGTGACTATTCATGTGCGTGATGGACATTCAGAAAGTGCTTTGCAAAAACAGGCCACCCAGGAGTCTTTGGAGTCAGGTGGATGCTTTTGGGAAGCCACCCAAAACTCTTAACGAGCATGACTTGTATTTTTATAGCCTACTTTTGGAGGTCTGAATGACTGAGTCTGAAACATTGATGTATCTGATAAACAGTGAAAGGTCAGAGCATTTACTATTTGCAAGGTGACATGCCAGCCATGACACAAACATGTGAAAAAAATCCGTGTTAGCTAATTAAAGAGAATTTTATAGACCTTTTGGCATCATAGATTTAGTGATGTTTAAGATGCTGGTTCATTAGTTTATATTCTGGTTCTTTCAATAAGATGGTGGGCATCTCCTCTTCGTATTCCACCTTTACATTTCTGCCATGGCCCTGCAGAGGCACCCTTCTTCCTTGTTCAGACAGCCTCCCTTTTGTGAACCCAAAAGACATCTGCATTTTCAGAATAGCCTCTTTTCCTATAAAATTGGGGTTGTAGAACTCAGAGGACCAACTCTGTTTTTCTCGTTACCAGATCTGTCCCCTTGTGTTTGCTCTGGACCAAAAAAGACAAGAAGCAAGACATCAGGAGTGGTGGCTGCTTACAATTTGTTGAGTACATTTGGACAGGTCTCTCTGGACCTCATTTGGAAAAAGCTTTCAAAGGCCAGAGGAGAAAATAATTCTCTCTGATTTTTAGTCCTAACCATCTATTTCCATGGACTATTTTTCTGAAGGCTTTAATGGGCACCATAGACACACACATACCTCCTTTTTCATCCTAATGCCCCAGAATAATTAAAAGTAAAACTCAGTCTCTTGACATTTAGTGACCTCAGATTTTTCCTAAATTTGCCAGAAAGATGATTTTACTTGACGTATATTGGAACTTGCCAGAATATGTGGTAGAGGGTTGCTCGAACTGAACTTCTTGAAGGCAAAGCATTATTGAAGACACAAGTATGCTTCAGGATCCTTTGGCTAGAAGTCATCAGGCCCAGCAAAGCTAATGGTTTGCCCTGCGAGGCACTCCAAGCACTGTTCCCCAACAATCAGGGAAAGTGAACTCACTTAAGACCAAGAGCAGTCCAAATGTGAACATCCATTGACCAGAGTTTATTGAGTGCCTGCTACAAATATAGCTTGTGCCAGGCACCTGATCCTGGGGAGTAGTCCTAACTCCTCAGATGGACTCAGAGCCAATACACTTGACAGCTTAGAGAATTGGTCAATCCCTTGCATGAACCTCATGAGCATCTCAATCCCTCAGCATGAAGGAACTAGAGAGACTCTTATCCGGAGCTGTAACCAAAGAATCAACAAGAGGTTGCTCCTAGAGTATGCTAATTTTTGTACTTTTACTTTTTATTGGGAAATCTAAATTTTAGCTCAATAATTTCTTGGTTCACTAAATAATTATTGGGCTCTGGAATGTATAGTCTAAGCCAGTGTTAAAAGCAAAATGAATGTTCCCCCCAAATTGAGGCTATGGGAATGTCCAAGGTGTCAACTGAGAAGAACGTGTCACAACACAGATGTCCGTACATCTGGACTACATGATCCATTTTGAGGTGTAACCAATGTCAGCTTGCACATGGCAGGTCTCAGACTGAGACCTTAGGTCCCCCTGAGCCCATGCAGGATCGCGTCATGTTCTCCTTCTCTGACCAGTTAGTTCAGGGGGAGCACGAAGGGAGTGCTGTGCCTTCAGCCCGATGTGGGGTTGCCTGACCAGGTTCTGCCCGGCTCCTCTCTGCAGGATGATGTTGCACTTCTTGTGAAACACCCCCATTTACTAGGGACAGCACCCTCACCTCCGTTCTGGCTATGGTCACTTTCTCATGTTAATATAGAAAATGCAATCTGCCTTGGTGTCTGTGATTTTGTTTTGCTTTACAAAGTCTGGGTGAGTGTCCTTGCTTCTTCTCTGTTTTTAGCCATTTCTAGACTGATGTTGAAAAGTCAGATCCTCTTCCCTGTCTCCTCTGACTATAGAGGAATTGAGCCCTATGCAAACGACCTGCAGTGAGAGACACACACAGCACACATTCCTGATGATTTCCCACATGTAGCACTTGGGGATCCTTGGAAAAGAGGGACATTTGTTTCCCATGGAAACAGTCACCCACTTATGAACCACCTCTGGCTTTGGGGCTCAGGGCAGATCTCTAATTTGCACTGTTTACGAGGTTCCAGCCTGACACATCAGTGAACCCCTGGCCACCAGCATCTCCTGGCTCTGTGGTCAGACCCAGCTGGGATGGCATTAGCCTGCTGTTCTCTGGGCAGGACAAGTGGCTCTGCAGCGGAGCCCAGAGGCTCCCAGAGTCCCTACATTATCACCTCATCAGCTCCCTGGGGTCTCAGACAAACACAGCCTTCCTAGTGAAGGAAATAATGCTCCCCTTGTGATGCAAAGCCCCCCATAGGGACTGTGAAGAACTTCCTGGCCTCACTTTGAGTGCAGCTGTCTGCAAGTCCTCCTGCAAAGCAGAGGCGAGCGGGAGGGCCTGGCGGGGCTCAGGTGGGCAAACAGTCATTTTGAAGGGAGACACACATGGCCAGGGATGTGGATTCGCCCCCTCAGGAAGTGTCCAGGTTCCATGCTGCTCTGTGCGGCATAGCGATGCAGATTTCCTCTCAGCTTCCAGATTTCAAAGCCAGAGCTGGTTGGAGACATTTCAGAGCTTCACACCTGGGAACAGCTCCTTCCAGAAGGAAAGATTTCCATGGACCCTTCGGGGAGGTTGGCTGAACTCTGGCTCTGAGTCTTTTCAAGGAAAGCATCACTTTGGGGGTGGGGGGTGGGAGAATGGGAGGATCTGATGCTTTTATGACCCCAGGGACTGTTCTTGACATTGAGGTGTACTTCCTAATTTCCTCAGTGACCAGTTTGTGTTCAGAGTCTGGCCTCTGCTCCATGCCCCTTTACGACACATACTTCTTCAAAACCAACAAAACAAAACAGAAACTCTTACAGCAAGCCACTATGATTCTCAAGATCCTGCTGTAGCTTCCTGTTGTGTGAGAACCAAACAGAAACTGATTTCCCCCATAATACCTATTCAGCCTGCAGGTCTGCCCCAAACAGCTCTTCTTCAAGGGTCTTCTCACTGTCTGGTCCCCGTCGACATCCATTTCCTCCCACTCAGCAGACACTTGTATATCATCCAGAGAAGAGCCAGGTTGGGTTTGCTTACTTCTGGCTCCTGATGGCTAACTTAGTGCTACACATAGTAGGCCCTTTGTACTTGAATCCTCCTCTGCCTGTTACACATCTTTAAGACTCTCAACAGGAATTTTTCTGCTGCCAGGCTCACACACATGCAGTGTCCTGGTCCTCCTAGTCAACAATTATGCCCCCTGACCCTTGACCCCTGATTTCCACTTCAAAAAAGCCATATCATCAAGGTCATTGGAAACTCCACTTGCCTCTCCTCTTGCAAACTTTACTATTAACTAGAGTATGACATCTTTTTCCATTTTCATATATCTTTTTCTTGGTTATTATGTTGTACAAATTAGCCCAAGTATCTATTTTTCAATCGTTTGTATCAAACAATTTTCTACTCTTATATCCTGGTAATGAATATTAGAAAAATGTAGAAACATCCACACATATATGACACCAAACACCACACAAGAAATAGATGCTGGGTTATCTCCAATTTTTAGTGAATATGCCAAGTCTGTTCAATTGAAATATAACTTCCCAGTAGGGAGAAATGGCAGTTTATTTTTCTTTTGTGACTGTTAACTTTCAAACTTGTTTCAGGAATTTAATGTATCATAAACTAGTATTTTTGAATATGTTTTTAAAACCAATATGAATTGGTTTTATATAGGAAAGGATTTTGGCATGCCATCAAATTTCCTACCAAAACTCCATATTGACTAGATATCCTCAATTCCCCACTCTGGATGTGACAAAATCTGTCCAAGTGATGCTATTAGTATGCTATTACTATGGAGGAGAGATCATTCACTGGTGGCAATCTATGTGAAACTATATTTCCCAGATCCCCTTGCACTTAGATGTGACCATGTGACTTGAGCTCCACCAGTAAATGCCAGCAGAGTGGATGGACACCACTGCCTAGGCCTGCTGCTTATGACTTCCTCATCTCCCTTCCTCTGTTGGTTGGATGTCCACACTCAGGGTGACCTTAGAAGTTACATGATGTCAATGACTGAGCCCCTGTGTAGAGCAGAGCACTTTTTGTATTCAACTCCGTATTTCCTCCATCACTTATAAGGATGGCTTGGTTTAGACTTCATGTGAATGACGATGACCTACAGTGGCTTTTTACCAATATCACAGCAACTGGTAATTGCCATAAGTAATATACTATGGGGAAAGACATTATGCGAAATGAGATAAGCTAGTCACAGAAGACAGCGTGTGAGTCAAACTCAGAAAAAAAAAAAGTAGAAGGATGATGGCTGGTGGCTGGGGAGCTGGGAATAGAAATTACTGTGTAATGGGTAAAGAATCGTAGTTATGCAAAAGGAAAACGTTCTGGAGATTGGAGGCACAACAATGAGAATGGACTTAACATTACTGAACATTTTTAAATGGTCAAGATGGTTAAGTGTTAATGTGCATGTATTCTATCATGATTCTTTTTTTGTCCAGGCACAAGCTCTTCAAGTCTCTGCTTGTCACATTTTCTAATACCTCTTTCACAGAGTACATTGACTGGTCTAGATTCAAGAGGCAGCAAATGGATTCTGCCTTTTAATGGAAGAAGTTGGGTTCCAATGGGTTATACACCCTGGGCTGGGGAATTATGGGGGCTGTCTTTTCCATCAACCACCATGGTATGATTTCATGGAAGGAGTAAGTTTCAGCCAATGCAGTGAGGAATATGAGCTTTGCAGAATGGTGGGCTTTCAATGGAGAGAGATGGGGTAGAGCGAAAGGCAGTGAGGCACACAGGTAGAGCTCAAGGAGCTGCCTAGAAAAGATATGTCTCTAGGCTGGAAAAGGAACATCAGTGCACTGACACAAAAGGATGGTATCAAGGAATGAGGAGCAAAACAGAAAGAGGGGAAGGTAGGAAAACAGCCAACCTCAGCAGGTTTTCAACATCAGCATGAGGACATACAAACTGTCTATAAGACCAGCATTTCCCAAACTGCATGCTGTCTGATTTTATGAAGCATTTAAAAAATTGTTTTGTGATCAACCACCTTTGGGTATGTGTAGTGGTTAAAGAGATTTCTTCACTGCAGGACTTTGCAAAGACTGTATTATTATAATGTGCTTTTGCATCTTCCCAAGGGAAGTTGATGCAGTCGAAGGCATCTCCCAGACACATTGGCATGTGTTCCACTGAATACCATTGAGAGAACCCACAGCAAAATCTGGTCATCTGTGAGCCAGAGAATAAATGAATGTTTTAATACAACGCAAGTTTTTATAAGAGTCCCCTGAGGGCAGTCACTTCTCTGTGACATCTACCACTATAAGCCCAGGGCCAGCAATAAAACCTAACACATAGTAGGTACTCATGAAAGAGGTCATAGAATGGTATTGAAAATCATCTCTAGGGTTATGTCAATGTCAGTGCCGACTACATCTATCTTTCTCTAAAGTTCGAGAGCAGCTAAGGAACCATTCCAGCACAATATTATTGTCCTGCCACGGAGATGTGTTTTTCCCCTTCTCAGACTAGTGTTTAAGTGACTGGTGTCAGAGTAGCTTGCAGACTTAGTGCTGAGCAGGACCTGAAGTGCAAAGTTCCTGCTTGGGTCCCTCTGATTAGACCCCCTTGAAATTGCATTAAAATGTCTTGTCCAGGACGCCTGGGTGGCTCAGTTGGTTAAGCAGCTGCCTTCGGCTCAGGTCATGATCCCAGCATCCTGGGATGGAGTCCCACATCGGGCTCCTTGCTCAGCAGGGAGCCTGCTTCTCTCCCTCTGCCTCCATCTGCCAGAGCTCGATCTCTCTCTCTCTCTGACAAATAAATAAAATCTTAAAAAAAAAAAATGTCTTGTCCGGGGGAGTAATTCCCATTTTGGAGATTAGGAAACTTGATCAGGAACACTATGAACAGCAGAGAAATACTGATCATTATTACCAAAGTGAAACTTTGTACAGGCCAAGACATCAAAAATGAAATTTCAAACTCCTGAATCAGAAAGAGTTTGTTCTAATATCTAATATGTTTACATTTGTTCAGCTAAAACCTGAGCCTCACAAGGACTTGAGCAGGCAGTCTGGTGCCTTTGGCCTCATTCACCCTGGGTGGACGGCTGCCTGGAAATCTGTCCTTTCACCCCACGGGTGGCAGAGGACCAAGGGAGGATAATGCCATCTAGGATTCCAGATCTAAGAAATCCTAGCACCTAGGATTTCCAGAAGCTTTCAGGGAGAATGAAATTCCTCTGCAAACTCCAGCATCAAGCTCAAGCGACAATTTTCTTTTAAAGAGAGATTTCTAAACCTACTGGGTCAGAGACCCTTTTGAAAATCTGATGGGAGTGGTGGATACTTCTTTTAGAAAAGTAAACATATACACAACACACTGCATTCTATTTTAGGGGATTTTTGGACCTTGCTCAAAATCCATCCCCAGCTAGACAAGATCTCTGTTATCAAATTGCTCATCAAATTGCTGTCATCTTCGACTTGGTTTGTAGGTGATAAGAGAGTAGGTGGGTTTCTCTTGACTGCTGGTAGCCAGCTGATTTTTTCCATCCTTTTGATTTACTTTTATTTGTTCAATATGTAAAACATTAACATGATCTCAAAAATCATGGCTATATAATTGTGTCTGTGTGGCTTAGTCATTAAATGTCTGCCTTCTGCTCTGGTCATGATCCCAGGGTTCTGGGATAGAGCCCTGTTTCGAGCTCCCTGCTTGGCGGGAAACCTGTTTCTCCCTCTCCCACTCTCTCTGTTTGTGTTCCCTCTCTCACTGTCTCTCTGTCAAGTAGATGAACAAAACCTTAAAAAAAAAAGTCACAACTACATAAAACAGGATACTCTCAGGGAAGCATCCTTCCCTCAAGTTGGGTGAGACTTGGCAGATGATGGCATTTTCACCCTAAATCAAGATACAGAATACACTTCTGACTTTAGCAGGTCCCCTCATGTTCCTCTCCAGCCTGCCTTCTTCCCCCACACAGCCAGGGCAACTTCTGATCTGATGTCTGTCATGATAGGCTGGTTTTGTCTGAATTCCATAGAAGTGCCTCTTACCACAGTGTGGAGTTGACTGCCACCCACACTGATCTGCCTGTCCTGCTCCTGGGGAGCAGTCCTCCCAGTGGAACCTCTAGGTGCCTTCTGTCATTTGGCATATTCATACTATCTCACTAAGACAAAATCCACGGACAACAGGAACCATATATTCTGCATCAACCAACATATCTACACAGCTGATGGGCTGAGCAAATGTCTTCTTATTGACTACTCAATGAAAGTGTGTGCTGGAGCCAGGCCTTCTGGCTGCCACCACATGCTCCCCAATCAGCCTACGAAGAACTGAGCTGTGTTACTCATTTGTTCCTGCAGGGCACAAGGACCCCAGAGAGGAGTTAGGAACGAGAACACGAACACGCCTGCAGGCCAGTGAGAGGGGACTTCCTATTGGAAGAGTGGTCCCCAGCTGTGCAATAGCTTCAGAGCTATCTCATTGTGGTTTTGATTTGCATTTCCCTGATGATAAGTGATTTTGAACATTTTTTAATGTGTTTGTTGGACGTTTGTATGTCTTCTTTGGAGAAATGTCTGTTCATGTTTTCTTGACTGGGTGTTTTTGTTGTTGTTGTTGTTACTTGTTATGTTCATTTGGGTGTTGAGTTTATTAAACTCTTTATAGGTTTTGGATACTAGCCCTTTACCTGATAAGACATTTGAAAATACCTTTTCCCACCCCACTGCCTTTTAGTTTTTGTTGATTGTTTCCTTTGCTGTGCAAAAGATTTTTACCCTGATGATGTCCCAATAGTTCATTTTTGCTTTTGTTTCCTTTGCCTCTGGAGACGTGTCTAGCAAGGAGTTGTTGCCACCAAGGTCAAAGAGGTTGCTGCCTGTATTCTCCTCCAGGATTTTGATGGATTCCTGCCTCACATTGAGGTCTTTCATCCACTTTGAGTTTATTTTTGGTGTGGTGAGAAAAAGTTGTCCAGTTCCATTCTTATGCATGTGGCTGTCCAGTTTCCCCAACACCCTTTATTGAAGAGATTATCTTTTTTCCATTGGGTATTCTTTCCCGCTTCTTCAAAGATTAGTTGACCATATATTTAGTAATTCTTAACAGTGCTACATAAGAAATGAAAAGACAAGGCAAAACAAAAACATGTTATACATATTAAGTAATGGAAGAGTCTACCTCTCCTCTGCTGACTCCCCAGACAGCCTGCAGCCTCTCTCGTCTTCCCACTCTCCTCTTTCACGGTCTATTTGTGAATCATGGGAGAATTCATTAGGAGGATGGCAGGACGTTCGACCTGGTGAGTGCTCACACACACTGGGACTGCCTGGTCCAGCCTATCCTGAAGGGTTTTTATATCAGATTTAAGTAAATTTGGAATAAGTGCCAAGCCAGGAGACTTGGATCAGCACTGCAGAATAAGCCAGTCTTCTTACAGATTCGGGGGCAGGTAAGGGTAAACCCACCAAGAGACAGGAACAGACAGCACACACACAGGAGGGAATACAAATAGTCACCAGTTACAGGGAAGAGTGTTTGACCCTTCCAGTTCTCAAGAAATACCAAAAAATCACGAGGAAACACTCTACACAATATTTAGTTCCCTTAATGGGTGGCTAGGTCAAAGATGTTCACAGTTGTGGTGTTTTATCATAGAACAAAAGATCATATACAATCTAAACATCTTAAGTTCAGTTAAGTTATGGAAACTATTAAGTAAATTATGGCATTTTTAATCCAACTATGACAAATAATAAATAATAAAGAACACTTTAACATAAGGCAATGTGTTAAATGTATTTTGAAATAGTGTTAAGAAAATAAAATAGTGGGACGCCTGGGTGGCTCAGTTGGTTAAGCGGCTGCCTTTGGCTCAGGTCATGATCCCAGCGTCCTGGGATCGAGTCCCATATCGGGCTCCTTGCCCGGCAGGGAGCCTGCTTCTCCCTCTGCCTCTGTCTGCCTGTGCTCGTGCTCTCTCTCTCTGACAAATAAATTTTAAAAAAAAGAAAGAAAATAAAATAGTGATAAGGAGGCAGAATAGAAGTTTATGTAAACAAAATGTCATAGATGACATACATGTACACCTGAAGCTAGGATAAAACTAGAAATACAAGTCTGGATGCTGGGCCAAGGGGAATATGAGCAAATATCTTCTGCTTTCAGGGGTAGTGAAAAAGCAAAAGAAAATTTCCTGAGCACCTTCTGTTTGTCAATTTCCCAGTAAGCCTCATTTAATCCTCCCAAAACTATGGATTAGGACTTTATAATGTTTCCTTTCATCTTATAATTATATATTAACAGCAATCATGACATGAGTTATTATGGATTGAATTATGTCCCACCCAAGTTCATACGTTGAAGTTGTAACTCACAAAGCCTCAAAATGTGACCTTATTTGGCAATAGGATCATTGCAGATATAACTGGTTAACTTAAGTTCAGTGGGGGTGGGCCCCTAATCCAATATGACTGTTCTCCTTATAAAAAGAGGAGATTCAGATGCAGACATGCACACAGGAAAAATGGCTTGTGTGACTGAGGCAGAGGTCTCATTGATAACTCCTACAAGCCAAGGAATGTGAAAGATGGCCAGCAAACTTCCAGAAGCTGGGGGAGAGGCTGAGACCAGATTCTCCTTCACAGCCCTCAGAAGGAACCAAGCTTGCCAGTGCCCTGGTCTTGGACTTATGGGACACTACATCTCCATTGCTTATGCCGCTCACTCTGTGGTACCTTGTTATGGCAGCTCTAACAAACTAATACAATAATAGTCACAGTAATAGCACCTGGTGTTTACTGAGTCATCTGCAACATGAAGGGCCCCTCTCAAGGACATTCAGTGTGCTAACAGTGTCATCCTTGCAGACAGCCTGGGAAGGACCCTCTCAACCCTGCTGAGGGTTGAGGAGCCCGGGCATGCAGCTCATTGGTGGTAGAGGTATGATTCTAATGTGGCTTCAGAAACTGTGTGGGAATTTAAATGTCTGAATCTTGAAAAAGATAAGCTTATTGTGTCTGATTATGGGTTTAGAAGCAACTCCTTTAGCCAGCTCTATCCTTCCTTCTGGTTGGGTTTCTTAGAAAGGGATGACCCAGGAGGACTGAAGGCTGCCTCCATGGAGCAGGGGGTGTGGTAAGTCTGGGGCTTTCTTGGTCCTGGCACTGCCTATAATTCTCTCTCATCTTCATTTCACTGAAACTCCCAGGCCTGTCCATCCTACTGAGAATGGTCTGCCATAGACAGACAGGTCATTGTGAGGGAAATCTGTGTTTTTTGAGAACCCAGCATGTCACGACCCCTTTGGATTTCTTCTATTATTTCTGTGTACCTTCCCCCAGTGTCCTAGAGGTTTTCCTCATGGCACGGAAGCTCTTCCTCAGAGGACAACCCTTAGGCCACTGGAGCTGCTGCAACCACCACAAGACAGTTTGTGGGTCATGTATTCAGTGTATCTCTGTTGCGCTAGTCTAGACCACAATCCCAGGCCTACACAATATTCTGAACAATGGTTTTGCCACAGAAGGAGAGGGGACCCAGGGCACCACATCTCTGTGTTCTCTGTATTTATAAATGGTAAAATCAGGTAAAAAAAAAAAAAAAAAAAAAGATCAAGGCCACATTGGAGAGGGTTAAAGAGGGGAGATCCACCACAAGGTAGCACCAGCCAGTGGCAAGGGAAGAGGGTATGGGGAGCAGTGGTGCCTAGCAGTCCACCCTGTCCCCTGTGTCACCTGCATCTAAAAGAGCTGCTGTCTGATCACCTCCCCATAACCTTGCTCAGATATGCCAGCCTCCCAAGAGCCTCCAATGGTTACCTTTGTGAAATGGTGAAGCCTGGGGTTTTCATTTTTATCATCAAAATCCTCTGTGGCCTCCACTTAGTTCAGCATCCTCTTCCATGGTTCTTTCTTACACACTGAGTTGTCTCACTGCTTCTAATGTCCATTTGTCATACCCTCCACTATGCTTTTGCTTGTCTACTTCCTGTGCTCAGAAAATTAGCAAGAATAGTGTATCAGTTAGCTAATGGTGCAGAACAAAATGTCCTAAACTCCATGGCTCAATATAGCAATCACACACTCATAGGTCTCTTGAATGTGTCTACCTTTCAGTTAGCTGATCTGGGCTGGGGTTTGCCAGTTCTGCTCCAGACTGTCTTGGTGAAGAAGTGTTGTTTCTCGGTGTAGGTGTGTGGGTTGGCAGTGTCGTTCTTCTCCGTGTTCACTCTGGCTGAAGGGGCAGCAGCAACTTAGGGGGAACGCCTCTCATGTCAGTGGCAGAAACATGAGAGGGAAAATAGAAATGCAGAAGGACCCTTCGTCCTAGGCTCCAAACTGGAAAACTATCCCTTCTTCTTTCATGTTCTTGGTTAAACCAAGTTGCACGCTCAAGCACAAAGTCAAATGGCAAATGTTTCCCACCCCTCCCCATCCTGGCAAGGGTGTGGATATGGGGTGGGGGGGAGATTTAGGCAAACAATGCAATCTCCCACAAGTGGTAAGATGGTAATAATAGCAGCAAAACAGTAATAGATGTTTGTGAGTACTTACCGCATGAGAACCCCTGGAATCACAGGGTTACATAAATTGTTAATACTCACTGCTGCCCTACAAGAGAGGAATTCCCATTTCCACAGAACTGTAGACTAGGCAATGTGTGGCCTCATGGTTCCTAAACTCCCGGAAAGACACATAGCTATTAAACGACAGGGTCTGGATCTGAGCCCAAGATTTGGCAAACCCAGTCTGTGGCCAAATCCTATCTCCACTTCAAAAACCTTTTTCAGATGTTGACTTCTTCATGAGCCATTTCTTAATCCAGCACTGTGTTATGCCTATACACTACACTGCATGACACTGTGGGTATAGATTTTCATATTAAACTGTGCTCTCTCCCTTCTGGGTGCTTTAAGGGAAGTCAGTCAAATAGAATTTCCCAATAGGCAGATGGGTGATACGTCAAAATCTACATGTGAAAACACAACTCTGAAAGTCCAAGAGAGATTCAGTTGCTTTTCACATCAGATGTCATCAAATGAAGAAATCCCTTTGCACGGTGTACTCTAACCATTTTCATTGTCCTGATGTTAGAGGAAAGGGCTGGGGATTGTTAAGCATGAAGTGTTTACCTAAGGCAACTGAGCAATCATCACAAGTCCCAAACAATGCTGATGGTCAGCCAGGGGACTCTCCTGCACTCCTGGTCACCCAAAATAGAGAATACTTTCTCGCAAACGAGAGTACTGCTGCCTCTGGTTTAAGTGAGATCCAAGTCACACCCTTGGGAGAGGACTGGCACAGCCAAAATGTGTTGGGCCCACCTGGTGATCCTGAACATTCTATTTGGACAAGTTGCATACTTTTTGAACTTACGCTCTTGAAAAATTCTTTTAGAAATGTCAAGGTGACTGGTGTATTAAAAAAATGAGCCACTGCAAACAAGGATGACATTCTTTTAATTCTTTTCCTGCTAGGTCATTTTCTCCTTAGCATCTAGCTCTGTGTGCCATCATCTTCCATAATAGACCGTCAGCCTACTCAGAGGTCCACCCTTGAGGGAAATTGTAAAGTAGGTGAAGATTTTTTTAAATCACTTGACCCCAGTGCCCCTTCACCTTTTCTCACCAAGCCTCCAGCTAATGCTCAGCCTTAAAGACTTAGAAAATGAGGAGATCATGCTGGCAGCTTACCTGTGCTGCACCTGCTAAAGAACAAGAACACAGACCAGTGACGGTGGCTTCATGCACTGGCCGCAGGGGTGGTGTTGTGGAGCTCCTCTCTGTTACATCTCACCGATAACCACCAGTTTGGCCTCACTTCATGCCCGTGTATTGCCAGATCTGCAGTGTGTTTGCTAACTAAGAAATGCCACTTTGAGGAATCTGGTTTGGGCGGATCTTTTTCAGTGAGAGCGTCTATGCATCACATCGATGAAGCTGGAGATCTCAGTGTTTTTTTTAAATTAGGCTGAACCATGTACACTTGCCACTGTTTGATTACTTTTGGTCTACAGAAATAATTACTCTGTAATGGTTTAACTTAAAGGATTTCTTGTTTCCATGACTCAGATAAAAGAGAGAGAGGGAGAGAGAGAGAGATACAGGCATAGCTGAACAGTTCCTAAATCCAATTTCTGTATATTGACTGCCATTTCCCTCTCCTGTGTACCAAAATCAGTCATTTCTTCAGAAAACTATTTGCTCCCTAGCTGTTATAAAATCACAGTTAAGAGAGAAATTAACATAAAAGAAGACTGGTAGAAAATCAGAATGCAAACTAGTCATCATTTCTCAAACTTTGAACGTGAAGTAGAATTTTTAGAGGTGGCAACATAAATGTCTAAGGAAAAACAATTGTTCTTTAATTAAGAAAACCTGGTGCATAGAAATATCATCTTCCTACATATTTATAGAACTAATTGAGGCCTGGGGTTTATTTTGGGGTGTCTTCAAATTCCAATGAGAATTTAAAAATTCCCCATTTTCATTTTCCTGATAACACGGAACACACAAGCTGGCATCTCTCCACAACTTCAGAGCTCCGCTGGTCATTAGTTCTCTGTCATTGAGTGTGGCCAGGAGCCAGGCTAGGTGGAGGACAGGCTTTTACTGAGTCAGTGGGAGAAAAATGGCTAGAACTCAGTCATACCAGCTTATCAATCCCAAAAGTGTTGGCAGTAGTCGAGACATATTTGTGGCATGTTTGTGTTTGTTGTTGTGTTGTTCTTATGGTTTTAGCTAATAGCTTTTTCAGACTGTGGCTTTGTATGTATCAACTTACTGTCATAATTACTATCCCAAGTAACACAGAATATGAGTGAAAACTTGTCATTATATGGTATTTTCTGCTTTTGGGTACTGCATTCTTCAGTATGTTGTTAGACTTGATTGATCCATCAAAATAAACTAAATAAATTAAATTCCTAAAAGAAGAAAAAAGTTGAAAGTGGCAATAATGATGTAACAAAAGGTTGTTCTTAACTGCAAACGAGACAGGAAAGCAAATAGCAAATACATCTTTCTACTCTTAAATTCAGCATGGATAATTCTTTTCACCCAGAACACCATCTATCGTGGTAAATTCATGTCGGTAATTTGAGTATATTCCTCTTAAGGTTTTGTTTGTAATAAATGTATAAATTTGGCTGTCATCCATTGTTTAGAAGCTATATTCATTACATGTCTACTCCTGTCTTATTTTTGTGCAGGTGTATGTAGTACAATAAGACAAATTCCATGAAAATTTTTTCTTTACAAAGCGTTAGCACTCTTTCCAGGTTTGGTGAGCACTATTGCAGAATTACAACCCTGAACCTAGCTCTGGTTTTCCTGGCTGGGTCCTAACACTGAGGAAAGAGCTGGATTGGGGTAATTGGTACGTGTCACGGAGGAAGACACTGCCAGGATCCCTCCTCCAGCAGCAACAAGCAGGAGCTCATGTGGGGACATGGGAAGCAGCAAAAAAGGAGCACAGGCAGACTCTATGGCCTCCGTGCGGGCAGAGAAACAGGTTCACGGACAGCACTGCCTTTGTTGATGGACACCAACGTGTGCCGCTGGGGTTCCTGCTGGTTGGGTTTCTGTGAGCTCAGGAAGTGTATTCATGAGTTTCAGTCTTCCAGAACTGGGCAGAGAGGTGCCTTCCACTGTATGGGCCCCCTGTCATCTGTCTGGGGAGGTCTACAGAAATAAATGCTCCATCTGGATTATCAGGGAGAGGTCAGAAGTCTTACTTTCTGGACGGCCCCTCAGCGCTAGCCTGTTCTGACTTATACCACTTAGAAACATCTTCTTTGAAAAACTGAGCAGCTTGTGTCCTTGACTATAGGGAGTCCATGTTGGAACCATAGTCCCCATTTTGTGGGCCATTCATTTGGCCTGACATAGCCGGGGATGGAACCCTTTGTGCAGGAGAGTATAAATGGCAGAATTTCTCGGTAGGCCAGCCCAAACCATCAAGTACAAGTTCTGGATTCAGTAATGCGTTACATCAGGGGTTGGCAAACTGTGACCCATGGGCCAGTTTCAGCCCATTGCCTGTTTTTGTAACCAACCCCAACCATGTCACTCCACACATCTCCATGTATGGATCCACTTGGGAGAAATCCAGCACTTTGGGGTCCTAGGACAGAAGAGTTCTGGAGGAACTCACTCGGTTTTGTAACCAAACCCAACCATGTCACTCCACACATCTCCATGTATGGATTCACTTGGGAGAAATGCAGCACTTTGGGGTCCTAGGACAGAAGAGTTCTGGAGGAACTCACTCGGAAAACGCTTCTGGCACAAATTCTCCAACGGGATTAACTGGCGTAAGCTAGAGCTTCCCTGGCTGCCCCTCTTCTCTTGGGTCTGGCATTGCAATGGGTCCATCTAGTGGTCAAAGGCAAGAATTGCCAGCCATCAAGCTTCTGGAAAGCAGCACAGCTAGACAGCCCTTCTAGTTAGTGTCCAGTCTTGCTGACCACCATTTCACCAGGTCAAGGGACAGGCAAACTGGCAGAAGAAGGACATTTGAAGTGGCCAGTGCTCCCTCCTTAGCCAGGTACTCATCCTTTCAGAGCCTCTGTATCCCAGTTCAACCAGAGGCAATTTTGCCCCCAAGGGGACATTTGACCAAGTCTGGAGATGTCTTTGGTTGTCATGAATGGGAGATGCTGCTGGCATCTTGTGGAGAGGCCAGGGATAATGCTTACACCCTGCAGTGCACAGGGCAGCCCCACTATAAAAAGCAAATGTCAACAGTATCATCTGCTGTTAAAAATCCAACTGTGCCCTCCTCATAAATGGATCCAAAGTCGGTAGGCAGGAAGATTGAGTGAGGTTGTACATGCTCAGAGTCTTTGCATGTGTTATTCCTTCTGCCCAGATGCTCTTCCATCTTCCTTACACTCTTATCTCATATTTTCCCTCAATGCTCAAGTGCACATGTGCAGGGAGGCTCATCTGGTCACCCTTGCCTCTTAGTTTCTTTTTGGTCTCCCCACAAGCAGACCTGAGACAAGGAATTGGTGGAAAACGTTTATTGAAGAGGTGATTCTGGGACACACCTGGAGAGGATGGGGAAGAGACAGCAGGGGAAAGATACTCTTTCTCTTGAATTGGGCCAGGCCCATGTTTAAATGGGGAAGAGCATGGTTTTCTCTGGGCCAGAATCCAGGATAGCCACGTCTGGATGGCAGTAGCTCCCTTCCTGTCCATGCTTCAGGGGTTACAAGTTAGGGAGCATTTATTACCAGAGCAGCTGAGGTTTTATCTCCAGGGAGGGGAGTGCAGACTCGTATCAAGTGATCCTCAGAACTGTCCCCTCCAGGAGGAGGAAGCCAGGGTATTCATCCCCCAGCTTCCATCTCTTATGGGGGCAGGGCTGACACTGTGCTCTGCCCCACACTGTACCCCCGTCTGTGCGCTGACGAGGAGTGACACATGCAGCCTAGGCATTGCCTGGTCTATAGGCAGTCAAGTTTCACACTCTCACCCTGGTCCTCAGAAGCTGAAGGTTTACTTCTCTCAGTTGAAACTCTAGAGACCAGCAACCAGTGGCCTGGCACAGGTGAGCACACAGCAGGGTTTGGGAGCTGTGACATCACCCTGGAGGCGATTCTAGCTCCTTGCTCTCTGTGGCCACATTGTTAGGGCTCTGCAAATCTAAAATTGTTACATCACATCCCCAGCTAGACTGGCTTTAGTTTGCTTAGTAAGAAAAGCAATATTTTTGTTGAATTTCACATTTTCTACCAAGTAATGAATTAACCTTTTTGAAATCACAAAGGGGATCACAGTAGGAAAATGAAGCCATAGCCTGTCCGAGCTAGTTACAGCACACACGCCATCAGAGAGGTGGAGGGGGAAACTGGGGAAGAAATGGAACATAGACTATAAAAGCATTCAGTGCTGATTCCAAACATGGGATAACCAACTAGTCATAAAATGGGCCAACTCACATCTCATGTGGACAGATTCTGTTGTGCATGGAATTAGTTCTGACTTAACGAGCTGGATTCTAGGACACTTGGGCCTACCCTCGTCCTGTTGCTATGGGGGACACCTCCCAACTTTTAGCTACAGAGGTCTGTGAACACTGTATACAAGTGGCTGAGACAAGGTTGGCGAGAGGCTTACAACTCTCTATCTTCAGTGACACAAACACACTTTGGATTAACCAGGAAAACAGAGTAAGTGATGAGGTAGGCTGGCTGAGGGTGTAGAAAACATACTGATGTCAGGTGGGATGACTAATGTCCCTGAATCGTTTGCTCAGGTTTTTCCCATTTTGTGAAAAGTAGACAATCCGATAAACATTTATTAAGCACCTACTGTGGCCATGCCTCCAGGGCTGAACATCTTGACTTCAGCAGGAAGGACAGACATCTGGCACATTCGCTACACCTCCCTTGCTCGCCTCTCCTCTCCTCTGCACTACGGGAAACTGAATTTTCCAGGATCCCCTGCCTTCCTGGTAGGTTCAGCCAAGGGAGGCACTGGCAGAGACTGGCTGATGGAGAAGACAAGTCTCCCTGTCTCTTCCTGCATTGTGTGGCATCTCCAGCAGTGATCTTCTCAGCCATGACCTCTGCTTCTACAAAAGGCAGTCCCTCCCTTTGTGCTCCCTGCTCTGTCCAGCCAAGAACATGGGTTCTGATAGCCCTACATTCTCCCTCTGGTCCTCTGGCAAGGGATAGTATCAGCTTCTTGGTATTGTTAATACCTCAATTTGTCACTGTTTCTTATTTGTATCCTCAGGTCTTTTATCCCTGTGTAACAAATTTCCCATATTAAATTCTCTCTGCTTAAAATAGCCAGCATGGTCTCTGTTTACTTGGAGACCTTGTATTCCCTTCTAAATGTGTTTCATATCTTGTCCATCTCTCAGTAGGTTTCAGACTCCCCAGCATCCTTAAGGGTCCAAGATGCCTATTTCCTTCTTATCCCAGGGACTTTGCACTTGCTTTCCCTCTGTGTTGTGTTCTTGCTCTGGATCTCTCGGTGGCTGGCACCTTCTCATTCTTCAAGTTTCAAGTAAAATGCTACCTTCTCAGAGGTCTTGACTGACATCTTATCTGAAGCAGTCCTCTCACCACACCCCCATAGCAAGTAACTCAACATTATCTCAGGTGGCCCTGTGTGTATGATTTTATCATGTACCCCTGTGCGTAATGATTTTATTTACTTTTTTCTACAGTTATTCATTATCCATCCTCTGTACTGAGGAAAAATGTACTGTACATTGAAAAATAAAAGTTGAATGAATGGATGACTAAATGACTGCTCTGAGACAGTTTGAATAGTCTGAGAAAACTTGAACCCAGTTCAAACCCAGTTTGAATCAAAAGTGAACAAGTTCCAAGAGTGGTGTATTTCTTTATCAGTTTTGGAAATAAGTCAGGGGCAAGGAGGCATAAGTGTTAGAGTTTGTGAATTCAACTACGTGGAGTGGAAAGGATCCTCACAGTACTCTTTCTCTTGGGCCAGGCCCATGTTTAAATGGGGAAGGCAGTGTCTCACTGCCTTTTGGAGCATGGTTTTCTCTGGGCCGGAATCCAGGATAGCCACGTCTGGATGGCAGTAGATCCCTTCCTGTCCATGCTTCAGGGGTTACAAACATCTCACAGCAAAGCAAGGACATGCTTCTTGTCGCTTGGTTGGTCGATCAAATCTGTATCCTATTAGCCTGCCCGAGTTCACCTTCACCCAGGAAATATTCTTCCAGTCCACCTTCCCACCTCCAGCCCCTGCTCCCCTCTTCTCCTCTGCCTGGGGTCTTCCTTTGCCACTGGAGCTTGCATCATTGCCAAGGGTTTGCGTGGGGCCTGTGAGGTGGGGTGAGGTAGGACTGGGTGACAAAATGACATGGTTCCCACTCTCCAGTGGGATGATTCCCACGTGTGGTCACCTGCCCAGAACATCCAGTCCTGCTATTCCTCCCCTGTCCCATCTCACTTCCCTTCTCCCTCATTTGTGCTTCCTGGACCACATCTCAGATCACCTCCCTGCACCCAGCGCCATGTCTCCAAAGTGAGCAGAGAATCCAGTTCCCATTTTCAGAGCAGCTTTTCCTCTTTACTCCCTGTAAGGATCTGCTTCTGTGGAAAAGGTGGGTGGACAGTGAGTGCTTAGCTTTCCCGGCCTCTCTTGCTCAGTACCTTCCTGATCAGGAGGAAGAATTGGCCCCTGGAGAGTTTGTCCATGCCTGGATGTCTAACACAGCGGCTCTGCAAACATGTGTGGGACCTGCAGCAGCAGCAGTGGTTCCCAGGGCCCGGTGAGAGATGCAGTGCTTGGGTCTCACCCAGAGCTGAACATCAGAGACTTGGGGGGTGTTAGCATGGGGCGCTGACCGGCCCCTGGGTGCTCCCATGGCTCACTGCAGGCTGGAAAGTGGTGCTCTAAAGCCCACTTATCAGAGCTGGATGTATCATTCACAGGCAGCTTTTTCTGCTTCTGGCAACTGGGGGAGGGCTTGTGTCACTGATTAGTGTGTGTTGATGATGATTCTTATCAGTTATAATACATGTCCTTGTGCACACTATTTTCTTCATACTGGATAGCCAAAGTGACTCTCAATGTCCCAAAGTAGATGCTGGGAAGAATGGAGGCTTGGCAGAACCACCGGAGTGATACCCAGCCCCGATGGAGTGAGTGGCAATCCCATCGATCCTCTGTGTATCCTTAGGATACACATGCACCATTCTGTGCATGCTGTTTCTAGGTGCTTCCACTCCCAATGCCAGCACCTGGGTCTCCTTTGCTTGTCTTGCTTGCATGGGGAGCTGGGAGAGCCCTAACCTGGTTGCAGATCTGTGCAAGGATTAATGAGTCTCTGGAAGGACTCACAGGACTCAGAAAAGCCATGATAATTCATGGTTACATTTTGTTACAGTGCAAAGATGCAGATTAAGATCAGCTCCCAGGTGGGTGCTGGGGCATAGAAGAGTTCCAGATGACTGTCCCATTGGCACTGCAGGAATAGTGCTTATGCTCCCAGCGATAATGTGTGCAGTATTTGCTGATGAGGGAGGCTCACCTGAGCCTTGGGGTCTAAGGTCTTTAGTGGGGGTGGCTCACACAGACATAAGTGGTTGCCCACATGGCTGACCTTAATCTCTAGCCTCCTAGAGGTCAAGCTGATACTGTGTGGCCCAAGGCCCCCACCATAAATCACATTGTTCGCACAGACTGTCTGGCGTGGACCAAGGCCTCAGGTAAACAAAGGCACTCTTACCAGGCAGGACATTCTGGGGCTGAAAGCTTACTTTTTAGTTGCTGACCAAGGGCCAAATCTTTCTCCAGGCAAGCTCAAGCCTCTGCTGCACATCGGGCAGGAAGACTCCAGCCCCTGCTGAGGGCGTGTCTGGAGGCATCACCAGCATGACCCTGTCCCCAGACTTTCCTGCAGGCCTGAGCCAACAGTATCATCAGGGACCCAAGTAAGCAAGGCTGCTAGCTCAGCTCCTTCCCACCTGGTCTCTCCTGCCCTCGCCCTCCCCCTTTCTGAGCTCTGGGAACATTTCCTAACAAATCTCCCCTACATACAATCCTACTTCTGGGGGCCCCAAATAAGATCCTGTAAGAATCTGCCAAGTTCTAAACTTCCCTAATTTTCTGTATTTCATGAATCTTCTTGTGCAACTCACCAAGGCTTTGAAAGCTGCAGGGACACTTTCTCTACACCTCACCCCTGCAGGTGTAACTCAGTCGTGTTCACAGTGATAACACTTTTTGCTGGCTCTCAATACTGCCCTGCTCACACAAGCCACTGGTTCCGGCAGTCTCCCCATACCAGCAGTCTCCAGGAGCAGCTCAGTCCCATATGGACCCCAGCATCCTTTGTACCAAGCTCATCTCTCTGCACCTGTTGTCCTGGGCCTGCAGCCTCCACTAGGAGCCATGGCCCTCATGACAGTATCCCCCACAATTGAAGCTGAGCCAGCTATGGAGTATTGAAGGCTGCCTCTTTCTGCTCTGATGTGCATCACCCTACTACAGTCAACACCAGTTCCAAGGTCTTGCCCAGCTTGTGAACTGGCTCTCACAGATCTTCTCTTCAAATCCAGCCATGCCTGCCATTCACACGCTAATGGTAGTCTCCCTCATTTTCACCCTTCTGCCAAAAACTTCTTCAAAGGCCCAGGGTGGACCAGGTCAAGTCTGGAACTGAGATCTTCACAACATAGGCACAACTCTCTGCCCTTCTCCTTATGTCATGTTTTCCTCTCCCTCTGACCCACCTGCCTGTGTGAGGTGGTATGCACCTGCTGTCTGCCTGCTCCTTCCAGCAGTGAGGTCTTCCTCGTACAGCTTCTGCTCACAGAGGATCCCTTCCTGTCTTCTTTCAGAAGATACACCTCACATGTGTGCTGCTTCATAGTCAAACTCCTTCCAACTCCTTTCAAATGTATAGGGCAAGACCATCCCTGACTTAGGAAAACCCAGGTTGGGCAGGCAAGTGTCCTTCTGTAGTCACTTCCTAGGGCTATTGTAACAAGTACCACAAACAGGGTGGCTTAAAACAGCAGAAACATATTGACTCACCCTTCTGGAGCCCTAAAGTTCAAATTCAAGATGTTGGCAGGGTCATGCTTCCTCTGAAACTTGTAGGCGGGAATCCGTCCTTGCCTCTTCCTGGTTTTTGGTGGTTACCATCAGTCTTCGGCGTCTCTTGGCTTCTCGATGCATCGTTGCAGTCTCCGTCTTCATCTTCTCATGCTGTTCTTCCTGTGTCTCGGTCCTCATCTTTTTTTTAAATTTTAATTTTAAATTTTTAAAGATTTTATTTATTTATTTGACAGAGATCACAAGTAGGCAGAGAGGCAGGCAGGGGGTGGGGGAGCAGGCTCCCCACTGAGCAGAGAGCCCGATGCGGGGCCCTATCCCAGGACCCTGGGATCATGACCTGAGCCGAAGGCAGAGGCTTTAACCCACTGAACCACCCAGGCGCCCCTGGCCATCTTCTTTTAATCAAGACACAGGTCATATTGGATCGGGGCCTACTCTACTCCAGTGGGAGTGCATCTTGACTAATGACATCTGTGATCACCTCCCTTCCAAATCAAGTCATAGTCTGAGGTTTTGTTGATTGGAAAGTCAACATACCTTTTTTAGGGAGACACAGTTCAACCCGTAACACTTGCCTAAGGTCATAAGGCCGGTGAGGAGAGTTGAACTGCAGGGATGAGAACTCGACTCTTTGAGTCCGAAAGTGTGCATCGTCTGGTGCTGGGATGGTTTGGTGCCGGTGGCCTCTGAGGTATCCAAATACAGAGAAGTAACCCTTCCTGATGTCCAAAAATGTATGCCATAGTCATATGTTGCCTCAATAAAGTTCAGTCAGGAAAACAGCTAACACCAGGTGGTTGCAGAAGGAATTTGATACAGGAACTAGTTACAACATGTTGGAAGGGCCAATAGGCCAGCCAGTCTGTGTCCCAGAAATCAGTGGCTCATCAGGCTAGACCCAGAGGAGCCACGGCACAAGGTGCTGTGAGCAGAGCCAGGGCCAGGGTCTCCCAGGAGCAACTGGGCCAAGATGGGGCCACCCTGGTCTCTATCAGAGGTCAGAGGTCAGGGGTTGAGGGAAGGGGAGAAATGCCCAGGCTAGTCCCTTGCTCTCAGTTTATCTCTTGGCAGAGTTTCCTGTTGGCAAAACCTAAATGGAAGCCAGTTGGCAAGATAAACTGAGAAATATGGTTCCCAGGCGAAAACTGTGAAATGGATCTGAGAATAAACATCTATATTTTGTAACCACTGACAGGAAAAAGGCAAAAAATTAAAAAAAAAACTAATATGAACTTAGTTTCATTTTGGATGATTTAAAAAAAAAACAGAGAGAGCTACATAGCTACATACATTTACAAAGCATAGTAAAATGTGTGAGGGGCATGTTATTTGTACAATTCACTATCAAAAGCTTGGTAGGCATTAATTCTGGGTCCTTCTATTCCTCCTCAGGTCAACAGTTTGGTGCTTTCTTGACTGGGAGAGTAAACCATCAGAACACCTCACCCTAACAGCTTAAGACGACACCTAGAACAGAAAGTATAACCCCAGGATGCCTGGGTGGCCCAGTCAGTTAAACGTCTGCCTTTGGCTCAGGTCATGATCCCAGGGTGCTGGGATGGAACCCTCCATCAGGCTCCTTGCTCAGCGGGGAGCCTGCTTCTACCTCAGCCTCTGTCTGCCATTTTCCCTGCTTCTGCAGTTTGCTCCCTCTCTCTGACAAATAAATAAATAAAATCTTAAAAAAGAAAGAAAGTATAACCCTCTTCTGTGTACCTGGTGTTTATGCCCTTTGAACAGCTGATGAGCCCTTTTAATTACCACATACTCTTTTAGCACTAAGCTGGTAAATAGCTAAGTCTCATTAATCTTCTCTGCATGTCTGGGAAATAGTTTCATTCCACTATCTATCCTTTGGGGACACTGGCAGCAAGGCTGAGCATCATGTGAGTCCCATGCCTGCCACCTTTGTGCTGCCCCTTCTTTTGACTGTAACGTGTCACCACCTGGGAGGCATGGGGAAGTGCATTGGATTTTGTAACCCAGCACCAAGCACAGGGGAGGTGGGCAAGGATACCTCTCATAGACTGTCCCTAGTGAATTTTTTGGATGTAGCCATAGTTCTGTCTCTAGTTAAACCACGTAACTTCCAGGCTGTCAGGTAGCACTGTGTTTCCACCAACCATCTGAAGAGCTAGTGAAATGCAAATGAAAGCCCCTCACATTTTGTCTGTTTTGAATACTATCTTATCCTCAGCATCGGGAGTGAAGCCCTGCACATAGTAGGACTGCATTATGACCTTGGGGATAGGATGGACCCTGGTGTCTGGCCCAAGCAGCCAGATAATTGGCTTGTTCTCCCATGTAGGCACAGAATTTGCAGTCAGGTGCTGGATCAGTGTCTGCCTCCTGATGATTCAGTGGAGAGAGAGTGACTGACAGAGCACCCCTGAAAAAAGCTCCCGGACTTAAGAGCTTATTATGTAACTGGCAGAGAGGTTTACAAGCTCCCAACTTTGATTTCCTGGAGTCCCACATGATCAGCCCAGAGCCCCAGCCCGGAGAGCTGGAAGTCTGTAGAGAAGACATTTGTTCAGACCAGTGCTAACCTCTTTTCTTACCCTACACTACCATGAGACCTCCTATTGCATAGATCAAACCATGTGTCCCACACTTACTAACATGTCAGCAAGAGCTTCATAGAGCACAGTTAGCCAAAATGGCTGCTGCCATCCCTCTATCTGTCACTGACCAGGCAGGAGATCATGGCCCAGATCAAAAGTAATCCTGCCTTTTATTCCTCATTGGTCCGGAAGCCCCAGTTTCTAGGGAATGTCACTGAGGTCTGCTTTATGCAAGGTATTGTCATTCAGTCAATGTCAGTTGTCAGTGTCAATTCACTATTGCCAATAAAGCAATGCTAAATGTGTAGAAGCAGGTTGAAGATAAGTTATGCTTAAGGCAGAATACTTCTGTAAGCTCCATGCCGCAGGAGCTGCTTGCACCACTTGCAATGAAGCAGTGTGAGCATCAGAGGGCAGCAGAGGATGCAGTTGTGTGGAGCAGCTAGGACCAGACCCATGCTCCCCACCAGACCAGGACAGAAAGTGCACAGAACTCGCTTGGGCCAGTTCTGACAAGATGCAAACCTTACCTCTCCAACAGGTCCACTGGGTGTTCGATTGGTGAACCACAGGTCAGGCCCGATAAAGATATTTCCTGTGTTGAACAGCCTCTAACCCAGACTAAGGGGAGACAACTTGGAAGTGTTCCCTTAGCCCACCCACCTGTCCAGGGAGTAGAGCAGCTGCCTGCTGACCTCAGCTGGGGCTATATTCGTGGACAGGCTTCCCTGTCCCTCCTGCACCTGCTGAGAGTGCCTTGGGTCCTCAGATAGTTGCTTGTTTTTTGAAGACGAATCTCATCTTAAATTTCCCTGAGTCTTTAAATTGCTTACCTAGAAGAGCAGGGTCCTTCATGCACCTGCTCTAGTGCCCTCTGTGATTCCGGATGGCTGGGTAGGATCAGACTGACCTCCTTTCTTCCTCATCCCCACCATGAGCACTGGGATAAGCACTGTGAAAGTGCCTCCAACATGGAAAGAAAAGAAGATGGATCTGAGGTACAAGCCCTTGGAAAGAAGAGGGTACACAGGAGTCTAGGGAGAATGTGAACCACATTTTGAACAGCCTTCACTGTTTTTTCCCCCAGCCTTATTGAGTTATAATTGACAAAAATGGATGTATTTAATATATACAATATGACATTTTATACACATACATTTTATGAAATGATTATCATAAGCAAGTTAATTAGCACATCCATCACCTCACATAGTTATCTTTTTCTTTTTTCATAATGAGAATGCTTGAGATCTATTTTCTTAGCAAATTTCTACTTTCTTAGCAACTGTCAAGTACACAATCCAGTATTGTTAACTAAAATCACCAGAACTTACTCATCTTATAACTGAAAGTCTGAACCCTTTGACTGATATTTCTCCAATCTCCCCAACCCCCAGTTCTTGGTAGCAACCATTCTATGCCCTGTTTCTGTGGGATTGGCTCTTTAAAAATTGATCTTACATATAAGTGAGATCATACTGTATGTGTCTTTCTCTGCCTGACTTATTTCACTTAGCATAATGCCTGAAGTCATCCATATTGTGACAAATGTCAGGATGTCCTTCTTATTTAATAGATGAATAATATTCCATTATACATATGTATATATGCCATATCTTTTTTATCCATTCATCTGTGGATGGACGTTTAGGCTATTTCCATATCTCAGCTCCTGTGAGTAAAGGCTTCACTGTTTTGTACTTTCTTTTTTTTGTTTGTTTGTTTAGTAATCTCTACACCCAACATGGGGTTTGAATTCATGACCCAGAGATCAAGAGTCCCATACTCTTCCAACTGAGCCAGCCAGCGTCCCCCCCCCCCACCATTTTTTTTTTAAATTTCTGAAGATGCCGCTGCCCTTGGTATTGGGTATCAGTGTTCCTAATGACCCAGAAGGCACACAAGTATCAGTGGGACTCTGGTTCCTTCCGGAAACCCATGATTCACTGTTTTCTTTTCTTTTTTCTTTTCTCTTCTACACTTAGTATTTTTCCATGCTGACACACTTTCTGCAGCTTGCCCAGGCTTCCTCTCTGCCTAGAAGGAGGGTCTGCCTGGTTCTCACTTCCATGACCCTCTTTTGGTGCCCAAACTGCCATCCTGATGCTTTCCTGTTCTTTGCAGCCCTTCCCAGGCACTGCAGCCACCCTGCGTCAGGGCTGCAAGATGGTGAACCTAAAGCTCATTGACTTAGAGTAAGATGGGTCTTGATGTTGGTCTTGTGCCCTGGAAGAGGCTTGCACACCCATTTCCAGGAGTTGGATGTCCCTATTCTTATCTGGAGTACCCACCCTTACTGGTTCCATTATTCCCATGTTATAGGTAATGCCCCTTGATGCCTGGGCCCAGGATGTGCTTCTACTTCCCAAGGTGTTCTATTTGCAGAATTAACGTGGGTACTGGCTGAGGAGGAAGAACAGCTTCAATTCTCATTTTGTGACTTCTACTTCCTGGGAATTCACAGAATGTCTTGAGCCAAAGTCTCTGCAGCAGAGGCCAGTCGATGGTGGGCCCTAGGTCCAGGCAGAAGGATGTCAGTGGAGGCATGAGTGGGAGGTGGGGATTCCAATGCTCCACACTGAACACCTCTGTCTGACACCAACACTGGTCTATATTTTCTTTGGAAAGTAATTCCAAAATCATCTCTAGGCCCCCCTATCTCAAGCAAAGACACTCTTGAGGTAAATTGTTCAGGTTAGTTTTCTATCTTTGATCCCCTAATTCACCTTTTGGACAAAAGCAAACCTAAACGTTACTCTGTAGGTTCTATGTCATCATAATGTCTGTGGTGCAGCTTGAGGATTGTCTCAACTCTTTCAGTAAATGCAGGAATTATCAAATGTTTACTCCCTCCTAAACAGTGGGGGATAACAATGCTGGTTCAAGAGTGCACCAGAAATGCAGAGCAATTGAGACGCTTAGAGATATGAAAGCCAGGAAATATTCCATTAAAAATGGCACACTCTAAGGCAGCTCAAGCTCAAAATAAATGAAAAGTTCAGGCTGGGATAATCCCACCAAGATATTCGAGAAGAGAGCTATTTCCAGATCACCCACACCTGACATCCAGCTTTGTTTCTCACTGCTGCAGGGAACAGCTGGGCAGCGGGAGGAAAGTGGAGGGTCTGATGGCATTTAAGCCTAAGTCCTTTACCCACATTGTTCCCAGAGCAAGAACCTCCTCCAGGTCACTTCCCTTTGCTTTAGGCCAGTGCTGTGTAACAGAGCTTTCTGCCATGGTAGAAACAATCCTGGTCTGCATTGTGCAATATGATAGCCATTCGCCACCTGTAGCTATTTAGCACTTGAAATGTGGTGACTGCAACTAAGGAAGTGAGTTTTAAACTTTATTTAATGGTAATTAATTTAAATTTAAAAATTTAATTTTTTTATTTAAATTTTGTGCCATGACTGTCACAATGGAGGGCTCTATAGTAGATCATTACATATCCTGATTTTCTGTCATTATCTCCAGTATTACATCTGCTTTAATCCTTGATGATTCAGTGTACTCGTTTGTGATCCTTTCCACAAGCTGGGGTTGCAGTTCTTCCCCTTCCCCAGCTTTATTAAGATATAATTGACATGTACCACTGTGTAAGTTCAAGGTATACAAAGTGTTGATCTGATTCATTTTTATCTTGCATCATGATCATCATGCACTTCCTGACACCTCCATCCTATCACATAATTATCATTTCTTCCCTGTGGTAAGAACATTTAAGATCTATGGAAATTCACAGTGCCTGGTTAGACAAAATCTGACTCTTATATGCCTCCCTGGATAGGACTAATTGAAAAGAAAAGGAGGGGTGCCTCGAACGCTGGGCCTCCTTTGAAGTTTCTTGGCTGAAAGTGGCCAGATTCTTCTGGTGGCTCAAGGTTCTCTTCTAAGGAGTAAATGTTTAAGTTTTGAAGAAAACCAGGCACCTGTGGTGGTCACGTACTTCACGAACTCCTTGCCTCATCGCTCTTAACTTATCACACTCTGCCCCATATATTGTTGTCCTGACCATTAAAGTTAGACTTTCGTTCTTGTTTTGAGCTGGGGCTTGGTGGTTTGGTATAAGCCCAATGAAAGTAGAGACAAAGCTTGGCTCCAGGCCTTTCGCCACTAGAGCATCTGGTCCCCAGACTTCTCCCTTCTCCTATTAAGATGTGTGGGGTCATCTTTTAACTTGCCATCTTAGGGTTTGCTGGCAAAGCCCAACAAAGATCTACTCTCTAACACTTGAGTGCTATAATCACTATACTATATGTTATAATCACTATACTATAATCAGAATTCTGTACATTAGATCCCCAGAACCTATTAATCTTATAAATGATAGTTTTGACCCACTTGTCCCCATTTCTGCTCCTCCTGCCAGCCCCTGGTAACCACCTCCATACTCTCCGTTTCTTTGAGTTTAACTCTTAGATTCCACATATAAGTGACATCATATAATACTTCTCTGTGACTGACTTATCTCACTTAGCCCATCAAGATCCATCCATGTTGTCATAAATGACAGGATGTCATCATTTTCATAGCTGAATAATATTTCATTCCAACATATATTCAATTAACTATACAATTATATATTATCTACTAAACATTAATTTGTATATTTATAATATATTATATAATACAATTAATATATAATATTCCACAATATTCCATCCCATTCATATATATGTATGTATATGTGTATGTGTGTGTGTGTGTGTATCTCATATCTTCTTTATCCTTTCATCCCTCAGTGGGTACTGATATTTTTTTCCCATGTCTGGACTATTGTGAATAATGCTGCAATGAACATGGGGGTACACATATCTCTTTGAGAGCCTGATCTAATTTTCTTCAGAAAAATATAGACTGGAATTGCTGGATCATATGGTAGTTATGTCTTTAATTTTTTGAGGAACTTCCACTGTTTTCCACAGTGGCTACACCATTTACACTCCCATCAACAGTGCACTAGAGTTCCCTTTTCTCCACACCCTTGCCAACATTTGTTTCCTCTTGTCTTTTTGATGAACTTGGCCTTTTGGTTCTTGAACACCTCTCTAGCATTGGCCTTGCCCTCCACTTACTTTCATAGGTTTGCTCAAGACATTGTTTCATTATCAATAACTACAGCTCTGCCATCATCTTATTTTCAAAACTCCAATTTTGATGACCATATCCTATACTCCTATTGTCTCTAGAAGTCCAAGCCAACAATCTTTCAGGACCACTGGAACATTATTTCCATTGATCCTACCATGTTGTTCGTACCTGGTTTTACGTTGTTGGTACTGAGTATTCTTCTAATTATTATACTCTTCTTGAGCTTTGTTCTGGGATATGGGTAAGTTAAGACAGAGCTTGATCCCTTAGGGTCTTGTTTTCAAGTGAGGCCAGAGCAGCCTAACTTTACCCCATTATTGAGGCAACACCCTTCTGAGCCCTTGAGCAGTGCCCTGTGTGTTATGAAGCTTTCTACTCTGGGGTATTCTCCTCACCCTCAAGTACACTCAGCTGAAGACTTAAGGGGACCCTCTGAATCTCTCTAGAATTCTCTCTCAGCAGCTATCCTCTCTGGGACTCTGTTGTACAGACGCCAGCTGCTGTGGCCTCCCCAGACTCACTGCACCATCTTCTCCTCTCTGAGAAGTTGCCAGGTTCTGTCCAGGGCCTCCCTTCTTGCACTGCCACCTGGACTCTCTCCAGGCAGTATGTTGGGCAATTATAAACTCAGTGTGTTTGTTTCTCATGTCTTAGGAATTCCTGCCAGTGCTGCCTGTTTTCCAGTGTCTAAAGAGCATTGTTTGAGAGTGTATATTATATATATATATGCACACACACACACACACAACACACACACATATATATATTTTTTCATTCATACACTGGAAGGGAGGAGGGCCAGTGTTTTAGTTATTTAAGATGGGAGGGTGAATCTTGATATCAGGCAAAAATCTTCACTTTCCCTCTTCCCCACACCTGTCCTTACTCAGCTCAGACCTCATGCTCAATCATTGTAGATATCACTTTGCTCTTTCTTCTAGCTCAGCAAACCACAGCCCTGGGTAAATCCAGATCTCGGACAATCACTAGTCTGCCTCTGCAGATGAGCATGCCTGCATAGAAACATCCACATGGCAGCAGCTTTTTCTTTAAATTTATGGCCATGGACCCCTGTAGACCATTCATGCTGCTTGACAAACACATTGTCTGTCTCCAGTCCAATTTCTAAATGGCCATGCCAAGCCTTCTTCTCAAACCCCAAATATCTCCATCACCATCCTCTTTCTCTCAGCTGCCAACTTTATTAGAACATTTAAGCCACCAGAGACTTTCAAAGACAGTCCCTGCCAGCTTCGCTGACCCACTCTCTCCTGCATTCAACCTACCTTCTGGCCTATTCCAGAGATGACCACACTCCCTTCTCTAACCTGTCTCTTCCTATGTGCATGAGGCCCCGCGTTTCTCATTTCAAAGGACTTTGCTGCAGGCATTCTACCTTTTTTTTTCCATATCATCAGGCATTTGATTTCCACTGAATCATTCCCATTACTCAGTATTTCTCTCATCTTAAAGGAACTCATGACCTTGCTTCCTCCTCATTCTGCACCACTTCTTTGTTACCTATTTGAAGCAATACTCAGTGAAAAACCTCACTGACTGTCATTAATCCATCTCTGCCCACTTTCTCTTGATTCCATTCTTATCAGGCTTTAGCTGCCAATATGCACCTAAAAATGCTCTCATTGAGGCTGCTGTGACCTCCATGTTGATAAGCCGAAGGTCAATTCTCAGTTCTCATGCTACTAACCCATCAGCAGCATTGATTTAATAAGTACTCTCTTCTCTTTGAGACATTTTCTGCTTTGGCCTTCTAAGACATTGTGTGTATCTGCCTTTTTTTTTCTCAGTCATCTGCTGGTTTCTCCTCTTGCCCATGACCTTGTCATGGAGAATGCCTCAGATTCAATCCATTATCCTCTTCTTTACTGTTAAACTAATAAACCTATTTACCCTTTTCATGATCTTATCCTGTCTTGTGTCTTTATACACCATCCATATGCTGTGACACCCTTCCCCTGATTACGTCTTTAACCCAGACTGTCCTTCCCAACTCAAGACTCAAACACCTAACTGCTTGGATGCCTAAGGGACATCTCTAGCTCATCATGGATGAACTAGAACTCTTTCCCACTCATCCAGTGCCTCCCTAACTGGTTTCCTTTCCTTTATCCCTGTTCCCCCATAATCTTCTCAACATGGCAGCTGGAATAAGCAATCCTTTAAAAATTTAGGTCAAAAGTATCCCTCCTTTGCCAACAACTTCAGTGCCTTCATTGTATTCCAATTAAAAGACAAAGTCCTTGCAATGGCCTGCAACCTGCTTATCTGGGTCTTGTGACTTCTTGACTGTCTCCTCTATGCCTTTCTTTTGTTCATTGTATATGGTTGCACTGGCCTCTGTGCTGTCTGAAACATTTCAGCTGTGCTCCCTGCTAAGACCTTTGCATGAGCTATTCTCTCCCTAGAACTTTTTCCCCTTATTTATCAGCCTGGCTCACTTCTTCACATCCTTTAAGTCTTTGCTCAAATACCACCACCTTCTCAATGAGGTGGTCTGATGGTTCCAATTAACTGCATAACTAGTCTTCCCTTCTGTTCTGACCCAATTCAACTCTCCACTCTGCCCCTTGCCATTTTCTTCCTTCTCCCCACTCCCTCCCTCCCACCCCCCCACTACCTCCCTCACTTCTTCCCCCCCTCCCTCCTTTCCTTCCTTCCTCTTTTCTTCCTTCTTTTTTTTTTTCTGTAAGTGCTCCTTGCCATTTTCTAGATAATTCACTTGCTCATTATGTCTCTGATGGCTAAGATATAAGCTCAGTGAGGCTTGAGAACCTGGTTTCCTTCACCGATGTCTCCATGAGCATAGAACACTGTCAGCACATGCAAGTATTTGATATATATTTGTGTTAAATAAATCTTGGTTGAAATTCCCAATTTCTTTTGTCTGAATGTCTGTGTTTCTATTGTTTATAGTTTCCTGTTATTCATTTTAATCTGATTTGACCACCTGGACAAAAGTATTGAGCTGAAGAGAAAGATAAAAGCCATTTCAATGATTTTGGACCATGAACCTGAAAGATGTTCATCTTGAAAATCATCATGCCAAAGAGTCTGGGTTTAAGACCAATGATGACAATATCCTACCTTCCCTGAACCAAAATATCACTAATTCCCCTTGTATCAGGATGGCAAGTGTTGGTTGTGAGATCCAGCTGGGCTGCACTCAGCAGTCTGGTTGGGATTCTCTCTCTCCCTCTCCCTCCTCCCTGTCCCTACCCTTGCTTGTACTCTCATGCTCTCTTTCTCTCTCTCAAATAAATAAATAAATAAATAAATAAATAAAACTTTCTTTTTTTTTTTTTAATCGATGGCAAGAGTGTACTGCTCTTCCCATAAAGGTGGTCAGTGAGCACTGATTGTCTATCCCCTTTCTGCCATGGAACTGTCATTGGACCATGGAACTGTCATTGTCTTTCCCAATATGACCATTGCACAGTTACATCACTTGAACCCCAGTCTAATTACCTTTCAGCTTTTGATTTATAAGCTCAGTCTCCTTCCCATCTGCTCAGCTTCCACTTGACAGTTAATGAAAATGAGTTGTGTTTCCTGGTCTGGACTATACATTATGCTTTGAGTGTTTCCCACCTTTATTGGATTAACACAGGTAGATCATTAGATAGTTCAACTCTGTGCTTCACACAAGAGACCTGTGCATCCAAGGGTATCACCTCTTCTACTTTACTCCAGTTACCAGAGATGCAATTGTGTGTGCACATGCACCTGCCCCACAAGACCGTGAGCAGCCTTGGGACAATATTCTTTGAGGCAAGTTTGTAGCAACTAGACCAGCACATTCCTGTTCCAGCCCAAGTGAGAAACTACCACATAATGAACTGGACAATTTAGTAGCAATGGTAGGGTCAATGCTTTAATATAAACTATAGACAGGAAAACAATGCTCCATAACTACATTAGCTTCTTTGCCCCACCAATTTCTCTGGTTATTCTCCTTGCTAGATTTCTTTCTTTCCAGCATATGAATTAGAGAATTCAGTTTGTTCTCCCCTGCCAGAAGGAATTCAGAGCCTTTATAAACTTAAATAGCTATGTAATTTACCCACAAGGCAGGTCCTCTTTTGGAGTGTATTAAGTTTTAATTCCACCATAGTTAACGGCAACGTTATATTAGTTTTGGGTGTACAATATAGCAATTCAATACTACCAGACTTCACTTGATACTTACCACAACAAATGTTCCATCACCTGTTTCACCCATGTCCCACACACGTCTCCTCTGGTAACCATCAGTTTGTTTTCCATAGTTAAGTGTCTCTCTTGGTTTCTTCCTCTCTCTCTCTCTTCTTTGCTCATTTGTTTTGTTTCTTTAACTCATATGGTACTTGTCTTTCTCTGATTGATTTCACTTAGCATTATACTCTTTAGCACCATGCAATGCCATGCCATTGCAAATGACAAGATTTCATTTCTTTTTAGGCCTGAATAATATTCCATTGTATACATATACCACATCTTCTTTATCCATTCATCAGTTGATGGACACTTGGGTTGCTTCCAGAATGTGGCTGTTGTAAATAATGTTACAATAAACATAAGGGTGTTTGTTGAGGTGTATGCATACCTTTGAATTAGAGTTCTTATATTTTTTGGGTAAATACCCAATAGTGGGATTCCTGGATTGGGAGGTAGTTCTATTTTTAACTTTTTGAGGGACCTCCATACTGTTTTCCACACTGCCTGCACCAGTTTGCATTCCCACCAACAGTGCATAAGGTTTCCTTTTCCTCAACATCCTCACCAACACCCATTGTTTCTGTGTTGCTGACTTTAGCCATTCCGACAGGTGTGAGGTGACATTACATTGTAGTTTTGATTTGTATTTCCTTAAGATGAGGGATGTTGAGCATCTTTTCACCTGGATATCTTCTTTGGAGAAATGTCAGTTCATTTCTTCTTCCCATTTTTAAATTGGATTATTTGGTTTTGGGGTGTTGAGCTGTATTATTTCTTTATATATTTTGTCTTCCAGAGTCTTGAAGGTCAATATCCTAAATATTTTCTCTCTGTGGTGAAGACTGGACCCCAAGGTGTCCAGACAAGGACAGAGAAGGAACAGCTGCAGGAGGATGGGATCTGCCTCTGTGCAGGGTGAGGTGCAGTGGGAAAAGTAGGACATCTGGTCCATGCAGACTGTGCTTTTGATAGGCACATTAGAGCACGTGTGTGTGTGTGTGTGTGTGTGCGTTCAGGTACTTGAAAAGAGCAAAGGTATAATTACAACTGAAGAAGTAGGCAGGGCCCCCTTGCTTTTGGAGAGAGACTGTCACTTGAGACAAGTATGTAGGGGTAGGGGTGGGGAATGCTAGGACCAGCAGCTGCTTTTAATAATGCCACTCACGTCTGCTGATTAATATGCTTGTCAAAATAAAAGGGAAATGGAAATGCCCCCCAGCACTGGGAGTGGGATTGGTTGAGTAGTCCAGCCTCAGATTAATTACTAGTGCTCTCATCTCCTGTCTTGGGCTCCAGATACAATACAATAATGGAGGAGATACACACACACACAGATCTGTCTTGTCCCTTCTATATACAGCTGGGCCCAGAGCCAGCTATGCTCTGCTGGCATTCATTTCCCAAGGTGGTTGGAGCCTGGTTCATTCCTGGCCAAAACTCCCCAAAGGCATCAGCCTTTTACAGAAAAGTGGGCAAGCTCTGCGAGCTCCATCAAGAAGGGCACTGGAGACCAAAGTTTTCCACCTTCAAACAAAAGCAAGTGGAACCTGGGGTGGGTTTGAGTTTGTTGTATGTAGAAGGAAGGTGACCAAGTTGGTTCAAGAAAGAGATTGTCCAAAGCCCAGAGAATGGATGGGGCCTGGGGTGGGGGGCGGGGGGAAGCACACTGAAGTGGTTTAGATGCTTTGGTCTGCATAGGTGAGTGTTGAATTGCAATAAGTTGTACATGATATGGATAATGGAAATAGCTATTCTTATCGCACCCCAGAACAAGAGAATCAGGAATTACCTCAGGAAGTTTCAAAAGAACTCTTTTCTTTCAGTTCCAACAACAGTTTTCGAATTTGGGGGCAGAGGCAATTCAATGCAGTGTTTTTACAAACAAACAAACAAACAATAACAACAACAACAAAACCCTTCCTTTTTCTCCCAGGTGTATGGTTGGGGGCACATGACTAGTGAGATGTGGATGCAAGTGATGTAACTTGATCCCCAAACTTGCTGTGAGGGCTCGGTGTTCTCTCTCCTATCTCTGCAGACAATCTTGTGGCACTGCTTCAGTAGGGTAGAGATGCAAGGTGGAAGGACTCTGGGTCTTTAAATGAATTTGTCGAACAGAGCTATTGCTCCCTTTCCAAACACTCCACTGACCCAGACTGGGTGACAGACAAGACTGTTTCCTAGTGCATGAAGCCTAGGGCAGCCATAACAAGATACCACAAACCGGGTTTGCTTAAAACAACAGAAATATATTGTCTCACATTTCTGGAAACTGATCTGGGCCAAGTTATTGTCTGAAGGCTCTAGGGGAGGACGTTTCTTTGCCCCTTTCTGGCCTCCACTGGTTGTGGCAATCCTTGGCATTCCTGGGTTGGTAGCTGGCCACTATAACCTCTGCCTGTCCATCACATGATACTCTCCTTATGTGTCTTTCTAGGAGTTCAAATTTCCATCTTCTCCCAGATACCAGTCATGGATTAGAATCCACCTTAGTCCAGTATGATTTCACCTTAAATTGATTTGTATCTGCAAGGAACTATTTCCAAATAAGGTCATGGTCACAGGTACAGGAGTTAAGACTTGAACATATCTTTGTGGGGGACTCATTTCACCCCACTGTAGCATCTAAAATTTGGAGTTTGTTTTTTTTATAGCAGCTGGTATTAATTTCTCTGACTAATACAAGTCTGGTATTGGTCCCAGCTGAGAAGAACTTTCTCCAGGAAGTCCTTTCTAGTCCCTACTCTAAATGTAGACCATGTGCTACTTTCACAGGGGACTCTCCACTTTGCCCTAAATTTCCCTTATTATTGCAATTATGGTGCTGACCAATTATGTCATATTTACTTAGATAAGCAAGCTTTTTTTCTCCTCTGTGACACTGTTCATGTCCCAGAGGCAAGACTTTCTTGTTCTTCATTGTATTTCCTATGCATAGCATATTTCTTAATAAATTATTTTCAGGTAAACGAATGATGTGGGGAAGGCTGGATGCTCTGGCACAAGCAGCATTAGGCTGACTTTCTGCCTTTAGGATTGTTGCAATCCTTGATGACTTCCTTGTTGTCAAATTCACAGGAATATATATATATATATTTATATATAGATATATATAAATATATATATCTATATATATATATATAGATAAAGAAGATGTGATATATATATATATATATATATCACATCTTCTTTATCCATTCATCTGCTGATGGACATCTAGGTTCTTTCCATAGTTTGGCTATTGTGGACATTGCTGCTATAAACATTAAGGTTCACATGCCACTTCGATCACTACATTTGTATCTTTAGTGTAAATACCCAATAGTATGATTTCTGGGTCGTAGGGTAGCTCTATTTTCAACTTTTTGAGGAACCTCCTCAATGTTTTTCCGAGTTGCTGCACCAGCTGCATTGTCACCAACAGTGTAGGAGGGTTCCCCTTTCTCCACATCCTCGCCAATATCTGTCATTTCCTGACTTGTTAATTTTAGCCATTCTGACTTGTGTGAGGTGGTATCTCATTGTGGTTTTGATCTGTATTTCCCTGATGCTGAGTGATGTTGAGCACTTGTTGTGTCTTTTGGCCATCTGGATGTCTTCTTTGCAGAAATGTCTGTTCATGTCCTCTGACCATTTCTTGATTGGATTATTTGTTCTTTGGGTGTTGAGTTTGATAAATTCTTTATAGATTTTGGATACTAGCCCTTTATTAGTTCCTTCTTAAAAACTTCTTGTTTCTCATTTCTATTTGGACCCCTTGTTTATTACTTCAAACTCCACACCTCTAACAGAAAGTGTTCCTTTTACTCACTCCATGGTAGACATAGTTGCCTGAATTGAGTTGAATTCCTTCTTAATCCATCTCTCAGTCCAGAACCTGCTTCAGAGCGGCCACTTGTTGCAACTGAATCTCCCCACATGGGCTTGAGACCTGACTGTTCCTCCCCATCTTTTCCAAGAGTTATCACATCTCAGAATGTTAGCTAGGAGGTGTTCCCTACAGAACATCAGGAACCCTCAGGGATGGCACAACTCTAAAGGTAACCTTGTCCTCTAAGCCCTGCTTATTCAAAAAAACAAAACAAAACAAACTTAAAGAAGTAGGCTTTATTTTTTAGAGCAGTTTTAGGTTAACAGCAAAATTGAACTGAAAGTACAGAGAGTTCCCATACACCTTCTGTCTCCACACATGTACAGCCTCCCCCACTGTTATGGATAGAATGATTGTGTCTCCCTAGAATTCTCCTGTTGAAACCCTATTTTCTGATTTGATAGTAATAGGAAATGGTGCCTTTGGAAGTAATTAAGATTTCATGAAGTCATGAAGGTGGACCTTCACAAATAGGAGTGCTTTTCGAAGCAGTCACTAGGAAGTCACATGCTTCCTCTCTCTGCTTTCTTCCAGGTGAGGATATAATAAAAAGTCAGCATTCTATAACCCAGAAGAGAACCTTCATCAGAAATCAGCCATACTGGCACCTTGATCTTGGACTTCTGGCCTCCAGAAATGTAAGAAATAAATTTCTATTGTTTATAAGCCACTAGTCTATGGCATTTTTTGTTATGGCAACCAAAATGGACTAAGACACCCACTATCGATCTGCCACTAAGGGTGGTCCATTTGTTAGAATGAATTTACACTGATACATCACCATCACTCCAAATCCATAGTTTACATTACCTTTTACAGGTTATGACAAATGTATAGTTACATTTATCCACTATTATAGTATCATACAGAAGGGATTCCCCGCCCTAAAAATTCTCTGCACTCTGCCAATTCTCCCTCCCATCCCTTTAACCTCTGGAAACTGCTGAAATTTTTATCTCCTCCATAGTGTTGTCTTCCAGAATGTCATATGGTTGGAGTTGTATATGATGTACCCTTTTCAGATTGGCTTCTTTCACTTAATATGTAAATTTAGTCTCTTCCATGTCTTTTCATGGCTCAGTGGTTTGTTTTTCTCTAGTGCTGAACACTATTCCCTTGTCTAGATGTACCACTGTTTGTTTATCCATTCACCTACAAAGATATCTTGATCACTTAAAGTTTGACAATTATGAATAAAGTTTTCTTTTCTTTCCATTTTTAAATTTTATCTTTTTAGAGAGGAAGAGAGAGAGAGAGAGAGGGAGAGAGAGAGAGAGGGAGAGAGAGAGAGAGAGAGAGAGAGAGAGAGAACCTTAAGCAGCCTCCAAGCCCAGTGCATGAGCACAATGTGGGGCTCAGTCAGAACCCTGAGATCATAACTGAGCTGAAATCAAGAGTTGGACACCTAGCTGACTGACTAACATAGTGGTTTGACAATTTTGTGCATTACTCAGTGCTCATCATGATAGGTGTAGTTACCATCTATCACCATACAACGGTGATACTATTACAATATTGAGTATATTCCCCATGCTATACTTTTCATTTCTGTGACTTATTTTATAACTGAAGTTAGTACCTCTTAATCCCCTTTCATGTATTTTATCTATTTCACACCCCTCCTCCCCTCTGTAATGGTCCGTTTGTTCTTTGTATTTAGGAGTCTGTTTTTTGTTTGTTTTGTTTTGTTTAGATTTCACATATAAGTGAACATATATGTGAAAAGTAGCATGGTGTTTCCTCAAATAATTAAAAATAGAAATACCATATGAAAAGATACATACACCCCTATGTTTACAGCTGCATAATTTATAATAGCCAAGATATGGAGATAAACCCATTTCCATCAAGATATGTATGAATAAAAAAGATGTAAAATGGTAGTTACCCAGCCATAGCAAAGAAGGAAACCTGACCATTTGCAACAACACAGACAGATCTAGAAGGCATTATGCTAAGTGAAATAAGTCAGACAAAGATGAATACTACATGATTTCATTAAATGTCTTTAATAGATAAAGACTTATTAAGATTTTCTATTTCTTCTTGTGTGAGTTTGGCATATTGTGTGGTTAAAGGAACTTGTCCTAAGTTATAAATGTGATCATAGAGCTGTTTATAGTATTTTTTATTTTTTATTTTTGTTTGTTTGTTTGTTTGTTTTTTGAGAGAGGCACAAGCTGAGGAAGCTGGGGAAAGCAGAGGAAGAGAAAGAATCTTAACCAGGTTTCACAGCCAGTGCAGAGCATGACATGGGGCTTGATCTCAAAACCTGAGATCATGATCTGGGCTGATATTAAGAGTTGGACATTTAACCAAATGAGCCACCCAGGAACCCCTATTTTTTTTGAAATATAGCTTTCAGTGCTATAAATTCCCCTTCCTACACTCAATGCTATAAATTCTCCTTCCAGCACTTTCCCTTCCCCTTTTTTGTAATATAGCACTCAGTGCTGTAAATTCCCCTTCCAGCATTCAATGCCAAAAATTCTCCTTTCAGCACTGTTTTTTCTATATCCCACAGATACTGATAAGTTGTATCTAATTTTCATTTAAGTCAAAATATTTCTAAACTTCTCTTGCGATGTCTTCTTTGACTCGTGTTATTTACAAGTGTGTTGTTTAACTTCCATATATTTTGGAATTTTCCAGTTATCTGTCTGTTATTGATTTCTAGTTTAAGGCCTTGCACATGGCATTTGGGGTAATGTAGTAGGGGATAAAGGTAGTTGGTAAGAAATTAAGCCTCTTGACCTTGAGCACAGCTTCTTTGAATGATACTAGGAAATAACTTCTGAATATGGTAACTCTACTAGGTATCTATTGTTGTATAACCAATTACTCCAAAGCTAGGTTAATTAAAAAAATATATATATTTATTATCTCTGTGGGTCAGGTATGCAGGTATGGCTCGGCTGGGTGCCTCTGACTCAGAGCCTGTCATGAAGCTGCAGTTAAATTATGGGCCAGGGCTGTGTCTCATCTGAAAGTGCAATGAATTGGGTGTGGGTTGTTGGCAGGCTTGACACCTTGCTACATGAGTGTCCCCAAAGGGCTGCCTCAATATATATTGCTGGCTCACCCAGGTGAATCATCCAAGAGAGATGGTGTGAGGGCACCCAACAAGGGAGTCATAGTCTTTTACATCTTACTTACGAAAGTGATACCCCACCACTCTTGCTGTATTCTGTTCATTAGAAGTAAGTCACCAAGTCCAGCTATACTCATTAGGAGGTTATTCCCAGGGATGAGAAAGTCAATGAGAGCCTTTAGTGGTTGCTAGCCACAAAGACCATGTGTCGACTTGCACAGACACTCTCAGTCTATATCTTTAAGTATCTGTCCTGATTTGGCTCCTCCTCTTCCTCTTTTGCCTTCCTTCCATTCCCTCCCAAACCATCTGTTGGGGCCAAGCAAGTCTGATAAAAAATTGTTGAGATACATGTTATTTACATGGTCAAAAATCCTCCCCTCATTATACATACATAGTACAACGGGGAAAACAAGTAATTTTATAGTGGAGAAGTCTGGCAGACAGCACCTCAATTAGTTGAATAAAGTTAACATTGTCAGGAAAAGGACAAGTTAAAATCACATTCCACTTGATAGGAGGCAGTGAGAATACAGCATCACTTATGTAATGTTCCTGCCAAAGATGGGTACCCTGCATGTAATTACGAGAGAGCAATAGACTTATATACAAATTGGTAAATATTCTATGGTCTGTGTTCTTCAAAATGTCAGAGTCATAAAAGTCAAGGAGAGACCAAGGGACTTCTCCAGAGTGCAGGCGACTAAAACAGCATAATGACTAAATGCAACATGTGATTCTGAATGGGATCTTGTTTCTATAAAAACCATTATGGGGACAATTGGTGAGGCCTGAATGGAAGTTAACGACTAGATGGTGCAAAGTACCAATGTTAACTTCCTGATTTTGATGGTTCTACTATGGCTAGTTAGGAGACCGTTTTTGTTTATAGGAGAGCTGCATTACAATATTCAGGAGTGATGGGGCATCACATCAGCAACTTTCTCTTAAATGGTTTCAGGGAGAAAAAAAAAGCCCTTTGTACAGTACTTGTAACTTTTCTGTAAGTTTGAAGTTTCTTTAAAATGTAATGTTTGAATAACCCAATTAAGATGGAAAATTATATGATTGCCTCACTTATGGATATAGGAGTTCTTCTAAAATATCCTTCCCAGTGCCTATTATTCCCATAAACACTTAACTCATCCTTTTGGTCATGTATTTTCTTCTGGAGAAAAACCTTCTCCAAAGCAACACAGAGGACACAGCCCTAGAACTAAGCTTGGAAATGCCAAATCTAATTGAACTCTCCTAAGCATAGGAATTAGGGGAGCAAAAATAAACCCCACACTTGAAAACTGAATGTATATTAAGGAGAAAGTGGAAAAGATTGCATTGCCCACCAAATCCTTAAGATTTTGGTTCAGTTTAAAAGTAGAAATCCATGGGGTGCCTGGGTGGCTCAGTGGGTTAAGCCTCTGCCTTCGGCTCAGGTCATGATCTCAGGGTCCTGGGATCACCCTGCATCAGGATCTCTGCTCAGCAGGGAGACTCCCACCGCCCCCCGCCTGCCTCTCTGCCTACTTGTGATCTCTCTCTCTCTCTGTTAAATAGATAAATAAAATATTTTTTAAAAAGTAGAAATCCTGAGACACCTGGCTGGATGAATTTGTAGAGCGTGTGACTCTTGATCTCAGGGTCCTGAGTTTGAGCCCCATATGAGGCATAGAGATTACTTAAAAACAAACAAACAAAAATAAATAAATAAAGCAAAAGTAGAAATCCTGATCTTTTGTGAGACTTTACAAATTAAATTGCCCTTATGTACTTCCATATTTAGACTATGAAATGGAAACAAAAAAGCTTTTGTACATACTACCAAACAACTTGCCAACTATCATCACTAAAACCTCTTAATTAATATAGGTTCTCAAAAGATTATAGGGACAAAAATAGATGTCATAGTCAGTGAAGATTCAAGGGGAAAACAAGAAGGAGAGCTAAAGAATCATGAACCTTGAAATAAGGATTCTCTGGAACAACAGAAAAACTGAAACCCAGATACATGGAAATTGATGGAAGTATGTAAGGAATTTTAAGAAATGAATAAAAATGTTCATTTCTGTGAAACTACTATAAAAACTACCCAATACTTCCATAAATGTGACTAACTTGGGAAAATAATTATAAAAGAATATAAAGATTTGGCGGATATGGGGAAGTGAAGTTTATGACCCCTGGATTCTCTTGGGTTTAAGGCCAGAAGGCACTTGAGGACTTCAGAGAGGGTGGTAGGGTGTCATGCTTCCAGTCCTCTATGCAGCCAGGACTTCTGGCTCTCTGCCTCTCTTACTGCATCTGGCATTCTCCCTTCCTACTGACTTCCACATGTCCAAAGAGACCATTTTTAGTCTTCACAAGTAAGAAGCATGTCAAATGCAACATTCCCCTATTTGATAGAATCCAACACATACCCTCCTCAGATCTAAAGTATTTAACATACTCTACAGCCTAGGCTCTGTTGATTCTGGAAACTACACCAAACACAGTGTTAAGACATGAGATATTTCTCTATCTAGGGTCTCTCTTTGTTCTTTTCATATTTTCCCCTGAAGCTGTTGAACTGATTTCTTTTTTTTAAACTTATTTATTTTTATTTCTTTTCAGTGTAACAGTATTCATTGTTTTTGCACCACACCCAGTGCTCCATGCAATATGTGCCCTCCCTAAAACCCACCACCAGGCTCCCCTAACCTCCCACCCCCCACCCCTTCAAAACCCCTCAGGTTGTTTTTCAGATTTCTAAGCTCTGTAACCTTGTCTGGGATGATTCATGTCCTAAGTAATTTTTCTTTTCTCAAACATTCCTTAAGTTATATTTTCAAGGAATTTGTCTATATCCACTGAGTTGTGAAATCTATCAGCATAGCATTAACCATCATATTGCCTGATGATTCTTTTGGTGTCTACAGGATTTACATGTCTGCAGTTTCCTCTTTCGTTCCTGATGTCAGGAATTAGAGTTGTCTCTTTCTTTTCCTGATCAGTTGACCAGCTATGGGCTCATCCTATAACATTTTAAGTTCATATTTAACTCAGACCATCTCTGTCCTTTTGGTTCTCTTGAAATGCAAGTTAGTTAAGAGCTGGTGAATTCATAGGACCAGCTGGAGTCAGAGTTAGAGGGGAGTTGTGGGTGCAAGCAAGGTCAGAGGCAGGATCTATGGAAGGTGGGGAGTCTGATAAGGAGGGAGTTCGAATGACTCAGAAACTGGGTGGGTGCAGAACGGCAGTGCAAAACAGCCACGGCTATCCACCCTTCCGTAGTTTTTACAAGGATACTTCCTGGTAATGTATTGTCAAGGATCATTTCCCAGCAAACTCTGCCGAGACCTGAGGAACTGACCAGTTGCGTTCTCCAGCTGTGCATTTAACTCACAGAAGGATCCAGAATGTGGGACTATATATAGAGAATGTATGTTTCTCTCTGACATGGGAAGGAAGGGACATACAACAAGACTTCAGAGAGGGTGAAAAGGCTGTATTTATCCACCTCTATTTATGTAAACCAAAGTCCCCTCTGACGTGTTTGCATGATGGGTGATCCTTGGTTTCCAATTCCCTGCAGCACGTAGTATTTATTATTTAATAAGAAAAAGACATATTTTATTACTATATATGCTACAGAACTAGATAGAAAGTGGAAAACAGTAAAGAAAAATGCCAATAAAATGAGGTGTTGATAATAAAAATTAATTAAATAATAAAAAATTAAGGCCATGCTGAAAACCAATGAAAAGCAAAATATGAAAGCCTAACCTTCTTTTTGTAAGATACTAAGCACCTCCCTTTGGTCTCAGATCAGACCCAGAATAGAACTTGGTCTGTACTCTTTTGAGTATCAACAAAGAGTTTTAAGACGTAGCTCTGTTTTTCCAATGACCACATCCTTACCTGGATTATGCAGTTGACAGCGCATCACTACAATGTGGAGTTATTAACAGATCTTTAGTGGAGATACATGGTGGAACATAGCACGTTTGTTTAAAAATGAGAATCCTAAAAAATAAAAAAAAAAAATGAGAATCCTGAATAGATAAAAGAACACGTGGAACATTTACCCAAAGTGATTCACAAAAGACTCAAGCTTCTTCAGCTTAGCAAGATGGGTACAGAAGGACCACCCTCTCTATTCCCCCTGTTATTTTTGATTTGGCCAGTTGGGTTTCAAGAATCCTTGTTCCTGGTTTTAAAATGGGAGTCTAGTTTGTCTCACTTTTGTAAGACAAGATCTTCAAGTGATGTACCATCTTGTATTGAAATAATCTTACACATTCAAATTTAACACCGTCACTTGAAAAATTTCATTGAGTGCAGTGGTTTTCCTTCTTTTTAGGGCTCTGGACTCTTTAGTGAACTAATGATGGCAGGGACACTTGCTTCATAAGATGGCACAACCAAGCATACAAACTGTGACTTCAGGTTGCTCGCCAATCCACTGAACCTGGGTGTAGATCTTCTGAACAGATACTCTGAAGTATCTGTTCCAAAGGGCAGGCTTCTGGGCACTGTTCCCAAAATGGGAATTCTGAAGATTTGAGGGGTGCTCCAAGGCACTCCATCATTAACTTCTCTGTGCTCACCTGTGTTCAGGGGTAAAGTTATTTGTTTTACTACATTTTACTTACTCTATATCTTCTCAGAGCCTTCTATAGGTTAATATTCATGCAGAATCTTGTCTCCCCCCCCCCATCTTTCCTCCACTCAGGAAAGTGTGGTCTATGGCCACACCTCCCATGAGGACCCACAGCTTCCTGGCTCATAGCAGAAGCTATGTAAATGTCTTCATCTGGAAAAAGCATAGAGAAGAGATGCCCAGGGGAATGGGGAGGTATAGGGATGGTGAATTAATAATATCCTGCTGCGTCCTGTTCAAGGACAAGGGAAGCCAGGATGGGGACTATGATAAGCCAAGGTGAATATGTAACAATCCCAGGGCTGTCCCTTGGAGGAAGATTTAACTCCTGGGACCCCTGCCAGCCTTGGGGAGCACACTACAGAGAGGGGAAGCAATCTCTGCTTACTTCTGGCCCTGCAGGTAATCGGATGTGCCAGGAGGGATGGGCAGGCTGGGGAGGCAGTGTGGTTACATGATTTCACATACCCAGTCACATCATTTCATATACCCGCTGAACAACTCACAGCTTGATGGGGCAAAGATAGGTTTTTGTTTTAAAATCAAATTTAATTTAATTTTTAAATTGTTGCTTTAACTCTTTTGGACCTTTCCTAAAGCCAGGTTAAAAACAAACCAGCAAACTTTTTTTTTTTTAATTAAAGAAAAATTTCCCAACAAACACTGAATTGAAAGCAATAGTGCTATGAATCTTTGTAGCCATTGTCAATATGGCCCCAAACTGTGCCCTCTATACCAGCCATGCCCCTGCTTGAAGACTCCACTGAGTCATAAAGCAAAGCCCAAAATATCATATCATTGCAGCCTTCGAGATGAATTTAAACAGATGAAGGCATAAACAACACATCCTGAGATGCCATTTACATATATAAAACATCTTACTTAACATTACATAGTATCAAGTAAGTGTTATCATTTCATGATTGTTTCATGAATGTCTTTTTATAGCAATTTTGTTCAAAACAGTATCCAAACAAATTCTGTATATTACATTCAGACTGATATATCACCTCCTTTTTAAACCGAGGCTTAAAATACGTACAGTCAATATACTGATTGTAATTCCAAGGTTTAATGAATGTCTCATATAAATGTCTAGAGCCACAGGACCACTACTCAGATCAAGTTGAAGGGCATTCCTAGCTCCCTAGTCCCTCCTGCTCCTTCCAGTCAGTCTAGAAGGAAACTACAGTCTGTTCTCTTAATACAGGTTTGTATTCAGGGTCTTCAGGTTCCTATAAACAGAATTGTACACACAGTATGTGCTCTTTTGTGTCTGGCTTCTTTTGCTCAGTGTCATGACTGTGAGAGTCACCTATGTTGTTCTTTTGTTTGGTTCTGTTCTGTGTGCCTGTACTCTACCATGTGCAAAAGCTCAATTTGTATTTATATTCCTTTGGGTTATTTCTACACCTTGGCTACTTTAATAATGCTGTTATGAATATTTTTGTCCATTTTTTTTGTGACATATGCATGCATCTGTGTGATATCTGGGTAGTAGAGTGGGTGTGGTTTAGTCTTGGAAATACTTCCAAACAATTTTTCAAAGTGTGTGAATTCTAGTTGGCCCATGTTCATGCAAAAACTGGGTATTTATTTACTTTTAACCCATTTGGATGTGTAACAGTATATGACTGGGGCTTTCACATACATTTTCCTGGTGACCAATGATTTTGAGCATCTTTTATGATTTCCTGAAGACTAATAATGTTCAGCATCATTATTAGCTATTTGGATATATTATTTTATGAAATACTTATTCAGGTATTTTTGTCCATTTTTTAAAAAAAGTTGGGTTATTTGTTTCTGCGGAATTTGTATGCAGTTTTTCTCCCAAAATATTATGAGAACAATTTACCCACAGTGGATGGGTTGAATGGGTGAGGAGTGGACAGTTGAAGAGAGGAGGAATAGACATTAAGCACAATGAAACTGCTAACAATGCTAACAATCTCTAATGTCCTTTATCACACTTAAAAAAGATGGCTAAGCAATGGGTTTCTTGTTTTCCAAAGGAAATCCATTTTGGGGAACAAAATGAATATAAAAATAATAAAACAAAATGACTCAGTGACATATAAGAGTAATGGAGATGTGCTGTATGGTGACTAATACAGCACAATTAAAAAAAAAGAGTAATGGAAAGTTTGATTATTATTGGAAAGACACTATACCAATGGATAATGATGGACATTAAAGGGGCACCTGGCTGGCTCAGTCTGAAGGATGGGTGACTCCTGATCTCAAGGTCATGAATTTAGAGATTACACAAATAAATAAAGAACAAATAAAAATAAATAATGAACATTCATTTCTTAAAAAAGAAAAGTTAAAATTTGAAGAAGGCAGTCTTGGCTATGTAGAGATGTTCTTTGAAAAATAGCACATATTCTACTCTTTCTGTGCTGTAATAGAGCTCTCAGCAATACAGGACATAAAATAGTCCTATCTTACCCAGGCTTTTAAAAATATTTAGAGAAGTCCTTATGAGTCTCTTCACAATGACCTTTTTGTGTATAAATTGCAAGTGATCATTTCCTTAAGTTTGCTATCTTATCTGCCTGACCTGGCCTGCTCCCGAGTACTCCCTTAATCCATCCCCCCTCCTCCTACAGCAGACTTTGTAGCCTAGCAGAGGGCTGGTCCCCATGGGTGTGGAACTTCCTGCCCTGGGGGCCTTGCTTTTCCTGAAGGAGAAGTGGGAGGCCCTCAGGAGGGGAAGCAAGAGGCTTTTGCAGCTAGTGGAGTTGCCCACTGCTAAGGATATCTATGCAGGGGGAGTCCGGCTAGGGAGGCTTCCTGGAAAATGCCTGGTGGGTCCATTCACAGAGGTATTGCAGCCACAGCCATCCCAGGGCAGTGCCAGCCTCAGCTCAGTCCCTCTGGAAGCACATTCAGGCCTGCCTGGGTAGGGTGCCCACTGGCACCTCAGGCTGCCTAGGGGATTGACTATGGGGCCCAGAGGACACCTGCATGGTGTGCTTGCTCCAGCCCTGCTCACTGCCTGTAGTGGGTGCTTGGGAGTGGCTTGGAGAGTGTGGAGGGAAAAGAGGTGAGTTCAGAGAGGAGAAAGGTCTCAGAACGTGAATAGGAAGGCACCAGAAGAGGAGAGAATCTATAGGGATGAATCGCAAGCAAAAGTCCTTGGACATCCTTGGGCATGTGAGGTGACAGGTGTAGTGCTGGGTCCAGGGCTGCCTTGAAGAGAGTTGCTGGAACAGAGCATGAAGGGTCCAAGCAGCATGGAATCTGGGATCAGGTGGCCCCTTCCTGGACCCCTGACCCTAAGCAAGATATTAACCCTCTCTGCATCTCAGCTTCCATGGATGATATAATTCATAAGCTGAATCACTACTGGGTGAATTTGAGCAACACATACAAAAATGTCTGGCTTGGAGAAGGTGCTGGGTGAGCAGGAGACCCTGCTGACCACTCAGTGGATCAGGGAGTTGGTGAAAAATGATTGTAGTGCTTCCTGATGGTGGGTTTTATTTTTTAGGAAAACCTCTCTCACTGACCTGACACCCCCTGGACTCCTTCAGGTGCAGCTCCAGGAGCACACTTGCCCATACCTGCTGTCAGTTGGCCAGATGCACCAGCGTGCGGGCAGGAGAGATCCGGAGCTCTAGTGGACCCACTGAAAACACTGGCATGAGATGAGCCCTGCCTGGGTCTTCTAACAATAAAAGCCAAGTGGGTAAGCAATTTTGGCTGAAACCAATGAGTCACTTTATCTTTTTTACAAATTGCTTTTTTAAAATACCCAATTACTTAATTCATTAGGCCATCCAACTGGCATGGTTGATTTGGTAATTGAAACATTTAATTTTTATTTTTAAATTTTTGGGTAATTTTTAAGATTTTTTTCTTCAGAGCTATACTCAAGGGTTTACTTTCACTTGAATATTTTCCTTCTCCAAGAAATATGGAAGAAAACAATGTTTACTGTTCATTTTGAAAATCCTGTATAGGCATCATTTGCCCTGGGAGGCTTTTCCTGATCACCCTTCACTATCCGTAGAGTGAATTCTGCTCTCTTACTGCAACTTCCGTGTATACTTGTGGTATCACATATGGCACAGTGTATTGCAATGACTTACTTGCTATGCTAAGTTTTCTGAGGACAAGCTATCATCCTCATTTCCAAATCTCTGGTTTTCAGCACAGAGCCTAGAAAATAACAAGCACTTGGAACTGTGCCTGAAATGACCAATCATCCACCAGATCAAACTTCAGGCAAATCCAGTCCCGTTCAACTGGTCTTGTATTTTAGCAGATCCTGCTGCTGTTTTGTCCTTCCTTTCACAGCAGTTGGTGGATAGAAAAGTGACTCAGTTATCTAATGAACAACTAATCTGCGATGTTATTTATTAGTGAACTATGGAATTTTTTCATAGGGAAAATAAAGTACTCCCATATGGGGAATGGTTGTGGGGGGCCCTTTATATAATAAAGAACTAGAAGTGTGCCTTCAAAAATGAAAAGAAAAGAAAGAAAAGAAAAAAAGAAAAATAAAGGAAAGGAAAGAATGTTCAGAACCTTCCATTGCTTGTCTGAATATGTTCAACCATTCGCCATTGTTTTACGTCACAAACCCTCACTGAGGAGCCCCACAGACCAGGTATTGGGCCTGTCAAAGTGGACTCAGGACTTGCAGGTCTGAAGGTAAAGAGACTGCGGTCATGTGAGGGAGAATGTCGCCAAAGAACTCATCACATTTTAATGGGATGTAATCAAGGGGATTCCCTGAAAAACTGGAAATAGGCCATGCTCAGAAATAGAAGAGCTGAATCAGTTGTGGGATAGTCTTACCGTGAACTACTAGGAAGCAGTTAAAATGACTGTTAAGGACTTAGATAGAGTCGCAGAAAAAGAATCCTGAGACACATGGTGTAATACGTGCAGTATATGTATATATACATATACATACATAAAATATGTGTGCATGCATCTTGTAAAGATACCCTTTTTAATAGTGTGTATATTATCCTGAAACTAATTGTTTCAGACTGTCCAATTCCTAAGTAGATACAGATACAGGTGCTGGTATAGGGGCAGATATAGGTAGAGGTACAGATAGAGTTACAGGTAAACACAGAAAAATCTGGAAGGGAATACTCACTCTGGTTTAGGAAAGGATTGAGATTAGGTTTGTTTCAAAGGGGAATTCAGCATTGTCAAATAGTTAAATGTTTATAGGGTGAACATATGGGTGTATTATTTGTGTAACTAAAAATTTTTAATTAGGTATTTCCATTTTGGGGAAAAATATACAGGATTAAAAAGATGGTCTATTTTAAGAAGCCCGTGGTGCAAATTGAGTAAGGGAATTGCACAGGTTTTGAAGATTTTCTGTGATTTCTTGGTTGGTGTGTAACTTCCCATTCATTCATTTATTCAGATTACCAACCTCACTCACTTCTGTAAATTAAGCTGCATACAATCCTTATAATTCAACATCAAAATAAAACTCAGACCGTATTATGCATGTATGTGTATGTGCATGTATATGTGAGATCTCTATCTGCCATACATTTATGCCAGGTGTCACAGGTGGAGGAAGGCACTGACTCAGCCCTGAGTTTAAGCTTCCTGGTAGTTGAAAGACAACCTTTTTTTCTGATATCACACAAAGTTTCATTTGAAGAGTAACCGTTATTCCTCCCATACTGAATTCAATGAGGAGTTTATTGAAAGGACCCTGATGTTAAACTTTCTGGGTAGAAAAATGAGCAATATCTTCATGGTTTTCACAGCTCATTAATAATATTTAAATGGATTGTTCATTTAGGATGGTGGCTCTCAACCCCCTAAGCTGCTATACTTTCTGTTTATAGCAAGTATTTTATAGCATCTCTAAAACTATCAGGAAACAAAATTAATAGATAATATATAACCCACTGACATTCATAAGTGCTCTAAGTCTAAACTTAAGGGGACTAAAGACTGTAGTGTGTGATAAAAAAAATCAGTTCCATGTGAATGTGCTGCAATATTGATACACAGAAGACAACGAACTGGTCAGTGCACTAAGCTTGGGCACCCATCCGACACTGGTGCCACCAGCGTGTTGTGTCAGCTTCCTGGACAAGGCGAGTGGTGGTTTGTTTTTGTGTGCTTTTTCCAAAACATTGAAAAACCCTTGGTCAAACTCTGAGAAAAAACAAGGTCATCTCCTCTCCCATCACACAAAACTGGATATCCTGGAAAACTCCGTGCACATTAAAACTAGGACAAGTACCTTATTTTCCTTTGTAAGTCAGATTTAAGTTTTTGGATAAAATTATTCTAAACCACTTTCTTACTTACAAAAACATTCTGGGGGACATGTCCAAGTTGTGTTAGACATGACATAGATGCTTATTGACATGGGAAGTTCTCATGGATTGAAAAGCATCTGACCACCATGGAGTCTTCTCACGAAAGCCAAGGATGCCCCCACTGCCAAAAACAGTTCCAGAAATTTCTAGAACACCCCTGGAGAGAAGTACTATTTTCACTGAAAACCACTGAATAGAGCAGCTGATGAGACTAACTGAGGATCTTAGATTGAAGGACCCCAAAGCCAATGGAGCAAGGATCTGTATGCAGGGTTTATACGGTGCGTAATTCCAGGGAGCAGGAGGGGGCATTACTCTGAGTCATGGACTTGATGCTGCTGGGACCTTCCAAGAGGAGTATAGAGTGTCATGAATCGTCGGCTGGAAGGACAGTAGGCAGAAGCATTTATCCACCAAATTCTGACCCCACTGGTCAAGATATTGCCTTCAGATGCTGAGGTTCACACACTGGAACACCATTATTTAGAAGTGAGTAAGTCCGCACAGGGCTGAGCACTCTTGTTGCAAGAGGTTGAAGACATGTCGGTCACAGTGTGGAAGCATCTAATGTGCTTATCTATGAGGACTTCAAGTTTCTGTTCACCAAGTATATAACTTCTTCAGGGAAGCTTGAATGGGCCATTTAGTTGAGCTAATGTGAAAACCTGGGACATGTCAGAACTGTGGCAACACAAAGCCAAGACTGCAGCTGCTGGGATAAATCCTGGCCATGCCTTTGAAGGCAGACTCGTTGGTTCCTTCAATGAGTCAACTTTCTGATCCCCACCTTTGTGGCAAGGAGGCCTTCATCTCCTGCCCACTGCTGACTTGTCCATCCTCCAAGCCCAAAGATAAAGGCACTCCCCAAATTTCTCCCAGGGAAACATGAACTCTTGTCCCAGAATGTCACTTCTGACCTGCTAGTTAGTGTGGGATGTGACTGACCTATGGTTGAAAGTCAAGGCATGGCATCTTTTCTCTTAACTGAGTATATTGGACTCTAATATGGAAAGACCAAGGAGACCTCATTTATAGTAGAAAGAGTTTATGTACCTACAGGGCTAACCTTGAGTCCTGGTCTTCAGAGCAAGTTCCTGACAATCTTGTTATGAAGCTGCTAAGATACTCCTGTGCCATGGGTGTCCACATCTCCTTGACCAGAGTGAAATACACTCATTGCAAATTTGCTCCTCCTCATCCATGCTCTGAAAAGGCCACGAAAGACTGGCTGTCTTGAGACGACCCAGGCTTTCTGGGAGGCAGTCTCCCTGTTTGACTTGGGTGGTGCTCAGCAGATGCAGAGCTGATGGCTGTCTGTAGCGTGACAACGTATGTCTCTATAGCAATGATGTGTCACTTCCTCCAGAAACCTTTGGAATCTCTCAGTTAAACTCAGCAAATTTCCATTGGGTACCATCTAAACTCAGGTCCCTTTATAGTATACACTGAGTGATCCTTGGCCTGGGGTGAAGACAGCAAAGAAGAGAAGGGAGGGAATGCCATCCTATGAAGCCCATTACATTGTGGGAAGCTGGGCTTAGACCCCAGGGACACACCAAGAACCAGGTCAGTCCTTCCACCAGAGACACAGAGGATTAGAATATTCATTCACAGGGTCTTGTGCCCTTGGAGTCATGGGCTGCCTGTCCCTGTGGGTTGCCTCTTCCCATCAGTCATGAGTTGCCTCAAGGGGTGTTGGTCTCCCCACACAGCCGTTGCCAGCAGTGGGTCCACAGTCATGCAACTAGTTTTTAGCAGAACTAGAGTCTGACAGAATTCTCTTGCCTAACTATGGGATTATGCACTCTTTATTGAGTGCATTCCGTGTGCAGTAGGCCACGGAATGTGATTCTCAGCATGTCATTTTTTTACATAAGAGGAGATGCATACAGCCTGTCTTTTCAGGTCTGCCATCTCCTGCTCCCATAGCCCCAACAACCCTGGACAGGAAATCCTGAAGGCCACTGGGGACCTTCTGCAGTTCAGCCACTGCTTCTCCCAAGGATGTCCCTGCCTCTCAATGCCCCTCACCTTAACTCTGAATCAGGCAGGGGTCTCCTTGGCTCTAGGCATGCCTCTGACCAGAATGGTGTTCCAGACTGTTCTCCCTGCTATCCCCACACACCCAAATTTAGCCTGTCCTGTCAGCCATTCCAGCTTTTCTTTGTGAGAGATGCAGCCTCAGAGTAGGTTAGAATTGAAGAGCATGGTCTGGTTTGACACTGTGTTAGTCAAGTTCTGGACTTGAAGCTGATGTAATTGAGACAAGGCTAATGAAAAGGTATTAAAGAGTTGTGGGCAGTGTCCAGAGAAGTCTATCATGAGTCTTCAGGACCCCAGGGGTCAGAGGGATGTTGCTATCATGCCAAATGGGAATGGGCAGGGGAGGCAGGAGGTACCTGGACTCTGAGGGGGGACACTTGTGCTGGGAAAGGGACCTCCTGGTGGGGCTGCAGCCTTTCATGGGGGAGTAGAGTCAGCTCTTCCAGACAGCAGAGCACCTGGAAAATTGTTTCTGTTTGCACAATTTTCTCTTCTGTTTCTTTGTCCCTTCCAGCCCTTCCTGAAGCTCTGCCCTACCCTTTCCTAAGTCCCATCTGTTACCACTGGCCAGAGTGGATTTCTATTGTCTGCCACTAAGAATCTGATTGATAACACTGTGTTTACTTGTTTACATACATTATCCAATGTAACTCATCCAAAAACCCCCTACACACAAACAGGCAACATGCCAAAGAAAATGGGAAGATATAGAGGCTCTGAAGAGTTACTGTAGGCACCTGTAGTAGCCTACTCCTGTTTCTTCTATTCTTGGGTTTATGTGCCAAAAGCTGATTCTGAGAACACTTCTGCCTTCAGGATCATCAGTACCTGGGTTACAGGGAATGCCCCAGAAAGAAGCCTCAACCAATGCCAGGTGGGAGCTAATAGATAGATACCCCAGTTTCCTTCCACTGGGAAGAGGATCACTCTGAAACATTTTCCATGTGCTCTGCCAGTGTGCCTCTGTGGGACTGCTTGCTCACAGTGGTAACCTACTCAATGATACATCCTGTTATCTTTCTACCCTACCCTGTATCACTTCCTCACTCCCCCACTGAGGGCACTTGGGATCTCCTGTCAAAGAAACTATTATACTTAATTCTTGTTCCAGGGTGGCAATATAATCTGAGACAGGAGATCAGTTACCCAACATCACCTAGCTAGTGCTGGAGTGCTGCTATCTTCATCCTATTCTATAATGCAACTCATGCTACTGAATAAGTGTTGGTAATGCATGGTGCATTGGCAGGCATCCATGACCCCAGAGCATCGGTCTTCACAGGAGAATATGGTTTGCTAAGTATTTGTCAAATTTTATGCCTCAGAGCTCTAGTGGAGGAGCTGTAGATTCTCATAGTGGTAAATAGCAAAGGGGAGTTCAAGAGGAGAATGATGAACGAGAGGAAAATAATGAGGGCAGGGTCAAGGCAGAAGATGGCAGCCACACTGGGAAGAGGTTGACCGCTACTCCCTTTCAGAGACAAGGGTATCCAGACAGTGAATGTTCAGTGCTCTGGGAATTGGATGAATGGTAAAAATAAAAAAAAAAATCCCCCCAAAAAGAAACCATAAAAAAAGGCCCATTTGCTTCTTGGTAATATTATCCATGATTGTTTATGGACACATTATGGATTCCTCTGAATGAGTGGAAGTATTATCTATAAATGATAATTTCTCAGTAGCAGCTAACAAAGAGGGAAAAAGAAGAGAAAAGAGAGCAGGTATTAGGAATGACTGAGTGGGAAAGACCCGAGTTAACTATCACTTTGCCACTGCTTTGTTGTGCTCTTAAAGCTTATGCCTTTTAGTTACTGACCTTTTTTAGAAACTATTTGGATTTTTGAGTTTCTGTTAATTATTTTGATAACAGGTGGATTCTATAAGCAAAAACAAAACCAAAACAAAACAACTACCTCACACACACACACACACACACACACACACACACACACTCCTATTTTTTTTAGTGCTGTGGTGTGAGACCTCTAAATCCATCAGCAACAAAATAACTTACTAATCACCTTTTTTATTATGACAAAATATGCATAACATAAAACTTACCACCTTAACCAATTTTAAGTGTACAGTTCTGTGGCATTAAGTATATTCACATTACTTTGTAAACATCACCACCACCCATCTCCAGAACTTTTATTATCTTCTAGAACTGAAACTCTCTACCCATTAAAAAATACCTCCCCATACCCCACTACCTTCAGTCCCTGGCAACCACCATTCTATTTTCTGTCTCTGTGAATTTGGTTACTCTCGGTATCTCATATAAGTGAAATCACATAGTATTTGTCCTTACTAATTACTTTTGGCTGATGCAAATTTTCAGGATTTTTAATTTTATTTCTAAATATCAAATAGTATCTTACTTATATGTATTCATAATGTGTTGATACTGAAATTAACTTTAAAAACTTAAACCTAGAACTTAAGAAATAAAAGGTATACAGGTTGGGAAGGAAGTAATAAAACTATTTTTATTGCAACTGAAATATCAATGCAGCAAATCCAAAAAATGCACTACCACTACCACCACAATTTCCTGTAATTAATAAGTGATTACAATAATAAGTTTGAAGTATGCAAAGTCAATCATTTTTCCTATATACCAGCAATGAACAAATAAAACTTGAAGTTAAGAACACATTGCTATTTAATTCACACTCAAAAAATGAAATGCTTGGGCATAAACTAGCAAAATATGCATGAAAGCTATATGAAGAAAACTATAAAACTGATGAAAAGAATCAAAGAAGAGTTAAACAACTGGAGAGATATTCCATATTCATGAATAGGAAGAGTCAATATTGTTGAAATGTCAGTTCTTCTCAAGTTGACCTATAGATTCAGTGCAACCCCAATCAAAATCCCAGTTAGTTATTTTGTGTTGTTGACAAACTGATACTAAAGTTTATATGGAGAAGCAAAAGACTCAGAATATCCAACTCAATATCGAAGATGAACAAAGTTGGAAGACTGACACCACCTGACTTCTATCAAGTCTTACTATAAAGCCACATTAATCAAAACAGTGTGGTTTTGGTGAAAGAACAAATAGCTCCACAGAACAGAAGAGAATTCTGTTCCAGAAATAGAACAGAATAGAGTCAACCAATCTGTGACAAAGGACCAAAAGCAACCAATGGAGCTTTTGTCTTTTTCACAAATCAAAGACTTCCACAAATCAAAGACTTCTTCTCTTTGAAAGACACTGTTAATAAAACGAGAGGACAAGACAAGACTGGGAGAAAATAATTTGCAAAACACACATCTGGTAAAGGCCTGTTATACAAAATGTACAAAGAACACTTAAAAATCCACAATAACGGGGCACCTGGGTGGCTCAGTGGGTTATGCCTCTGCCTTCAGTTCAGGTCATGATCTCAGGGTCCTGGGATCAAGCCCCACATCAGGTTCTCTGCTCAGTGGGGAGCCTGCTTCCCTCCCTCTCTCTGCATGCCTCTCTGCCTACTTGTGATCTCTCTCTCCAATAAATAAATAAAATCTTTTAAAAAAATCCACAATAAGGAAATTGAATGACCTGATTAAAAATTGGGCAAGAGATCTGAACAGCACTTCATCAAAGAAGATATGCAGATGACAAACAAACATATGAAAAGAGTTCAGTGTCACATGGTATTAGGGAAATAAACAGGTGTCACAACACACCTATTGGAATGGCTGACACCCAAAACACTGACAATACCAAATGCTGATGGGATTATGGAGAAACAGAAACTCATCCACCATTCAGAATTTCAAGCCTACTTGAAAAAACATTTGGCAGTTTCTTAGAAAGCTAAACCTATTGTTACCATATGATGTACCATTTGCACTTCTTAGTATATACCTAAATGAATTGAAAGCTTATGTCAACATAAACCCATGCATGTGTGTTTATGGCTGCTTTATTTATAATTGTCCAAACTTGAAGGAAACCAAGATGCCTTTTGATAGGTAAAAGGATAAATGGTGGTATATCCAGACAATGGAATAATAATTAGCACTAAAAAGAAATGAGCTATCAAGCTAATATAGGTTTATCAATTGTTGGTAGAAGAGAAGGTTGGGCATGTGTAGTTGTAGATGATATGCAGGAAGTCACTGTACTTCCCTACCAATTTTGTTGTGAACCTAAAGCTTCTCTAAGTGACAACATTCTGACCCATGCTTCAAATCACCTACCTGCACAGTCTCCAAAATCTATATCTGCCCTCTGATTTAAATCATATACTCAACTTGCCATGTATATCTATGGAGAAAATGTCTACAGTGTCCACAAACAGAACTCCAGAAGTGTTCCCCAAACCTATGGAGTCTTTTTCATCTCTGCCAACAGTATCTCAACTTTACTCACTTGGCTCAAGATAAAAATTCTAGCAACCTTTTTGAATTCTTTCCTTCTGTCATATCAGTAAGTCTTCCTCAGTCTACAGATACAGATATCCTAAATCTATCACTTCTGTGAATTCTCAGTACTCTTGTTCAAGTTTTTAGAATGTCCTGCCCTGGGCAATGCTATAGCCTCCTAACTGGTATTCTGCTTTTGGTGCCTTGACCTGGACATTTCATTCTCCACATAGAGCCAAGGTTGTTTTTAAAAGCGTATACCATATTACCTTTTCCTACTTTAGACTTTCCAGCAACATCCCATACTTCTTAAAATATAGTCCAACCATCCAAGTACTTTATCAAGGCTCACTCATTTTACTTAATCTAGCCTTTGCCCACCCTCTTATAGCCCTGTCACCAGGTTTCAGCCTAAGGGGCTTCCAACAGGAGGCCATATCTACTTTTAAACCTGATACTAGTTATTTCTTTGTTAAGGCTTGTCCTTGTCCCCAACTTTTGCAGAGCAGGCTCCTTCACATGATTCAGATTTTAGCATAAATATAAAGTCATCAGAGAGGCCATTTAAAGTCACTACCCAAACATAGACACTTGGTTCTATTTAAAGTTTCTGGATTTTTTTTTTCATTCACTCAATCTCTCCCTCTTTCTCTCTCTCTCATATACACATGCATGCATCTCTCTCTCTCTCATATACATATGCATGCATGCACACACATGTGCACATTTTTTTCCATTTTTATTTCATTGTCTCTCTTGTTCACTTCTGTATCTTTGGCCAAGAATACTGCCTAGCACACAATGAACCCTCAAATATTTCTGAATGAACAAGGGAATGACACAGTGGAGTCACAGAACAAGCAGAGAGTCTAGAACACTTCATTCTGCACTGACACTATTCCCCAAGTAAGAAGAATATTAATGCCATAATTTCGAAAATGCAATGAACAAGTCTAAATTCAAACAGAGATATGTGGGATTTGGTGTTCAAGGAAGGTGTAGGCCCAGTGTACACATAGTAGGATGTTATTGCTGGCAAATGGCCAAGAAGTCAGGTGATTTCTACACTTTAGAAATCAATCTATATCTTGGATATAGACCTGTTTATTCCCAGAAAAAAAGTTAGTGGGTTTTTTTTTTTTGGAAGACATCTAAACAAAACAAATGGCAATTTGCTGTTTTATTCAGTAACTGATTTTTCAACATTGCCAAGTAAGCAGATTGAAGAGATGTTCACAATTCTCAGTTTGTGTGAACATGGGAAGCAGAGCTGCCATGACTTAGCATTCTAAACACTTCTCAGCTACAGGTTTATCACCTTCTGCTTCCTAGAAAGTCTTTTGAGATTCTGGACAGACACAAACATGATAAAGATGGCTTGCTCTTTGCTTTTCTCTTATTTGAGGCAGGAATTCATTCCCTGGCTGGATGCCATAGGTTACTCATTCTGTGCATTACACTGAACTTCATGTGGAATAGAAATGAAAGTTTTATGAAAGTTTCAAGACCATGAATGCTAAAAGCTCTACTTTAATCTCAGAGGTGCCAGACAACCAGTAGCCATGCCAGGGGTGGAGTGCTCACTGAAATGGATAGGTTTTCATAGCATGACCGGCCAACTGCAAGGGCACTCTATAAAAAGAAAGCTTCTGCATGGAGCACTGGGTGTGGTGCATAAACAGTGACTCTTGGAACACTGAAAAAATAAAATAAAATAAAAACTAAATTTAAAAAAAAACCAGAAAGCTTCTGGAGACATCTGTAATTAGGCTCAGTTACCCTGGATTTGTTTTGTTTTGTTCTTATGACTTTTTTCTTCAAATTTTTATTTAAATTATAATTAACATACAGTTTAATATTGATTTCAGGAGTAGAATTCAGTCATTAATCACTTACAACACCCAGTGATCATCACAAGTGACCTTTTTAATACCTACCACCCATCTAGCGCATCCCCCACTCACCCCCTCCATCAACTCCCAATTTGTTCTCTATTAAGAGTCTCTTATGGTTTGTTTTCCCCTCTCTCTCTTTTTTCCCCCTCTCTCTTTTTCCCCCTCCCATATGCTCATCCGTTTTGTTTCTTAAGTTCCATGTTGAGTGAGATCATATAGTATTTGTCTTTCCCTGAATGACTTATCTCCCTTACCATAATACACTCTAGCTATAATCATGTCATGTAAATGGCAAGATTTCATTATTTTTGATGGCTGAGTAAAGTCAATCAGCTATGTGTGTATACATATATACATATACATATGATATGGGTTTTGGTGCTCAAGGATATATATATATATATATATATACACACACACATATATATATCATATATGATATATGTATATATATCACCTTCTTTGTCCATTCATCAGTCAGTGGACATTTAAGGTCTTTTCACAGTTTGGTTATTACTGATAATGCTGCTATAAACATTAGGGTACATGTAACCATCTGAATCTGTATTTTTGTATCCTGTAGGAAAATACCTAGGAATGCAATTGCTGGACCATAGGGTAGTTCTATTTTTAACTTTTTGAAGAAGCTCCATATTGTTCTCCAGAGTGGCTGCACTAGTTTACATTTCCAACAATAATGCAAGAGGGTTCCCTTTTCTCCACATCCTTGCCAACACCTGTTGTTTCTTGTGTTGTTAATTTTAGCCATTCTGATGGATGTGAGGAGGTATTTCTTTTTTTTTCTTAATTTCTTTTCAGTGTAATGGAATTCATAGTTTTTGCACCACACCCAGTGCTCCATGCAATGCATGCCCTCCATAATACCCACCACCTCGCTCCCCCAACCTCCCACCCCCAGACCCTTCAAAACCCTCAGGTTGTTTTTCAGAGTCTGTAGTCTCTCATGGTTCATCTTCCCCTCCAATTTCCCTCCACTCCCTTCTCCTCTCCATCTCCCCATGTCCTCCGTGTTATTTGTTATGATCCGCAAATAAGTGAAACCATATGATAATTGACTCTCTCTGCTCGACTTATTTCACTCAGCATAAGCTCTTCCAGTCCCATCCATGTTGCTACAAAAGTTGGGTATTCGTCCTTTCTGATGGAGGCATAATACTCCATAGTGTATATAGACCACATCTTCCTTATCCATTCATCCGTTTAAGGGCATCTTGGTTCTTTCCACAGTTTAGCGACTGTGGCCATTGCTGCTATAAACATTGGGGTACAGATGGCCCTTCTTTACACCACATCTGTATCTTTGGGGTAAATACTCAGTAGCGCAATTGCAGGGTCATAGGGAAGCTCTATTTTTAACTTCTTGAGGAATCTCCACACTGTTTTCCAGAGTGGCTGCACCAACTTGCATTCCCACCAACAGTGTAAGAGGGTTCCCCTTTCTCCACATCCTCTCCAACACACGTTGTTTCCTGTCTTGCTAATTTTGGCCATTCTAACTGGTGTGAGGTGGTATCTCAATG
>PISX010001621.1:0-188840 GCA_004024625.1 Mellivora capensis | reverse complement strand
CTGTCATTTCCTGACTTGTTAATTTTAGCCATTCTGACTGGTGTGAGGTGATATCTCATTGTGGTTTTAATTTGTATTTCCCTGATGCCGAGTGATGTGGAGCCCTTTTTCATGTGTCTGTTGGCCATCTGGATGTCTTCTTTGCAGAAATGTCTGTTCATGTCCTCTGCCCATTTCTTGATTGGATTATTTGTTCTTTAGGTGTTGAGTTTGATAAGTTCTTTATAGATTTTGGATACTAGCCCTTTATCTGATATGGAGAGGACCCCAGTCTTAATCCTGCTCTCTTCAAGGGTCCCTGAGCCCTGGGTTGAAAACCCCTGCTGGAGTGGGCCTCCCCATCTGGGGCGGAAGGAGCTCTGCTGGCTGTGGTGGAGGCAGCTGGCGTGGCTTCCCCTCAGTGGAGGGCATTTTCCTGTGTGGCGGTCTGCTGGCACCCTGCAGATGCACCTTCTGGTGTCCCTCGTCTTCCGGCCTCACGGACGGGCTCTCAGACTTAGGGATTTGGGGTCTAGGGTCCTGTGGCCCCCTGTTCCTGGCTCAGGTCTCTCTCGCAAATCCTTTCTGCTGATCATTGTGTAATAACCTTTCATATTTTATTAAAACCTCACTTGAGGCGCTCTTAATAAAAATAGTACAATCTGCCAGACGAGCTTCTGCTCTTCTTTCAGAAATCCCAAATCGGTGATTATCAGAGAAACTCTGAAGGGGGAGGATGGGAAATGAGAGCTAGGAAATGGGATTTATGACGTATTTACTTCATTGAGTCCCACCCCCCAATGTGACACATTCATTGTTTTCACGAAACATCGTGGAGGGCAGAGTCCCAGTCCCTTCATCCTGAGACAGGCCGCTCCCGTGTGTTCATGTGAAGCGCACGTTTACCGTACAAGGCAAGACGGTGTCGTTTTAAACCGGCGGCCGTGGGAGTCTTGTGAGTTTAAGGTGTTAGGTTTTGTCGCGCTCTGTCTTCCGTCTATGAGCTAACGGCAAGCTCCCTCCGATTTCTCCCCAGGTACGGTGTGAGCCCCGAGAACATCATCTTGTATGGCCAGAGCATCGGGACCGTCCCCACGGTAGACCTGGCCTCGAGGTATGAGTGTGCTGCCGTCATTCTCCACTCGCCTCTGATGTCGGGCCTGCGCGTGGCTTTTCCCGACACCAGGAAAACGTACTGCTTTGACGCGTTCCCCAGGTAAGCTTCCACGTCTGCCGCAGGTACTGGGATGCCCAGTGACCTGGGGTCAGGTGCCACCACGACCCGTGGTGACCAATCTCTCCTGAGTGCAGCCCCATGGCCGGCCCCATGCCGGGCACCTTGGGGAGGTGGCCGTGATGGTGACCCATCCACCAGCCCAAGACTGTCCTCTGGGCCTGAGTCCTCTGGAGAGCTCTCCCGGATGACAGGACTCGCCTGTACTGACATCCCGGGTTAAGGGACTCGGCTGTACGTGCGCGATGAAAAGCAAAGCTCCTGTGTCTCCTGGAAGCAAGCACCGTCCCACACTCGCTCGTGCACAGACGGGCATGTGTGGTGGGTGCCGGGAGCTCCTTGCAGAACGTCTGGCGCAGCCCTCAGCGGTCCACACGCATGACCCAGCGGTCCGCACACGCACATCCGGCGGCGGGCACCCTCCGCTTCAGCACCCCTTCGCCGGTCGGTGACACTGCGCAGGGAGGAAGCTGAGTGGAGCTGCGGGCTTCGCTAACAGGCCACCGTCCTAGTATCAGGGGACACACCCCCAGGAGCTCTGCCCCCCATCTCTTCCCGCGGGCCGCCCCACCCGCGGGAGCACACGGAGGGGCACCCCCGGCTGGGTCCTCCCGGCCTGCCCTGGCTGTTGGCGCATCCCGCGGACGGACGGAAGGGAAGCGGGTCATCACCCTACGCTAAACGCAAAGACAGCGAGCCAGGGGTTCCTTGAATACCCCTGTTTGAAAATTTACTTACTTACTTACTTATTTATTTAAAAATCTGAGTCGAGGACGATGTTTTCCATAAAAACTACTTGCCCCCTAAACTTTCCCCATCATGCGTCGCTAAAGCAGGTCTGAGGTGGTCAAGGGCAGGGCCGGCTGGCTCGTGTTGCCGTTTCTATAGGAAAACGCCCCTGCAGAAATCAAGCCCAGTTTCGGGGTTTAGATCGAGCCCCTCCTGGCTGCCATTCTGCCCTCGCCGGAGGGGAGTGAGCATCGCTGGGACATGTAAGTAGCCGTCGCACCGCCTATCTTCCTCCAGCAAAGAGAAGCCTTCTGGTAACTCCCTGGGTGAACCTCGGCTCCGGGCGCCTGGTCCCAGCACTCAGGGAGCTCCAGCTCCAGGAGGAAGTGGACCTCACTGCGAAGTCCTTCGGGCTTGGCCGGTGTGCTAAGTGGGGCACGTGTGCTGCTCCGACGTGGCCTTGTTTGTGCCGAATGGGTAATGAGCCGCCCGTTTGTGGGAAGGGAGATGTTGAGCGCGTTTGCGGGAGGCGAGGCTGGGAGTTACCGTGGCAACAAAATGAATGGGTTGTTTCCTGACTCTTGAATTAACATGTACCTTAAAATACAGCCATGGCAACTAATTGCAACTTATTAATTACCAGCCAGCCAGCGACCGGCCTTTCCGGGCTGGTCTGATCCCCTAGGCGGGGAGCTAAGTGGCCCCCCCGCCTCACGTAATCCTCCCTGCAGCCGGGAGAAGGGGGTCAAGTCGCAGAGCGCTCATTTTACAGATTAGGACGCCGAGCCCGATGGAGGCAAGTTTACTGGATGAAGGTAGGGGCGTGGACACCGCCCAGAAGGCCAGCGCTCCTCCCCAGTGCCCTGGAGCGTTAATACGGCAGCTCGCAAACCACCGGCAGTGACCCTGACCTTCATCGTGAGCTGGACTCCGTAGCTACATTCTCTCATGGGGCCCCTCGCTCCCCACTGTCGGGATTGTCTCCATCCGTGTTCCTCTCTTTGAAGGAAAGGATTTCTCGTTTCCTCTGACTATTACAGACCAGGCAGAAGGGGTCCAGATCGCATTTGGTTTGTAGCTTCTTATCCTTTCCCTCCTTTGCATTTAGTCAGATGCCGGCCTTGGGCCATCGAGGTTCTCCTCCTAGGTGGAGCCGCAGGGAGTCCAGCCCCAGGCCCATCCCTGCCAGTAAATACCTTTTTAACAGAGTATAATTGGGCTCCCACATTCTCAGAAGTCCTCTCGCGAACATCAAGCAGGAGAAAAACAGGTTTCTGAACACGACTGCTAATCTGGGACGTTTCATCGCCCCCCCCCCCGGCCCCCCCAATCTTGGTGAGCCCCGCGGCAGGTCAGGTTTTGCCACTTCCCGGGACATCCCAAGTGCTGGGTGGCATCACGAGTTGCTGATAGAGGTTTTGTGACGGTTGTCCGGAGGTCTCGGGCTGGGACCCTGATGCAAGGTCGCTGTTACTGGCATGGGCTCCAGTGCCCCCCTTGGCTACGGAGCCGGGCTGTCCTGGTGGCCCTTGCAGATCCAGGGAGGTCTCGTATGTGGAGCACAGAGCCCCTGGCTGCGGAAGATGTTTCCTCGTGTTAGTTGTGCCCGAGAGAGGCAGGGTCCCCATGGATAGTTGTAGCCGGTGTCCCTGTGTAGCTTTGGCTGGGATCAGATGCAGAAAGAGAAGCCACAGGTGGGGGGCTTCGGTGCGAGGACAGCTGGCCGGATCCGCCCCTCTCACCGCGTCTGCAGGTTAGACGGCGGTCCCCCCGTGGGAGAAGACGCCAGCACGCCCTGCCAACAAGGCTTAAGCCTCAGAGTCCTCTTTGGGGAATGTTTCCAGAGCCAGCAGCACATTCTTCTGAAGATTCTCAAATATTCATTCTTTGAGGGTAGATTCCGTTCTTATAAACAACCCGAGATCCCTCAGACGCCAAGCTTGGCACTGCACTGTTTCCGAGTGAAGCAGTGCCGTTTTTACAGAGAAAACAAGGCATTAGCGTTTAGGAGACGGGGTTTGTGAGGATCTTTGGAGGCGACGCTGAGGGGATCTCGCCAAGAAGTCTGCAGACGCGGGCGGCCGAGGGTTGGGCGTCCAAGCTTTCCGAAGAGACGCTCCGTCGGACATGTCAGCTTCCGGCCCTTTGATTATTTTTAAGAATCCTCTCTCAGAAATGTGAATCTCTCAGAAAGATTAGTTACCGGACTGTTGGTCTGGTGGCTTTAGTTCTATTTTTAATAACATCCTTGCACGAGCGTACGGTGGCCCCACACCGCGTGGTGTTCCTGTCTGGGTCCTGGAAGAGAACAAAGGCACCTGTGGGAAAACCACCCAAATCCAGGCCGTGTGCGGGGCTCTGCTCACGGCGGTGCCCTCCCCTGGTTTTTTGGTTTTGACAGCTGTGTCCTGGCGACGTGCGGTGTTCGCCTCACGGGGCATGGGCTGGGGGCCTAGGGGAGCTCTCTTACCCTTTGCACCATTTCTGGAAAGCCAGAATTATCCTCAAAATGAAAACGTGATTTGGGAGAAAGAAAAAAGAAGGAATCACTAGAAAAACAAGGGGGAAAAAGGCCCGGGGTTACCGGCAGGTGCCTCAGAGGGCTCACGCGCTGTCCGTGGGCGACACTAACGGAGCCCTCTCTCTCCCTGCCCCTGTTCTGTTTTGCAGCATTGACAAGATCTCTAAAGTCACCTCGCCCGTGCTGGTCATTCATGGTACAGAGGACGAGGTCATCGATTTCTCCCACGGCCTGGCCATGTACGAGCGCTGCCCCCGTGCCGTGGAACCCCTGTGGGTGGAGGGGGCTGGGCACAACGACATAGAGCTTTACGCACAATACCTAGAAAGACTAAAACAGTTCATATCCCACGAACTGCCGAATTCCTGAAGGAGACGCCGAGATCTTACCTCATTACTGTGAACACGCGAGTCCTCTGTTTTGCACATGCTCGAACTGGAAAGCGGTTGTGGCGTGGCCACCGGGAGGAGGTCTCCGCCTCTCGGGGTCCCGGCCACCCACCCGAGCAAGCCCCCCGTCTTCTGTCCCTCGAGGTCGCTCCACTCCTCACAGCACGTGGCACCCAATGGTGGTGACACCCAGCATCACCGCCTGGCGGGAATGGGGATGAGAGCCAGACGCGGGCGCGGTCGGTTTACCCCGTGCTGTGTGGACGATGCTCGTCTCCGTTGCCCAGCCGCGCCCATGGGTGACCATCCATTCCCGCAGGACTCAGCCCTCTCTCCGTGTTCTCAGTACTTGATACACACCTCTCTTTCAGCCTCTGGATTCGTGGGCTCGGTCCCCTGTGGAGCCGTGACCATGTAACCGGAACACCAGGGCGGCGAAAATTCCTTTGTTAAGTTTCGTGACCGTGCCGATCTCCCCCCCCCCCCCCCCCCCAAAATCAACGGAAGGGTAATGGACTGAAACTGTCATGAACAGCTTCATCAACTGGAACCAATATAAATATGACTGGGATATTCTTAAAAGGAAACTGGGGTTTTTTTAAGTGTAAATTTATTACTAGTCAACAGAGTTTTAATATTTTGATTGGTTGGTGTAACAAGGAGCCTAGCCGACTTTCCTTCTGTGAAGTCCTCCTTGTGGGCTTTTTTAAAGTACTGTACATAGTTGCAATCCCATTGTGCATAAATTCTTAATGGTACTTTTCTTTTGTCAGGCTACAATAATGAACTGCAGATCCCTCGTTTGTAATGTAAATGATTGAATACATTTTGTTAATATGTTTTTATTCCTATGTTTTGCTATTCAGAAAAATTTTATAACATTTCCAAGACAAAAAAAAAATTACAAGTTTATGCTTTGAAGAATTTATGTAATGAAAATTTCACTAAATGGATCTTTTTAGTTTAAGAATTCTTTGGTTTTTGACACTGGAGTTGCTCCGAGTAACCATTGCTACACTACTCATCTTGGGCGGGGGTCTGGGGTCAGGGGGTTCTTTGGTTTGATTTGAATTTTTCTTTTCAAATTTAAAAGCCTTAAATGTACTGTAAGCCTCAGACTGTTGTACAGCTGGATTGCGGTGGATTGCAAGTTCGTGGGCTGTACTTTGGTGTGGCGCAGCGGTCGGTCATGGAATAAAGGATGCATGGACCAGAATGCGGGGCCTCCTCCTGTTGTCTTTCCCTCTGTCTCTCCGTCCAGGCAAGTAGCGCACAGAAAACGCTTCACGTGGGTTGAAGAAGAAACCCTTGGGGCTTATAGACTTTTCTGCCTCACTCAAGATGTACACCTTTATTCTGTGACCCGAGGCTATGTTTGGGAGAAGCCAAGGAGGCAGAGAAGGAGGAAGGGAGGGAAGGAGAAAAAGAAGAAGAGAAAAAGTTTTAAGAGGGGCGCCTGGGGGGCTCAGTTGGTTAAGCATCTGCCTTAGGCTCAGGTCATGATCCGGGGTCCTGGGATGGAGCCCTGCATTGGGTTCCCTGCTTCTCCCTTTCCCACTTCCCTTGCCTGTGTTCCCTCTCTTGCTGTCTCCCTCTCTGTGCCGAATACATAAGTGAGATATAAAAGAATATCTTTTATTATATATAATATATATAAAAGATATAAAAGAAGACCTGATTTAATGAGAGCTACACCATGTTTATGGAGAAGGAGGCTCATTTTTAATGAGTGCTATACCATGTTTATGGATAGGCAGCTCATTTTTAATCCTTCCAGAATAGAGCTGTAGGGTTAGTAGGATCCCAGTACAAATCCCAGCAGGATTCTTCATGGAGCCTGATATGGTGACCCTCAAGTTTACATGGGAGAACAAAGGGCCAAGAATAGCCAGGGCACTTGAAAATGACAGAGCAATATGTTTTACCAGCAAGAGACAGTTGCAGGTAAGAAACCTCAAGACTGTGAAGCCTTATTCCCTCGGGAATCTGGAGTCTAGAAAGCCTTCCCTGGGCTCCTGCTTCAGCTCGGGGCTGCCCCAGTATGCATTGCTTCAGTATTCTGTATTTGCTGACATCGTTGGTATCATTACTACTCGAAACCCCAGTGGAATGAGTTTACAGATTTGATTCATTCGTGGTAAAAAACATAGCCTAATCTAGTGACACACTGGGGGGGAACGTTATCAACCACATGACGGATAACGTAGACACGTGTGTAATGGTCAAAGGAAGAGGGAGTCTGTCAGCCCAGGACACAAAGAGACGTCATAAGGGGTGTTGTCTGTGATAATTGCATGTATTTCAGAAATCAAATAATCAAATGAATATATCTAACAAGTACACATTAAGAGTCTCATTGTTGAATGGAATGCCGTGTTAAGTTGCAAAGTTGGCATCAGTATTTATTAGTGGAGATTATGGCCCTTAATCCCTCCTCGGTTTTTACTGGCTAAGTGGATTTGAGTAGTCAAATGCCATTGGAAGGTGTAAGTCCGAGAACTTGAAGGCGAGAATACCGATGGGTGGTCAAAGTGTGGGTAAACAGGTCCTTTAAAAATACGCCGTTGATCCACTGAATTAGCCACAAACATGCTGAAGTATGCTTTGAACCGAGAGTCTAATCCAACCATTTAGCTGCTAGGAATTCATCCTTGGGAGATAACTCAGCGGATGAGATGGGTTTGGGGGGGTAATCACAGTGACTGCGTCGGAGGGAAACCGGCCAGCAGCTCGGCGTCCAGCACCTACAGTTTGGCTATCCTTACATTCGAGCCGTGTGTCACTCGGCCCCCGTCGTCAAGGATGCACTCGGCACTGGTGGTGACCAGCCTTATCATACACAGCACATCTTGACTGCAGGTGGACTGGTTCCCAAGTCCTTAGGGTGGTGTGGTTCCTCCCTTCACCCCTACCCCTCTGGACGTTCACACCTGGGCAGAGAGCTGGAGATGCACACCGGTCTGCAGACGTCCATCTCTGCTGGGATTTAGGTGTATCTCAGTAGGTCAAGGTCCTTCGCTGCTGTCATGGGTCCTGGAACCCCATTGGGCAGTATGCTCTCAGTCCTGAGAGAATGCTGCTTTGGAGAGAGCAGCCATCCCAGGTCATCTCATCCCCTCGCATGTAATGCTTACGAAGCCAATAGCGGGAATTCCTATGAATAGCGCACCCCATGCCGTGCCACCTCTTCCCTGAGGTCTCATCCACTAGGGTTTCCACAGAGAAGACAGCTGTTCCTACAGGAGCTGGCCCAGCTAGGTATGTTTCGTGGTGGAGGGCCCAGGCATGGCCCTGCAACAAAGAGCCCTGTCCCTAATCCTCACCAACTGCAGAGGGGGATGTAAGTGACAAGCAGTCTACCCTTTTACTCAGTTTTCAGTATGCAGCCCAGTGGCATGAAGCATATTGCACTGTGTAGCCATCCCTCCCGTCCGTCTCCGGGACTTTGCCATCATCCCCTACTGAAACCCTGTCCCTCCAGATGCTGGCTTCCCCTCCACCTCCCCCAGACCTGGCAGCCCCTGTTCCTCTTCCTGTCTCCTTGAATTCGACTACCGTGAGTCCCTCACAAAGAAGCAGTCAAATCATACACAAGGACCAAAGTATGTGTCTTTTGGTGTCTAGCTGAACTCACGTCCCATGGGGTCATCAAGGTTGATCTGTGTGGAAACATTTTACCCCTTTTCAAGGCTGAATAGTGTGCAGGCATATATGCTACATTGTTTCGTTTGTTCCTTCATCTGCTGATGGCTGCTTGGGTGGTGTATACCCTTTAGCTAGAGTAAACAGTGCTGCTGGGGGCATGGGGGACAAGTGTCTGTTGGAGACCCCACTTCCAGTCCTTTCAGGCAAGCACCCAGAAGGGGGATTGCTGGACCTCGATGTAACTGTTCTGGAGGTAACTATTTGGAGGAAACACCATACTTGATCTGTAGTTCTGTTAGCAGGAATCTTGGGGTCTGTGACCCCTTTGAAACTGTAGGGCATACTTTGGAAGTCTTTACTTGGTGGGCATTTTTCTGGGGAGAGGAAGGTGCACGGTTTCAGCAGCCTCTCCAAAGTCCAGTGATTCAGAAAGATGAAAACCACTGAGCTATTCAGTAGCCACAGGTTCTTTTAAAACCAGGGTTTTCAACTTCTGAGTACTGAGTGTGGATTTGGGAGAGACGAAGGAGCTTGGATTTACCTGCAGGTGGGCCCTGGTGGGGCATGGGTTGGGGGAGCTCTCTCTCTCTGTGGGGGCGGGGGTCCTGGCAGGTGTGAGCTGGAGCTGAAGCCTTCGCAGGGCCAGACGGCAGGGCGATCCCCTGGGTTCAGAGTCCGGGTGCCATGGCAACCGTGTGACCTGGGACGACAACTCACAGGCACTGAACCTACCGTCACACCTCCCACCCAGTCTCCGGAGGATTGGGTGAGCTTCTGGGGGTAGAAATGCTTGGCAGGAGGTAACGGGCGCTTGGACCCGCTCATTAGAGGCAGGGCCAAGGTCTGGGTTTAGAACACAACAGAGCACGCTAGCTGAGCTCCAGGTGGAGACAGTCCGTCCAGCCTGCCCGTGCCCTCACTGCGTGGCAGCTTAATCAGTATCCTCTGCTCGGTGATTTACCGTCTGGCTGGCCCCGGCTTGCTCACTCCCCGCTCTGGCTGGCTCCGTCTGGGTAGGCGTGGAAGCCCACCCAGGGGCTCGCAGGCAGGTTCACAAACGGTCTCCTCTCCGAATTCCCCGCACACTACCCTTTTCTGGGCTTCCAGATGCCCCTCAGTGCTGTCGAGTCCATCCAGAACCTTCTGAGCTGGGGCCTGGAGTGAAAGAGACTGGGGCGGGGGCAGAGAGGGGACGCCGCTCTGCACGGGCAGAGAGACCCGCTTGGAGGACAGCAGCCCAGGATGTCCGGGCGGGGTAAGCGGCGTTTAAGACTAGGGATCCCAGAGGAACTTACGCCAAAGACGCTCTCTTAAAACATTTTAAAAACTTTATCCCAAACGGTGGGTAAAACACACTTTCTTTTCTTTCTTTCTTTCTTTTTTAAGATTTTATGTATTTGAGAGAGAGAGCACAAGCAGGGAAGCAGCGGCAGACGGAGAAGCAGATTCCTCGCTGAGCAGCGACCTCCTATTCGGGACTCGATCCTGCGACCCTAGGATCTTGATCTGAGCCGATGAACTAACTGAGTCACCCAGGTGCTCCAAAACATATTTTCATAATTTAAGGTGCGGGAGAATGAACACCTGTATTACTATTGAACCTAAGAGATAGACTGCAGGGTCTTAGAAAACCACTCTCCCCTCCAGTCACATGGCCTTTTGTCCTGCACCTGTAGCCAGACCACAGTCCCGAGCTTCCTGTCGGTCATTCCGTGCTTTCCTTGGGAGTGGGAATGTGTGTGTATGTGTGTGTGCATGTGCTCACACACATGTGATCTGATATTGGGGATATTTAGGTTATCTTCCAGATTTTGCTATTAAACATTTTGGGGGGCACGTGGGTGGCTCAGTCAGGGGCTGGGGAGAAAAATCCAGCGGGTGGTCAGCCTGACGTCCAGCCTGAAACCAAGACCCACCTCCAGCCATTCTAAGCCTGTCAGATGTGAGCAGACTTTGTGTTCCTGGAAATGGCAGGAAAGGTTTGTTTTGTTGTTTAGCTGAGCAGTTATGTTGGATTTTTTGCGTATGCACAGAGCCAGGCCTGGAAGCCGTCAGATCAAGGAACCAGACAGCGCCTGTGGTACCTTCCCGCCGGCCCCCAGAGGCGGAGGGAACCGAGCTCTGTTAACTGGTGCACGGGGCCTTGTTCCTGTGGGGGAAAACCTGCCAGGAAATTATAATAAATGATTTTAGTTCAGAGTTTAGTTAGAAAATGTTTTCTTTTTTTAAAAAACATTTTATTTATTTATTTGACACAGAGAGACACAGCAAGAGAGGGAACACAAGCAGGGGGAGTGGGAGAGGGAGAAGCAGGCTTCCCGCTGAGCAGGGAGCCCGATGCGGGGCTCGATCCCAGGACCCTGGGATCATGACCCGAGCCGAAGGTAGATGCTTAATGACTCATCTACCCAGAAAATGTTTTCCTTATAGTCAGATAGGAAATATTTTCACGCATTGGTTTGGGAATGAAACACAACTGATCGACCACATTAAGAGGAGGAGAATTTGCGAGACAGCGTTGCGCAAACGGCAGCCCACACGCTCAGTCTGGCCCCCTGCCTGCTTTCATAAATCAGGCTTGACGGGGACACGGCACATACCCTCACACACACGTCTTCCATGTCTTCAGGACGACCGGGCAACTGGAGAGCCCACAGAGCCGAGAATATTTTCATCAACACCCCAGAGTAATTTAAGGGAAGACAAAAAGAAAGGACAGGCTGACCGAACTGGGCACTTGCCTTCCGCGCCGCCTGCCCCTAAAAGATGACCCCTGTCCCTCCCAGTTCAAGACTCAGGGAGTTTCTCTGAAAAACAGGACCAAATTGGGACAAAATTAAGGGTCACTAGAAAAAATAAGAGAGCCCAGGAATTCTTTCAAGCAGATCTCATCTGTCAAGCTGGGTGAGGGACAGAATTCACTCATCCGACCCCTGTTCTTCCTTCCACACGGTTGACGACCCCAAACGCTCTGCTGAGCTTGGCTCTGACGACGCCAAGCCCTATCCTCTGGGAGCTTCCGTCGGTGGGAAAACCGACCAAACACAGGTCAACAAGCAGAAATAATCCGGTCGTGGTGTGTGTCACGAAGGAAACAAACACGCCACGGACGGGAGTAAGGGAATCAAGCATGTAGGTTTCTGAGCGGGCGAAGGGGGCGTGGTTCGGCACGTCCCGCACTTGAGCGCTCCTGCCACCGGCTGCTCGCTGTGGGTCGCAGGGACGCCACTGCCCTTCTCTGTGTCTCCGTGTCCTTACCTGAAGAAGACGGATGGTTTAGTCCTTCCTTCGTAGTGTGAATGTGAGGATGAGAAAAGCCTAGAACAGACTGAGCCCCCCGCCAACACTCGCCGTTACCATCGAGAGAAGAGTATTAGTAAAAAGCCTCTTGGGAGTGTATGGGGAAATGGCACCATTTACCGTTCTATGTCCTGAAATTCTCATTTTCTGTGGCCACGATTAATAGCCGTTTTACAAATCCATTTACCCAATTCTCACACTTAAGCATTTTTTAAACCAGCCAAGGAGCACAGATCCTGTCGTGCTAGAGCAGGGGTTCTCAAAGTGTGGTCTCCGGGCCAGAGTGGCAGCCTCACCTGGGAACTCATTAGAAGTACAAATTCTTGGTACCCAGCCAAGACCTGCTGAATAGGAAACCTGGCGGGGGAGGCGGGGGTGGGGTGGGGGGCTCAGCAGTCTGTTTTAACAAGCCCTATGGTTGATCTGATTCGATTCATGTTAACATTTGAGGATCTCTGAGCTAGGTTATTTGACACGGAAATGAAAAAGGGGTCCTATTGAGAATAGTTCCTCTACTCCCTGTTCAAGAAAAGACTTACCGTTTTTGGCCATGGCAACCAGTAGCCAGGAGCACAGGGTTAAAGCCGTCGCTGTCCACCAGGGACCGCTCCCTTCGGGTAGTACATGGCTCCCGAAGGCCGGCCGGTCGGCAAGAGCCCTGAGCCACGGGACTGAGCTTCCTTTGCCAAAAGGTCACTTAATCCCTGAAAAATCCCACTGAGAAGAATCCACAAATCCGAGCCCCACACTTCCCAGATCAGCATCTGCTGTGTGCGTGGCTTAGCCAGGGATAGATCCAGCTTTTTGCCTCTGATAGAGGTGATGAGGTCTTCCTTCAACGTCCCGTCCAAGCAGTTGGATTTAGTCCACGTGCCAACACCCGTTGACTCCCACAGACGTTGTGAATGTGTGGGAGCAGCAGGGGTGGGTGAGGCAACACGGAGGAGACGGGAAGTGGCATCCTGGAGAGGCAGGTACGTTTTTAGGACACGTCCACACAGCTCATGGGCCACGGGAAGCACATCGGCAGCCCTGGGGGATCAGGCATTTGGTCTACAACATCGGGATGGGTCCAACCCCTTCCTTTTTGTTCAAGAGGCCATGCAAGGGAAGGGACTTGCTCAAGGACCGGAAACTGACTTAGTGGCGGGTGAGACACAGCCCACTCCGTCACGGGCGCACTCTCTGTACTTTGGGAAAGAAGGCAAAGGTTTCATGGCCTCATAAAAAGTCCTGGACGTGCTTAGCATGTCGCCATGGAAACGACGAGGGATGCTGTTGTACCAAATACACTTCTAGGTTGTCTAGGGATCACACAAGTATTTAAACAGGGCGGTTTATATATAATTTTGATTATATAAATAATATATAAAGCTGGAACTTTCTCTTTGGGCGTATTGTGTACATCTCTGGGGAGAAATGTTATTTATTGACTTGGGGGTCTACTGAATATTCCTTCAGTCTGTCCCTGTGTTGGTCTGGGGACAGAGAGATGGGTGAGGCACGTCCATGCCACGAAGCTCACAGCCAGAGGGGGACGCAGAGAAGAGGGAGCACACGCACTGCTGTGCTCCCAGCGCAGACTTCGCTACAAGCTTCCATGACAACGCAGGGTGGGAGCGATCAGGAAAGAGATCCCCGGGCAGCGACCTCCGTCCTGAGTCTTGAAGGGTGCCTTAGTGTTTTCCATGCAGAAGAGGGATGAGGAGGCCTTTCTGAGCAGCGCCCCGGATCTCCTGAAATGCAGTCATGGCGCTGCCAATTCCGATGGCATCATGGATCTTTCGGGCAAGATCCCAAGCATGTAGGGATTGACGACAAACCGTGTTTGCTGTGCCCGCCCACTGTCAATGCGTTCTCGTGCAGCGGGTGTGACGATGAGGTAGTCGGATGCGTTCAGTCCGCGGATGGTGGGGGAGTGGCTGCTCCTCCCGAGACGCTGTTCTAGGCACGGTGGGGGGGGGGGGTTAGTAAAATGACTGTATTTCTGACATTCATACTCCAGCCGTAGAGGGACAACTGAGAAAGGGAAAAGAAGGAAAATAAATCAGGGTAAGGGGATGGGCTGGGAGGGATGGCGATGGAGACTATGTGTGTGAGAGGATGGAAAAGAACGTCCTCGCACGTGATTTTTGAGCAAACACGTGACTGAAGTCCGGCCGGGGTCTCGCAGAGTCCTGGGGAGGGGCGGCCTGTGTGAAGGGCGCTTCGGGCAGAAGGACCAGCCAGTACGGGGGCCTCGGGCTGGAGTGTACTTGGTGCCCTGAGCAGACAGGGAGACGCGGGGAGAGCTGACGGTGCGGCGCGGAGACCAACTCTGGTCCCAGCAGCGTCCATTCCCCAGATTTTGCCCCAAGTGAGAAGTCAGTGGGAGGGTTGGGAGCAGATGTCTGCTCGGAAGGGAAGCTCCAGCCGTCATTTCTTTGTAACGCTTCTTTTCTTTTTGAAACTGCGGTAAAGTTGCGGTAAACAGATGGCACAAAGGTGCCTCACCATCTCAACTCTTTTTAAATGGAGAGCTGACAGCGTCGAGTATGCAAACAATATCCAGAACTTTGTAAGCTCGCAGAAGGGAAACTCCCTGTCTGTTGAGCACCAGCTCCCCCTTCCCCGTCCTCCCGGGCCCTGGCAGCCACATTCCGGTTTCGACCCTTGAATCTGTTGACTCTTAGGTACCTCCTGGAAGAGGACGCATATAGTGGTCTACTTTCCGTGGCTGGCTCATTCCCCTGAGCGTCATGTCCTCAAGGTTGTTGCACGTTGTGGCAGGATTTCCTTCCTTTTAAGCCTGAGTATGTTTCATCGTATGCCTATACCCCGTCTGGAGTATCCATTCGTCAGCTGACGGCGCTCGGGTAGTTCCCACCTTTCGGCTACTGTGAGTCATGCTGCAGGGAACACACAAATACCTCTTCGTACCCTGTTTTCAACTCATTTGAATATATCCCCAGAAGTGGGATTGCTGGATTATATGGTAGTTCTGTTTTTATTTTTTTTTAAAATATTTTATTTATTTATTTGAGAGAGAATGAGCGTGCACACACAGGAGGAGAAGGGGAGAGGCAGAGGCAGAGGGAGAAGCAGGCTTCCCGCTGAGCAGGGAGCCCAATTCGGGGCTCGATCCCAGGACCCCGGGATCACGGACCTGAGCCTAATGCAGTCACTTCACGGACTGAGCCACCCAGGCATCCCCGGTTTTTAGTTTTTTTAAGAATGCCATATTACTTTCCATGGTGCCTGCATCATTTTATACCCTCACCAGTAGGGCACCATCTCTCCACATCCTCGTCAGTGCCGGTATTTTCCATGTTTTTGTTTTGTTTTGATGGTAGATGTCCTAGTGAGTGTGAGGTGCCAGCTCGTTGTGGTTTTGATTCACATTTCCCCCATGATGAATGATGGGGCGCATCTTTTCAGGGCTTGTCGACTATCTGGATGTCTTCTTCGCATAAACCTACCATGGGTCATTGGCACACCAGGACACTGTCTGATATCACGCGGACATAGAGCCCCCCATGTTAATTCTCTCGTAACATCTACTAAGCTCGCAGGTCCTTGGCGTGATCAGCCTGGGATACAGTCTCTTCCACGAGCAGGCAGTGTCCAAGGGAGGGACTCTGAATGCTCACATCAGTGTTCAGCTGGGCTGGAAACAGAAGCAATGAAAACTAAACCTCCAATGAAAATTTTTTACCATGTTGGCAGTGGGTTAATAACAACAGTCCTGGGCCTGAGGACTCAGGGGAACAGGCCTTCTCCTGTGTAGATCGGTGGCGTGGAGATTGGTCTAACTTTCCTAGAGGGTAACTTGGCTGTAAGTTGGTGCAAATCTAAATTTCTCCCAGAGAAATAATGAGAGAGAAGTGCGAATGTGTTCAAAATCACAGCCTTATTTAGAACACTGGAATCAAGAATGGGGGGGTTGATTATACAAATTATGTCCATATTAAGAATTGGTATGCTGCTTGAAACTAATGTTGAAAGAGACTCAAGGCTGGGGGAAGTAGGGGCTCCTGGCTGGCTCAGTCGGTAGAGTGTGCTATTCTTGGTCTCAGGGTCGAGAGTTCGAGCCCAACGCTGGGTGTAGAATTTACTTAAAAAAAAAAAAGTCTTGGGAAAGTGTTTGTGGTATATTATTATGTGAAAGAAAAGGCTTAGTATTATATGTAACATGATATTTTTGCCATTTAAATAATTATTTGCTTTTTCCCCTAGGTAATAAATTCACCCTTGGTTCAAAAATCAAAAGGTACAAACACTCATACAAGGAAAAGTGTATTTCCTATTCCTGTCTTCCATCTTCCTACACCCACCAAAACCACCACCAGAGCAGACAGGAAACCATGCTGTTAGTTTGTTTTGGATCATTCTAGAGGATTCCTCAAGCATCTATAAGTGAATGCAAAGAGATGTTCTTTCTCCCTTCTCCTTTTGTCCAAATTTTAGCTTGCCATATACATTGCTTTACACTTGAATTTTTAATTATTTTATGTACATATTTATACTCATTCATTGATTTGTTTATTTTTAAGATTTTTATTTGAGAGTGAGAGAGAGAGCACGAGTGGGGGGAGGGGCAGAGGCAGAGGGAGAAGCAGACTCCCTGCTGAGCAGGGAGCCCAAAATGGGGCTCCGTCTGAGGCCCCTGGGGTCACGACCGGAGCCAAACCCAGATGCTTCACCGACTAGACCACCCAGGTAAATAAATAAATTAAATGAAGGCAAATAAATTAAATAAATAAAGTAAGTTTTGTTTATTTAAACAATCTCTATACCCAACGTGGGGCTCAAACTCATGACCGCAAGATCAAGAATCACATGCTCTTCCTGCCAAATGCCCCTGGTTGGTTTTTTTTTTTTTTTTTAATTTTAGTATACAAAATGTATCCTTATCCTTTTAAAAAACTAGTTGCATAGTATTCCATTGTGCAGATGTAACATAATTTAATTAGCTCTGTTAGTAGCGTTTCGGCTGTTCCCAGTCCCATTCTGCTACAAGTAGACTTGCAGTAGAACTCTGCCCCTGTCATTTCCCGTTGTGCAAATATGTCTCTAGGGTTAATTCCTGGGAGTGGAATTGCTGGGTCAAATGTAATGTACCTTTTCCGAAATCTTGGCAAACCGCCCTCAGAGACTGTACCAGTTTAAGCTTTCCCAAGCGATGTCTGAGGCCAGGGTCCGTCCTCCACCCTCACCAGATCCCCACGCCCCAGCAAAGGCAATACCACCAAACTTCTGGAGTTTTGCCAGTCCAGTATTTCCACGTAGCCTTAAGGTGCATTTCTTTGTTTACGTGCAAAGTGGAGCCTCTTTTCGAATGTGTATGAACCCCTTGGGTTTCTGTTCCCATGAACTCCATGTATATTATTTTAATCAAAAATGCTTCTCTGTGTATCCATTCACTCACAATGTCAATGCCTCCTACATACGGACTCGGCAGGACGCCGTAGGGGCTATTGTAGGTAAAAAGAAGCGAGCTTGGGGGACTGGGCCCCTGCTCCTGCTCCTGCTCTCCGGGACGTGCAAGCTGGAGGAGAAGAAGGATTTTGAGCTAAACCAGGGAACCGCGTACAGAGACGCTCCGCGCGTGCACGCGTGCACCTGGGCGGCGTCTCCGTGGCGGCGCCTATTTCGCTGGGGGCTGCGACTTGACAGATGATGCTTGGGCAGCAGGGATTGGTTCCTTGGTGCTTTTCTGCATTTTTCAAACTTTTGGTAATATACACACATTAGGTTTGCAATGAGGTGGCCTCTCCTTTGTCCATTTTCTGAATTTTCTAACGTGTGTGTTTTTTCCCCCTGCTAGGCACATACATAATCTTTGCACTCAGGAAAAAGCAGTACGTGATGGGAGAACATCAGCTCTGACACACAAGTATGTCAGATAGTTAAAAAAAAAAAAAAAAGACACAGCAAGGAATGTTCCTTCTCTACGGCAAGGATGAGTTTGGAGAGGGAGATGGAGAAACCCACATTTAGAGCTTGCAAGTGGTTGGCCCCTGCTCTAAGACTTCCCGTCCCAAATTCCAGCACAGACCTCCACTCACCAGAAAAGTTAAGGACTGGTGTCTTCTTGGCTGGGCCACCTCCTGTGCAAGCAACAGAACAGGAACTGAGCCACTGTTCGTCCTGGAAATCAGGCCCCAGGACGCAGGCTGGGAGTTTGCCTTTTTCCCAATCCCCCTTCAGGCTTGGTGTCCGAGGGCGACACCTGTTGGTGGAATTTAAGCACGCCAGTGGCTGGCGAGCCTCTTCCCCCAGGATGGGCCCGCCTGAGGTTTGATTTTTCACAGGTTCTGCTGGAAGCCTTGCCTCGAATAGCACACTTGCTCCGTCCTCCAGCTGCGTTCTCATTCCCACCTCCCCGCGCGCCCCCCTCTTCCCGTCTGCCTGCCCTCTTCCTGGGAAAACCTCGTTTGCAGGCTTGGGGGACGGAGCCGCAGGTGTGGCCAGCCTTTCAGACGCCTCACAGGGAGGCTGCCATGAGCCCAGGGACGGGCTTTGCTGGTCAGCAGGTACATGGCAGGTGGTGACCCCCACTCTGCGGGGATGGCATTTGCGGGACCCGTGAGTGCACAGGCCGTTCAACCCGCAGGATGGGCTGAGGGCTGCATCTCGCGTCCACCTGGGGCAGGCGGCGGGGGCCAAGGGCCGGCTTGGAGGAAGGGCAGGCTTTCTGGGCAGAGCAGCATGGTTTCTTCTGTCTGGACGCTCTCCCCGGGGATTCTGATAAGAACCAGAAAACCAACCCTGCCCGTCTCAAGCTGCTGCTCTGTCTGCACCTGCAAAAGCCCACGCATCGAGGCAAGTCTGGGTGGGCACGTCACCAGAGCCAGCCGGCCGAGACTGGGCCCCAGAGGGTCGCCTGGCACGTGGCGTCCGTCACAGGCCCAGTGAGCGCTGATGGAGCTCCGTCGGAGTCTGATTTGTGACATGGGGAGCCTGTTTGCCGGCCGTCAGCCTCACTTTCTCCCCAGGGCATTGGCCTGTGATAAAGAAAGCCGGATACCAGAGGAACGTGCTGGGTATTTCTGTGGGTCGAGAACACATGACTAAGTCATTCCCCGAGCCCATCACCCGACAAGGGTCTTTCTTTACTGTTTTGTGTCTCTGTGCCTGGGCGGCGGGTCGACTCTCTGCTGATGGGAGTGGGGGAAACTCTCCCCCATAGCTCTTCGTGCTCCAAGCAAGGCTGATTCAAAGCTGACCTTTCTCTGTGTGGCCGGATGCTCAGCCTCCTCCCGGTGCTTGTGGGTCCTGGTGTCTGGGGTTCCTCCTTAAGAAAGGAAAGGAACCAGAAGTTATGGCGTGGTGGGGAGGGGACATAGGTGGTTCCAGCTGAGTTTGCTGGAAAGGAGAGGTGGGCAAGGGGTGCTTGCCATAGCATCCGGCTGGGTCTTTCAAGAAGTCAAGGAAGGGCTGAGGGTTCTAACTGAGCTCAGTGAGGGTCAAGACCAGCTCTCTGGGAAGGGCCTGGGGAGGAGTTCAGGCCTTCCTTAGTTTAGCCAAAGAATCAGGGCTCTGTCCCAGCCCCGTGTGCAGGAACAGGCTCCAGCAGCTTCTGCCTGACTGTCACTCGGCAGTGGATTCGTGCGGCTGGTGTGTGCCGCCTTACAGTGAGGACCTTGCCTGCAGAGCTGGTTCCCACAGGGTGCTGGCTGGAAGGGAAAAGAGAAGCACATTCTGGGGGGCTCCAGGTAGCCAGGGAGAGAGCTGAGTCATCAACTCCAAAAAAGTGGACCGGAGGGAGAACTGGTATCACAGCCCCCATTTTACAAACAACAAGCAGACAGAGACCCCGGGAAGGGGAGTGGGTGACACTGGTCACCCAGCAAGTTAGTGGCAGAGAGAGAGGGGGAGGCAGGCTCCCTGCTGAGCAGAGAGCCGGATGTGGGGCTCGATCCCAGGACCCGAGGACCCCAGGACCCCAGGACCATGACCTGAGCCAAAGGCAGAGGCTTAACCCATTGAGCCACCAAGGTGCCCCTCACAGGCTCTTTCTACTTGTCCTGTGTCCCCAGGAAGGGGACAGTCCGCGGTCATACCTGTTTGCTCCTACCCTTGAGGACCGTGGTCTGTGAGGTTGGACGGACACGGGAAGGACCGGAACTCACTGAGCACCTGCTGGGTGCTGTGTCTGCACTGTCGCCGCCTCATTGCCACTGTCCCACAGTCCCCGCAGGAAGCTCATAGAACCCATTTCCCTGATGAGGACACTGACACCCAGAGGGGGAGGCCTTTGTCTGCAGCCACATGGCCTGGGGTGTCTGACTGGTTCCAAACGGAGTTTTCTTTGAACGTGTTGCCCTTAGACAAACACTGGGTCGCCTACGCCAGGATCTCTCCAAGGCCACTCTTTCCTGTTAAGTTAAAAAAACAAAAAACACCCCCCCCCCATCCTGAGACTTAACAGTCCTGAGCCCCTTGTCGCGGTCACTCCGGCAGACGCAGGACCTTCCCCTCGGCCGCCGGTCCCCGGGAGCGGGGTCGTACGCCCCCCAGCCCCTCGCGGCCGAGAACCCGCGCCGGCGGCTCGCTGCGCCCTCACCCGGCCGCGGCGCTCGGCTGTCCGCGCGCCCCGGCTCGGCGGGCTCGGGTCTGCGCCTCCCAGAGCGGCCGCCAGAGCCCGCCCGGGGCCGGTCCGGCGAGGGGCGGTCGGCCGGGGGCGGGCGTCTGGGGCCCCGGGGAGGAGCCAGCCCGGCCGACGCAGCGCCCAGAGCCGCCGCGCGCTATAAAAGCCGCCGCTCGGGCGGACGCCGGGGAGCGCGAGCTGAACGCGGCGCGGGCCAGTGGGGCCGGGCGGGCGCGAGAGGCCGGCGGCATCGGGGCAGAGCGCGGCCGCGCGCGGAACCCCGCGTCTTCAGACGAGCCACCCCTCTGCCAGCGCGCGTCCCCGGAGCTCGCGGAGCCCGTCGCTGTGCCCCCGGGCCGCCCGGGCCGCCGCGCTCCCGGCCCGCGGGACGTGCCGCCGTCTCGGCTCCCGACCGCGAGGTAAGAGGGCCCGGGCGGCCCGCCAGGCTGCGCCAACTACCCGAGCCTCGGTGGGGCGGGAAGGGCGTGGGGCCGCCGCCTCCACCGGCCACGGGCGAACGGTGCTCGTCCTCGGCTTCCGGCGGTCCGTCCGCTCTGCTCTGCGGTCCGCCTCTGTCTGTCTGTCCGGGCGTCTGCTGATGGGCCTGTCACTGCCCTCCGGGAGGTTTCGCCGAGACCGTGTGAACTTTTGCAAGCAGCAGGTGCCGGGGGCGCCGGTGTCCCCGGAGCGCGTCCCGCGCTGAGTGTGTGCGGGGAGGGGGGGCTGCTTTCCGTAGAGGCCCCCACTTCTCAGTGGCTGAGGGAGGGGGGTCTCGCGCCCGGGACTGTGGCTTGCGGACGAGGGACCGCTCTGAGGGTCAGGTCGCGGGAGTCGCGGAGTCGCGGAGTCCCGCGGACAGGGAGCGGGCTCACACTGTGCGCCAGTGGGCGTGCGCCTGGCAACAGGTCTGCGCCCCGCTGCTCGGGGCTCCGCACCGGATTCCTTCTGGTTTCGCCTCCGCCTCCCGCTGCCTCCCGCTCCCGCACTCCCGGGAGCGCCCGGCTCCCAGCGTCGTGCTGGCGCGGGGCGCGCGGTGTGTGTGTGTGTGTGGGGGGGGATGCAATTAAATGTTAAAAGACACCACGGCCCCTGTTGATGTTTAGACTAAGTCTCCAAACGCCTCATTGCCGGGAGAGGGTTCGGTGGTGCCTGGCGAGGGACGTCGGCTCCCAGAGGGTTAAATTAGGTTAAAGACCTGGCGGAGTGCGGAGGGCCAGCCAGGGCTGTGGCCAGGTCTCCAGCTCGCCGCTTGGGGAACAAGGGCCAGAGACCTCCTGGAACGGACCGGAGGCACGCATGTGCTCTTGAGAAAGGAGCTCAGTGAGCCCGAGGTCGTCAGCCGCAGACTCTCAGCTCTCAGCGACCGCCGGCGGTCCCCAAGGGTCGAACACCACCACCGCCGTCCCAGGCGCGCCTCCAGCAGCTGGCTTTGAGGTCCTGAGTCTCGCTCGGCGCAGCCAACGTTGCCCACAGGTGAGAACTCTTTTTTGAAAGTATCTTTTGATGTATGAGCCAGTGCTTGGCTGCAGCCCCAGCTCCGGAGACGGTGAGCCTGGGAGCGAGCCTCCTCATTCCCGCGGTCTGGAGAGTGATCCCCGGCGCGCCCGGGGGCTGGAAGCCGGCGGCTTTGCGTGCCCAGGCGCGGCGCCACCATGGACAGCTCCCAGCCACTTCCTCCACTCCGGGTCTGCGGCCCTGGCTCTCGTGCATTCCAGACTCCAGGTGTTGGGGCGCAGGGCAGGAGGAGAGGGACAGCTAGTTTTTGAAAGCCCATTGCAGCCTGTCCCAAGGTCACATGAACCGCTCAAGAGAATAAAGGAGGTTGTGGTTGGTGACTGGGTCCTAGGCCGACGTCCCTCTGGGCTCCCAACAGAATCTCTGGCATGGTGTGTGGTGGGAGGGGGTCCCGAGCTTTGCTGTACGGCCGTGAGCCCCTTCAGAAGTGTTCTAGTGTGTGACTCCTGAGCATCTGACTGAGGCAGTGAGATCGGGCCAGACCTAATTAGGGGCTGCTCCGACTGCTCCTCCGTGCACAGCATGAGCCATGCTACATTTTATCACATTATTTGGTAAATTCAGTGGTGGGAAGAGATATTAGTTTCAGAGTCACAGAGACAGGGTGGAGAAGAATCCAACAGAACAAGTTATAGATAATGTGTTTGGATTCATTTGCAAAAACACTTATGCTGTTTTCTGATCCTAATTGCCTTCTCCATGGTGTAGAACACTCTTACAGAAGCTCCCAAAGGTTCCTCTTGGGCCCAGTCGATGCTTTTTCAAGTTGGTTGCTTGGAAACAGGGAGGGGAGAACCTGTAGGGGTTCCTCTGTGCATATCTCCTTTCCCTGATAAGAAATGGCACGGGCTGGGGCACTCCTTTAGCCCTCTGACCCCATACAGAAGTATGTGTCTTTCTCTATTTTAAAATTCCTCTATTTTAAAATGTCTAAGGTCTGATTCTGGGTGTGACTGCTGGAGGTCCCTGGGAGTGGAAACAATCAAGCCTCTTCTTTATCGAGACGGCACGTGTGTGTGGAAGTTACTGGAGCGCAGTGCCTGTTCCCTATACCTTGGGAGCACACGCTCTCCTGGCAGGGTTGTTAATGAGAACTAAAGTGGCCCAATATAAAGCACTTAGCTCCTCGCTGAGCATGCAGAACGCTCTTAAAATGGTAGCAGTTAGGGTATTTATCGAAGATAGCTGTGCGTTTCTTTTGAAGCCCCAGCCTCCTGCTAACCAGCAACTGCTTGACAGGGACTCCATCTCCCGCTCCGTGTCCGTGTCAGAGAACTTGTGGATGGAAGTCATGACAGTGCTGAAGCTGGTCACAGTGCCAACAGAAACAGTGTTCAGAGATAAATGGGAGAATTTTGAGGAGACAAATCGGGCCCCTGTGTTTCTTACCTGCAGCACTTGGAAGAAAGATAAAGTAAGTTGTTTTCAAAATATTATCATCGGCCTCCAGATTTGAGGATTAATTCTCCCTGAGCCTTCTCTCAAAAGAAGGCAGGCTTTTCCAAAAGCCCTCCTAGTCTTGCTGGTGGAGGGAAGGGATTTTTCTTGGGTCCAGATGGGGAGTGGCTCCATGGTCCCCATTCCTGGGTCGCTGCAAGCTGGACGGAGGGTGTGCTGTGCGGGCAGCACCTTGTGGGGTCCTTGCCATGTAGGAAGCCACACAGCCATTCACGGTGGAGCCCAGCTTGGCTGTGACATCCTGACTAGGACACAGCTCTGCCTGGAGGGTTGGCCACTTACTTGGTCCCAGCTGGATTGGAAGATTCCCTCCAGCTCTGCATTTGGGGTTCTGTCCGGTGAAAATCACTAATACCATGCTGTTTGGATAATGGAATTATAATGCGCCTAATCTCATACTTGGAATTTCCCCCCCCAAAATGTGTATGTGCATGTGCTTCCGCCAGTTTCCCATTCTAGTGGTTTTAGATTTTTTCATCTATTTTTTTTTCTCCTTAGTAGATCAGAAGTCATCTTAGCTCCCTCCATCTCAAAGGTGTGGAGCTCAAGGATGAAGTATAGGCGCTGGGAGTCTTCCCGTGAGTTCCATCTCCCCGGTGGTGTGAATGGAGCAGGAGGCTGGACCCCGGCTGACCTTGAAGCCCTGGCTCTCTCCCCCGGACTTCACCCAGCACACGCCGCTTTCTGGTAGGAACACAACTGACCTCCAGAGCACAGCTGGAGTCAGGGCAAGTGAGGGGAGGACCTGGCACAGGAGCTAGCAGGGGGCTGTCCGTGGGCCCCGGGGCCCTCTCTCTGTCCTGCAGCGGCGTCTGAGTCTCTGGGACAGGCCCGTGCGATGGCACGAGTGGCGATCAGGGCAGGGACAGCAGAATGAGAGGGGAGCGTTCAGTTATGCTCAGCCTTCTGGGAACCCCGCCGCCGGAGTGACCCCCGTATGGTCTCAGCAGAGCCGCAGGCATTGTAGAAGAAACGCATTCGTAGTTCTAGCTCCAGAGAGAAATGCAAGTGTGTGGGATGGGTTCTTATGAGGAATGGAGTTATGTGTGTGGGCTGCTTCCGTAAGACCCCATATCCGTGAGGGGTCATCTGGCAACATCGCTCTTTCCACACAACGGCAGATACCCAGATACCCGATCTGTGTAATGCATCGGCTGTCTCCTAGTGCTGGACTTTTCCTGTTGTGTGGATGGTGGAAGGATTGTGTATCTTTCTCTCTTATATCTGGTCAGGTTAGGAGGAGTTAGGAGTGGCCGTAGGTACAGAGGGAAACTTCTCAGTACCGAGTGTCTTCTCGACCAGTCTCCCTTGGGCCCCGAGCCTCCTTTCCCGAGAGCCTGGCTCGTGGAAACTTGGTGGAACCGGGCAGGCCTTGGGTGGCTACGGCAGTGACTCAGATCCCTATCTGTACCTCTGCCCCAGCCCACTCCCCGCAGGGGCCGTCCTCACCTCTCTGGTTGTTTCCTCCACCTCTTTCCTTGGCCTCTGTCTCCTGTCATGCCAGGCTTTGTTCAAACTTGGCTCTTCAGAAGGGAGGCTGCCTGCAGAGAAATGTCACCAAATATACATTTGCTTTCTGCTCAGTTCCCCCCATGCCAGGAAACACACTTCCCCAACCCAGAGAGAGAGGAGCTGCCCCTCTCCCCTTCCCCTGATGCTTTCGAGGGCCCCTCTCCAGGCTCAGTGTGGCTCCAAGCACACAGGTCCAGCCTCCCCTTCCCAGCCCCGGCGAGTGGCTGAGCCCTGGGGAGCACAGCGGCCACACCGGCCCCCTGGGACTCCCTGGGAGGAGGTTTCTCTCTCTCCAGCCCCGACAGTCTGGCTCCTGCATCGGGAAATTGCTGAGGTGTTATCTTTGAATCTCCTGCAAGGACAGCCACGTGACGGGCTTAGCTATAACTTGGGTTTAAAGTGCTTTGACCAGACAACTGCTTTTGACAATCCCGTGTGCTTCTCCCAGCTGTCCCTGTCCAAGAGCTCAGCTGTTAGGCATTTTGTGTTATGGGGAAGGCGAGTCGAGAAGCTGGTCCCTCTGTGGTGTAAAGGATCCGGGCCAGACTCCTGCCTCTCCCGATCCTGGACGTCGCAGTGGGGATGCCCGGGGAGCCCACTGCACCGTTTGGGCCTGTCTGGGGACAGGAGCTCCTGCTGAGGGCTCTAAGTCCTGGGCCTAGGACTGAGCAAGGGGCAGTGACCAGAGCCCCGTTGAGTAGATTTGAATATGCAAACGCGTTGGGGGGGGCGTGTTAAGACGCAAGCTCTGATTGGCCGGGAGGTGGGGCGGGGTGGGGCCCGAGGGTCTGCATCTCCAACCAGCTCCCAGGTGATGCTGCGGGTCCACCGGTCCACCGGTCCACCGAGGCCTTGGGAGGCGCTGGGGGCTATAACCTAGCTCTGCTCTTCCTGGTGGGTTTTAAGTCCGTTTCTGGTGTCTGTCTGTCTGAGTGCATGTGGTCCAGCTGGCCTGTGTCCTCCTAATGACCTTATGATGACCCTTCAAATTCTTGGAGGTAATTATTGTTGCTCGCAAACTGTCTTATCAGTAGACTAAATATCGTGAACCCCTTTGAGTCCCCCTTTTCCCTGTCCTAATAAATTTTCCAGCTCTCTGAACCGAGTTACTTTTAAGTGCAAGACCATCGTGCAAATGGCAGTTTATCTCTGCCTGGCAGAGGCATCTGAATGTAATTTTGCTGGTATTAAGAGATCACTTGGGGAGTCTCATCTCACTCGGGTTCCAGACACAGAGAATGCTTGTTTACATTTAGACAACTTGACTTGACTCAGAGGATCACAGCTTTTTTTTTTTTTTGAACCTAAAAATGAAACGCAAACCTCCATGATCTCCCTCAGCCCCCCTCCCTGTGCCATTCCCGCGGGGATGAGCATTGCAGATGCCTGACGGTCAGCCCAAGACCGAGGTCTGCAGTTGTGTTCTGCCCGTCCACTGCCTCTGGAGGCAGAAAAAAATTGAGTACATTTCGATCACCTTGCACATGTGGACGGCGCTGTTAGCCCCAGGGCAGGGGTGGGGGCAGGATTAAAGAAATGGTCTGCACCCTCCAGAGCTAACGGTTTAGCTGGGGGAACAAGCCACCCCCGTGGGAAGCCACCACACAGTGTGATGGGGACTGTGATGCGTGGGTCAGGAGGAGTGGTGGGTGGGGACCGGTGGGGGACAGGTGGAGCCAAAAACGTCCCGGGAAGCTTCGCTGGGAAGGGGGCATACAGTGCTTCTGGAAGGATTAGCAGCAGTTGATAGGAATTTTCCCAGGAGGCAAAGGTGGGATTCGGGGAGTGGAGTTCAGATGGGGATGCCCAAGGAGAAAGGGCCACAGGGAAAGATCCAGAAGCACAGGCAGGCTTAAACCTCTTACCTCCTGCATCCTTCCACGCGCTCGAAGCTCCTTACCGCCCAGGTGCTTCTGCTCCCTTCCCTGCCCAGACCTCGGGCGATACCTGGCAGAAGACAGAGTCTTTCTAAGCAGCTGGTGCCTTTAGTTTCATAGCCTCCTGATTTTAAATTAATCATACATTTTTTTCCAACAAAATCTTAATGAATCTCATTTACAATCCAGATAAAAAATGCCCGTGGCTGAGAGTAGGTTTTTATCTTGAGGCCCCCGAGAGGTTCCACAGAGCTCTGTGGGTCCCAAGGAGCCCAGTTTGAAAACCTCTGTCCTCAGATCCTTTTCATTTTGCTTTTGGCGGTCATACCCATAGTGTTTGTCTTGCTGTGTCTTCTTCGTCTTGCTGGTTTTTGTGGCAACACTTTTCAGTGAAACGAAGCCAGAATTACCCCGTGTGTGACTATCTAACAGATGTAGGGCGTGTGGGTTACCAGAGGCGAGGATCTGTGACAGATGCTGGCTCAGGAGACTCAAGCTGTAGCTAGCAAGCAGGGAGAGGCATGAGCTTCTTGCAAAAAAAAGGGGGGGCTTTTTATTTCCAACCTTGTCCATTCATCTATTCTCCCAGGAGTCCTCAGATCCTAGAAAAGCAGGAAAGAAGGAAACATAGCTCATTTCCAGGGGCTAAGACTCGACACATTGTATCTAGGATCTTCCATCTTTTCTCACTGATGTAAAGTAGACACATTTGAATGTGGGAGGTTTCTGAAGGTGGGGTTCGAGCAGGGACAGTAAGTCAGAAGTATAAAAAGGGAAAAGCACACTGGTCCTAGGTGAGGTGGAAGGTTCCGGTTCAAGCTGAGGCTCCTGCTTGCCTCTCCGAGACCTCCTCTGCAGGAGGAAATCCATGCTCTGAATGTGACAACACCCAGAGAGAGCCCTGTCCTCACTAACGGGGTGGTCCTCGTCCTTAGAAAGGGATCTGAAGAAACCGTTCTGGGCACGGACCCAGCTCTAGAACGAAGATCACATGACTGATTTAAGGTGACCAAAGTGACCCACAGTCAGTCTGGAGAACTTGGAGGACCCGCATCTCTGTGAGGAGCCTCAGCAGGGGAATGTGGCGGGTGGCATTTCCCTCCGGGGTGGGGGCATCCGACGATCCGGGCAGTGTCAGGGAGGGCGGCCGTGCTGGTGGGTGACCGGGAGCCTCACCAGCTGGGGGCAGCTGGCCGCATGTCCAAAGCAGTCTTTGCTTCAGACCATGTCACTCTAGACCCTGGAACACCCTGAACTTGGACTTGACTCCCAAACCATGGGGATTCAACCTGTCCCGGCTTGCTAAGGCTGGATGTAGGCTGGCTCCTGTGTTACCCTGAATTTTGGGCACAGGTGACCAAAGATCCTGGTTCCCTAGATCCCACGGAACTGTGTGGGGGTGGCTGGTGGTGATCCTGAGCTGTCCCCTGAATGCGGAGGCCGTGCCTGGCGCTCTCTGCTCCCGGGGCAGCAGTGGTGTCTGCTGGTGGGCCACGAGGGCCTGCTGCCCGAGGGGACAGAGGAGCAGGATAGCACCTCGGCATGCGTCCAGCTCCCGGTCCAATGCTCCGCTCACCTGCCTTCTTTCCAGGGCTCTGGTCCTTGTTGTGAGCAGGGCTGGGGTGGGGGGGCGCCGAGTCCCAGCACTGAGTCCCAGCTCAGTCCCCTAGAGTCTCCCAATCCCGGGGCCCCAGAGCCTCCCAGGCTGAGGGCGGGTGTGCAAAGCTTCCTTCTTCCTGTAAAGAATAACAGGACCGAGCCTCAAGAGGAGTGAGTAAAGGAACAGATTTGGGCAAAACATGAAAAAAAAAATGTTTTGAAGCAAACTGGTGGTTTTAGGAGCAGCGGATTTCAAAGCTGACTGTGTTACAAGCGCTGAGTAATTCACTCGTATGCTAATTTTCCAAAGGTTTGGGTGCAGGAAAACCTCAAACGTGGTGGCTAAGTACTTTTCCTTTCCTTTAAAAATTGTGTTTATTTTCGGACGAACTTAATCCATATGTTTCAGATCCATTTCTGCGTTACTCAGCAAAAGCTTGTTTTTCACCAACACAGCCGAACCGTGAGCGTGCGTTGCTCCTCTTTGCTCTCCCGCAGCCGCCCCACACCTCCCCTAGCTGGGGCTCCTGGCTGTGCAACTCGACAGCCTTTTAGGACGCACAAGTAAATACAGGCCCTGGAAGCAAAAGGAAAAAGTATTTAAAATGGTGCTATTTGTTCACTATGGATTCTCTGCAGAAGTTTCGATTTTGAAATGGGACATCGCAGAGTCTTGATACTAATGACTGAGTCTTGGTGCTCCCGTAAATCCTGCTCCCCAGCCACAGCCTCACCCCTAGGAACAGCGCGTGGGCTCGCTCGGGCGGCGATGAGCTGCTTCCCAGACTTCAGGGGGCACCTGAAGCCTGTCTCCCCTCCTCCCTTGCTTCCTTTCGCTTTTAGAGAGGGAAGGAGTTGTGGGCCCCATACTGGGATGTTTTCCAGATTCTGCTGGGCTGATGTGTCACTGTGTCTGTGACTTCTTCAGAAGCAACTGAGTTCATCAAATTTCTCAATTCAATTCCTGGTAGCCAAAGAGAAAGCAGCTGTCGGATTTTGGCTTTGGGGCGTCTCTGTGCAGGAATCTCTTCTCATTTACATTTTACATAATTTTTTTTTTTTTTAAATAAGAAGGCACAGTGGTCTCCATGGTGCGTGTCTGGTTCCTCGCTTTGAAGAGGCTCGGGGTCTCCTCCGGTCACATCATTGCAGGGTGTGGGTGTGTACACGAGCCCAGTGGCTGGGCGAGAGCTCGGATCTGTTTTAAATTTTGAGATCATTGGGTAATGTTGTCACACATGCAAACATACAAACATCTCCCGGGATTTTCTGACAATGACCATGTAGTGAATTTCATTTTTACTTTGAACATCCCCACATACACTTCCTTTAAATAAGAAGCTATTTTTAACATAGAAAAAAAAAAAGACGATGCTTCGATTGATTCTTGCTTGCTAAGCACACATGTGAGTCTGTGCTCTGCCGGGCCATTCGGGGACGCCGGCTGTCACAGGTCAAGGGAGCAGAGCTGGGCAGAGTCGCAGAACGGTGAGCGTCGGGTTTGCACACAGCCCCGGGGTGCAGGAGGCCGGGATCTCCCTCCCTGACATACAAAAGGCCTCATCTTTGTACAAGAGAGGGACGTCTCTTCACTGGGGACGGCCCCCTGGGCTCACACGCACAGACTTTCTTGTTCTGTGTGCCCCCAGAGTCCAGCATGTAAGCGGCACAAAGCCTTTCTTAACTCCAGGAGTGTGTGAGTCCCGCATCTGAGCTCCGGCCCCCAAGCGCGTATATTTCTCGAAGGAACCGGTTTGCTGGGGTTCCTTGTGTTTTCTGCTCTGGGCACTGAAGGAAACCAGAGTCCCACCAGTCACCTTCTCAAGGTCCGTCCTGCGCCAGCCCTCTCCTTATTCTCGTCATTGTTACGGATTCCCAGTGCTTATCGAACGCTTCCCACGTTCCGGTCTCGTGTGATCATTGACTCCTCCTGAGGGCTCTGAGCAAGGTGTTGGACGGAGAAGTCTCCGTGGCGTCCATCTGAGGTCACCCAGGGGCCTTGACTGATGGTGCCATCCTTGAGGACATGAGCAGGTGATGGGGCTGGAACCGGGACCCGCTCTGTGTGCGTCCAGATGCCCATGCTCTGAGTGATGGCCGGCGTTGCTTCGGTTTTCCAGCTGGAGAAAGCATGTTTGTTTGAATTGAATCGAATTACTGTGAATTGAATAGTATGATTCACAGTAAAGCAGTTGGAGGGCAATTTCGATCCCAAAGTGCTCGCTGTTGATTGGCTGGTTCTTGATTGGAGGGTGGGGATTCGGAGACGGGCCACGGCCCCTCCCGTGATGGAGAAGCTCCCAGTCGAGGGGGGAGACAGACAGACAGAGACTGGGCAGCCTGCAGCCCGTGCTGGAAGCGAGGTGTGACGTGGGAAGGGAGACCAGCAGGCGAGACTCCTGGACAGAGGAGGTGGCGGTTGGTTCTGGAAGGAGAGCACAGTTTGCTGACCAGACGAAGAAGGGATTGTCTGAACTAAGTTCAGAGAATCCAGAAACCAGGATCCTGGGGGCTTGAGCTGCGGCAAAGGTGGTGCAAGGGTTGAGGGGCACAGGGACAGAATTTTCGTGAGAGGCTCACCTTTGGCCCAGAGACAGCAGTCCCTGCAGAGGACGCTGGTCTGGGTCAAGTTTTAGAGAAGCTTCTCTGGTTGAAGCCGATTGTCTGATGTCTGGTGTGTGACCTTCCCCCCCACCCTTCTCTGCACTGCGTTTGTAATGAGACATTCCGGGGATTTCCGGGAACAAAATCCACCCATGAATGGCCCCTGAGGGTCACATGCGTGCCCGGAGCTGGACTTGGTCCTAAGGCAAACCTAGGGGTGGCCATCGAGGGGCCACTGAGGCCTGGGGATCGGCCCCTGAACTGCAGTGTGGGTCTCGGTTTTGATCACCACGACCGCCGAGACGGCTCTACCCAGAAGAGCTCCGAGGGACGCACAGGAGGCGTTTGAGGAAAAATTCCCGTAGATTTTGCTGACTCCAAAGTAAACAGTTTCCCAGTCCTTCCTCATCATTTTTAAAGGGTTCCTAGTTTGTATTTTCTTGGGTGTATAGACTAGGAGAGCTGGCAGAAAGAACCGGAAAGGGGCATGGGCTCTGGAACCCCGCAGACCTGGCTGCAAGTCTGCCTCCCCCGTAGTTTTGCTGTGTGACTTTGGCCAAGTTCCTCCACCTCTCTGTGCCTTGGTTGTTTACCCGTCCCCTACAATGGGTGATTTTTCATTTTCCGGAGAGGAACACACGGCCCCTGATCGTGTAACCTACGGCAGACTCCTTAGAGCCGAGGCCCGGTGCCTACCAGGGGTACAAACCGTGTGTCTCCTGCATTTGCTCCCACACTCAGTCGAGTCGGCAGACGTTCCAAGTGGAGAAGGGGAAACCGGGACTTCCGGGCGAGTCTGCAAACTTCAGAACGTTGTCAGCCTCTCGCAGCCGCCGCCCTCGGAAGGGCCCAGAGACTCGCGGAGTAGGAGGCCGTGCCACGGGGTATACCACCTCCGCACGCCCCGGGAGCGGGAACAGGGTCCACTTGCCCACGCTGCATCTCCAGGGCTGAGCTGGTGCCTGACACTTGTTCCTGAGCAAATGCTGTTTGGAAGAAGAGGTTCCCACGCGCACCCCCTGCCCTCCGCCCGGAGACGTGGTCTCCGTACACCCACTCCCACGCCCCGTGCTTCAGGCCCACAGTGAGAACGGCCGTTATTCCGTCTGCCTTGTATGGATGTGGACACAGAGGGATGGCATGGCCTGTCAGTGTCACACAGCACAGGCCCCACGGGGCTTCTGAAGGAGCTGACTCCCTCCCCAGCCCGAACCCCTGGGGCCGTGCTGCAGGGCTGCTGATGGGAAGCAAAATAGGGACATGGATTAGAAAGCTGTTCTCACTTCCAGTGAAAATGCGAAATGTAAAGATATCAGAAGCAGATTTCCCAGTCTCCCTGCCTTGGCTCAGGGCATCCCACTGGAAGGAATCGTGGGCGTCACAGTGAGAAGGCCATGTGGGGTGGGGACAGGGCCCTATGACCAGGATGTCTGCAGGGCATGAGCTCCTGGCCCATCCTGGCCGTGCAGCCCGGCAGACAGTGTGCCCTTGTGGAGGATGGCATTCCACTCCTGTTCTCCAAACTTTGGGACCACCGGGAAGCCTATCATTGGTTTGGGTTGTGTGGGCCGATATCCGAAAAGCTGCTTATCCACCTCTCTCCTGGGTGGCTCCCTCTGCTGCTAGCACCCCGATGAGGCTTTAGCCATGGGGGTTTTCTCTGGCCCACCACGAAAGGGCAGCTGTTCTGCGCTCCCACAGACAGGACGTCCCACGAGATAAGAACAATTTATCACCAATTACGATTTTAAAAACTAAGCTTAGAGGAATGTTTCCTCAAATGGTTTCTCAGAAGCAACACTTCCTTGGGCTGCTCATTGGCCTTCCGAGGTCAAATATGTTTGGGACAAGCTGGGTTCAACAACACCAATGCGTTCTTATCCCTGCAGCCCTTCTCAGTGCATTTATAAGCCAGTGCACAAGAGGGGAGCAGAGTCACCAGTGCTGCTCAAGCACCCCTGTTGGCCACGCCCCCTGCTTCCGGAGGTCGGGGCTGTGGGCACCGTCGGGGGCCTCAGGCCAAGTCCAGAGCCGTAGGCTGGGGTGAAAAGGACACTAAGTACAGCTGGGCATGTCCTGCCAGAGCCTTACGTGGTACTCCTTGCAGTTCCACGTCTAGCACCAACGTCTCTCTGATTTGGGGCAGAATGCTCGTGTTAGATCTTGGTTACCTTTTTCCCGTTGTGTTCTGGCCGCCATGTTACTGCATGTGAGCTGGTTCGGGGCACGTGCTGTCCCCTGGAGTCAGAGACCCTTAGGCATTTCACCTTCTCTCTCCTGCGCCGTGACTTATCTCCCGTTTCCCCGCTGAGGGCCTGGGGAGAGCGCTATAGCTCATCGTCCCGCACGGACCTCATTCAGAAGCTGATCCCTCTTCCCATCTTGCACGAAATAAGGACAAGTTTACAAACTTCTTTCTACGCCTCTTGCTTTTTTTAAATTACCTTTAAATGCTGTGGCATCTTAAGGGATTATCTCTCCCTGAGGATAAGGTACAAAGTCGCTTCTGTCCCATTTTGCAATTTGCTATGCAATTCCACATGGTTTGTGCCAGAAATAGTTCCATAAAGAGATTAGCAAGGATTTTCAGTGGAGATTTGGGCTCGCTTCTTTTTGCCAATGGCACTGGGAATGGTAGAGTGCGCTGTTGGTGGATGGGATGGCAGCCAAATTTGGGGCCACAATGCATGCCCTCGCTGGGTCCCCTTTTCCCCTGGATGTCTCTATTGGAGACCCTGAAACCCCAGAGGTACATGGAAGGAGTCTGCCAGGAAACGAATGAACCAACTGAAGGTATTCTGGGTGAAATGTTATCACGAGACTTTGGTGTATGCTCTATGTCTCACTTACGTGTGCAACGAGCCATGATGCATTCATCAGTTTGAGCCATTTACTGAAAAAGATACAGGGGCTTGAAGCTTTGAGTCAGCAGCAGGCGAATCACTAAAGGCAGGAGCTATTGCTATTGCCTCTCCTGAGCCTTTTCATTAGCAACCCCCCCTGAGCAGCCAGCCCACACCGGACACAAAGCACACACAACCCCATCATTCATTCTCCTGCCCGACAATCTGAGGTTGGGGCAGCCATGTCAACAAATGGGAAGAATACGGCATTCGGTGTCTGTACGAGGTGTGGACGGGGGAGAAAAGTGAGAACTCCGGTATTTCCCAGGGAACTTCCTGCTTGATTCGAACCCTGCGAATCGTCCTGAGAATTTGTCTGTTAGCAGAGAAGGGCCCTTGGGGCAAAGGGAGATCGCACAATCCGGGCCATTAGAGGAGCTCCCAGCAGCTCAGCATGGCCAGAGTGGACAAAGCCAAGTGTGGTGAGAGAGAGCTTTCGAAGAGGAGGTGCCCAAGGAAGTCTAGTAAAGACGAGGCCTGATGAGAGCCCAGTGGCTCCTTGTGGCCCGAGGGTAGTGAGATTGGCTGGGGATGCCTGAAGGCGCCAAGGACAGCAGCCTGTCGTCAGGAGCTGAGCTATGCGGGAGATTACAGACCCGACGATTATTGACAGGGTACGAGGTCTATTAGAACGCAGCCTGAGATCACTATACACTCTCTGCATGACGCCACTCTCACTGCTCAGTGCCGCCAGCGCCATGGGGACACCCACGATGTCCTGCGCGTGTGGTATGCATGTTCTGTAAGTAATATACCCATGTAACTATATTCCTTTACCCCTTGGAGAGTAGAGAAGAGAAAAAAAATACCACAGTTCCACCCCTTTAGACGGTCACCATAAGAATTTTGGTGAATATTTTTCCAGTTTTTAAGTTGTTTTTTTTTTTTTTTTTACCATTGTGTGTGTGATTATGTACCAATGATAGAATTTTATCTCACACAGAAGCAAGTCGAGTTTTCACCTCCGTTCTGACCACCATCGTTTTAATTCCTACAAGAGGACAGTTCATTTCTAAAATTTTTACTCTTAAAAAAAAATTAACACTTTCATGTTGATGTTTTCCCCAACGTTTGAGGGATTTCCAGCAGAAACATTCCAGAAGCTGGACTTCAGTCGGTTGAGGTATATGGACATTTCTGTAGTCCTTTATCCTCTAGAGATTGATCCCAATTAATATGACCACCTGTACTTTTACCAGCAGTAAATCAATATGAAAACTTCAAAGGTCATTTTTATAGTTGAAATGCTTGTGTTTCTCTGCTTGTTGGTGACGTCCAAGACCATCCCTTATGTCTGCCTTCCGAGTCATTTGTCTCTTTTGGGAACTGTCTGTTCATATCACGGCCATGCAGCAGGGAGTCCTTTTTATCAATGTCCCTGAGCTCCTTACAAATCTGTGCAGGTCTCGTCCCCTGTCTCTTTGGCCTTTTTTTCAAGGGCAGGAAATATTGCCGTATAGTCCGACCTGTGTAGCCCATTCGCCTCTTGGTTCCTTCTTTCATAAGGCAGTTGGAGGGTTCTCTGTGGCTCCTGTGGATGGTCTTGAAGCCCCTCCACTTGCCCAGCCTTTATTTCGGTACCTGGTACACAGAGAGGCTCTCTCGGTTGTCCCCACTGCTGACCACCTTGATATCCAGACACCGTATATCAAACAAGCTTTCCTCCAGCCGTTGGTTTGTGCTGCCAGTAAAGCTCCATGGGTCCAGTTACCGGTGTGGAAGATGATGGGAATGTGATAAAGCTGGCATGGCAGGAATTCGGCCAGACGCTTATCTGGCTATCTGGGTGGACTTCGGAGACCCTTCTCTGTGGACTGGGCCTGGCTGTGTCTCCAAGTCCCCGTAGAGCCGGAGACCTTGGCCAAACAAGATCAGCCCGGCGGCATGCTGGGCTGCCAGCCGCCGTGCGAGCTGTGGATGCAGCCCTGCGTGGGGAGGGGCTTGTTCGTTCTTCCCCGAGTCTAGGCCTGATGGAGACCGCCCTCGGGGGCTCCCACTCATGGTGCAGACTATGGAGGCCCAGTTCAGGGGGGGTTACAATTCCGAGTGTCAGGTGAGGACTCTCCCACCAAATGGGCGTTTATGCAAAGTCTTGTTCACAAAGAGTGTAAGGAAATCATTCAGAGCCCACGCCGAGGGAGCGGCCGAAATCATGCCCCATCCTCTGTGTTCCCAGAGGCCTCCATTGCTGCAGACCCCCCCATGAGCTATGCGGTGCGGGGAGGCCGAATGGCCCTTCCCCTCTGCCTGGGCTGCTCGCTGGGGCTGCTGGAAGAGCAGGGCTCCTGTTTCCTTCGTTTAAAGATCCCAGGGTCCTGATTGCAGGATCTGGCCTGGTCCCTATCTGCCGTCTCTGTGAAAAGGATGAGTGATGAGTCAGAGTTGAACAGACCTGGCTTGTCACATCTTCCCACAGGAGAGAGCGTCATGTTGCTCGTAGCCGTGCCTTTTATTTTTTAACTTTTTAAAAATTCAAAAAAATTATAAATAGCTTTTTCTTCTCTTTCTTCTTCCCCTCCTCCTCCTTCTTCTCCTTCTCCATCTCCTTCTTCTTTTTTTAAAGTAGACTCCACACCCAATGTGGGGCTCGAACTCACACGCCTGACAGAGGTCTGAGTCGCACGTTCCCAGGCCTCAGCCAGCCGGTGCCCCTTGCTGGCTCCTTTTAAACCGCTCGTGTTTCTCGTTACTAAAATCCTGGGAACAGCTTGTCTTCAGTGTCCGCTTACTCTAGGACTTCTTCCTAATTCCAAGCCCTCGTGTTCATCAAGTACGTGTCCGCGTCATGTGCTTGAGCTGTCTTCACAAACCACATTTTCAAAAACCTTACCGCACATCAGAGCCGCAGAGGAAATTCGCATTCCGAAAAGATTTGCGAGGAAGTCGACATTTCTACGGCTTCTGGTTGTATGTGAAGTATTTCCGCCTTGGGTGTGGAACCAAAAACATTGAGTCTCCCCCTTCTTTTAACTCTCCAAGAATCTGTTACAAGGTAAAGTTGTTAGCTGAGAGGTTTGGGGAGCGCTGGGGAAGCCGCTCAGCCTGGCGCACGGGGCCGGCCGGGGCCGGGCCACACCTGTGTCTCCCGCTTCTTGTCCACCTGCGTCTCCCCTTCGTGTGCGACCTCGTTGGTGTCCCGCTTGCCCCACACGGCTCCTCACCATGTCCCTGTTGCACATCCTCTCTTCTCTGCCCAAATATCCAGCAAATGCCCCAAATTCACCCTTCCCGACCCCGTGCAGGCATCACCTCCCTCCCCCACTCGCCATGAAGAGTTCCCTAACCCTCTTTCTCCAGTGTGTCAGGAAGCTAGTGCTGGGTAACAAAGCACCCCCAAGCCAATGGTTTCCGGTAGAAACCTTGAACTCTGGCTGGGCGGGCGGGCAGGTCCGCAGGCTTGGCTGACGCCGTCGTGCTCCCGAGTCCACCTTCAGTTGCAGAATGGCTGGAGGCCGGCTGGTGCAGGTGCCCCGCCCACGTGTTTGGCACTGGCTGACCTCCTACTGAGGGGCTGAGAGTGACTCTGAGCATCCAGTCGCCTAACTGGTGCTTCCTCCAGGTGACTGATGTAGCTCGGTGAGCGAGGGAGGGACCGCACGCCCAGATCTGGAAACTCAATGGCCTCCCGTCACATCTGCCACATCCTCTGGCCAAAGCAAGGCTGGTTCATATGCACGGGGAGGAAGTTTCTGTTCTACCTTTTGACCGAAGAAGCTGCAAAGCCACATGGCAAATGGACATGGGGAGAGGAGGGAGGGGTGAGGGCAGTGGGGCCGTATCAGTGACCCATCCGCCACACCCGCCTTTGACAGGATGTCAGTCAGTACTGTTCCCCTTGAATGTGTTTGCATGGGGACACACCGCCCCGTGTGTTTATGGGAATGCTAACTCTGCAGACACATCCCGAGGCTTGTCTCATCCGAGCTGGCATCCTGGTCATCGGCTGATTCCCTTGGGCTGACTGGCCATCCATCCCCCGAGCGCGGACACAGGACAGGCCGGCTGCCAGGACTGGGAGCCCCCAGGAGGGCGGGGCCTCAGGTGGGAAGGGGCCATGCCGCCCAGAATGTTGCCTGCATGTCCCGAAGGCCGGCTCAAGCTCAAGGTTTTAGAGCCCAGAGGACGCCCTGTCGCCCCGCTCCTGCTTCCTGATGCTCTTGCCCTCAGCCAGGCGTGGGCGGGCAGGTCCCAGCAGCCAAGGCCCCAGCCCTCACCCACAGTGCCAGCAATGCAGCCCCCAGAGGACCTGCCCTGGGCCCTGCCCACATGCCCGGATGTTGACGGGGCACGGCTCCAGTGCCAGCTTTAATGGGTAGTCTCATCGCTTTTAAAATAATGACCCTTGGGCGTGGGCTGGCCAGAGCGGTGACATCACTTTCCTGCAATTCGGGGTCAGCTCCTGCTGCTTTTCTCTGCATCTTTTAACAGCTGAAATAAATCTGCTGGTCGGGTACGTGTCCCGGATGGCTTCTAGCATGTTCGACGCCCAGGCCATGACGTGGTCATGAGAACAATAGCTTTGCAGTCAGAGGTCCTGGGTTCGAGACTCGGCAGCTGGCTTGCTGTGTGACCCTGGGCTGCCCACTGTCTTCTCTCAGCCCGAGCTTGCTTATTTGTACGATGGTGGGGCCACTCCAGCCTCTGTGAGAGAATGGGGAGCCTGAGCGGGACCTTCGAGGAGAGCCGTCCCAGTCTGAGTAGGGAAGTGCTGGAACAGCGGGGCAATGAGTGACGTTCCTGTCCACTCGGGCCACTGCATGGGGCACCCGACAGGGACTGGGTGGGCTTTGAGGAAGGGGTCCCTTTCTCTTGGCTCAGGGGCTCACTCCTAGTTTGCCAGTCGGTGTGTTTTCGGGGACGCATCGGCCCCGGGGAGATGCCCTTCGTGGGGGCCTGACAGATGTGTTCCATCTCTGGTTTTTCTGACCGTGGACTTGAGCTGTCTGCCATCAGGTAACGGTTCCTCCCCTTAGAATGATTTTGACTTCAAGTCTGTCGCTATTTTAATAGACCTTTAAATCCTCGATACATTAATGGGAAGACAGGGTCCTTCTTGCTTCCCAAACCAGGATAGGGGAGGCCAGTGTCATGTTTCCTCTCCTCCCACCGCGATTTTAGCTTGAAGGGGTCGCTGTGGGTAGGAATTGTTGCTTCTCAGCTACAGACACTTGTTGGGTTTCTGCGTCCTTCCACGGAAGACCAACATTCCAGCCAGCTCTGAGTCCCTCGTGGTCATGGCAGGAAGGACAAAGCCAGGTGGCAACTGTCCAGGGTCCACACCTTCTCACACTGAATGCTTCTAAACACCGCAGTTCTCCCCAGTGTCTCCTGGGGCCCTAGGTGACAAGGGGAAGCCGGTGCTCAGTTGAGAACTGTCCCCCCACCCCCGCCCCGCTGCCGTCCTGTGTGCACCTGCACTCCCGCGTGGAGGGAATCCGCCGTCACCGCACGGTGCAGAGGGTGTGGCGAGTGTGCCCCGGGGTGCCCACTGGGTGCACGGACCTCCCTTGGGGCCGTGGCAGGGCTGCCTCCTGTCCATGTGGGTATGGGGAATTCAGGCAGAATTCCTTCCCGGAGCCCGTGTGCATTCCTCCAAAGGCTGCGGGTTCCCGCCCACAGCTGTCGAGCGACAAGGCTGGGGTTCCGTCCTCCTGATAAATGTGTGGGGCATTCGGTTCCATGTTGACCCCAACTTTCAGGCACTGGATTCAGAAATGCCAAACAAAGAAGGTTTAGTTTAAGGATTCATGTGAATCAGCAACGCCCCCCCCCCCAAAAAGTCTTACAGAAGAAAAATATTATAACTGGAAGTTTCCTGGCACAGGGGAGGAGTGGTGAAGGTCAAGGGGGTGACGGTTATAGTGATCAGCCGTGGCCAGGGTCGGCGTGCCCCGAGTCACTGAGCTCGTTCCGCAGCTCTTTAGGGTTACTGCTGGACCGGCCACGTCGTCCAGGGGGGCCGAGGAGCCCCAGGGAAGCAAGATGCACAGCGAATCCGCAGGGGCGGGGCGGTTGTGATGCCGGCGCTGGTCTCTGCAAGGACTCTGACCCATTTTCTGTGGTGGGCAAGTGCCTGTCTGTGGCCCTCAGAGATCCCGTCTGGAAAATGAGGCAGCTGGACCCCATGGGCTCTGTCCAGCTCTCAGTTCTCCGATCCTGACGACGAACAAGCTGCCCAGGAAAATGGTGCGTTTGGGGCGCCCTGTTTGTAAGTGACATCTCTGCCCGGCCAGAGAGCAGGTGTGAACATGGTTGCACGTGGTCGAAGTCCTCTGGGACAGGGGACGGGAGCATGGAGTGTAACGCCAAGGAGCTGTATGACCTGGGACAGCCCGACCCTTCTGAGCCTCAGTCTCCCCACCAGTGAAACAAGAAGCCCTGTATTGCCTCTGGGCCCCTTCCAAGGGCTGACCCCATGTGAGGACACTGAGCCATCACTCCCGACATCCGAGGGCAGGTGCCTCCGTGGGACTAGACTTGCTTGAAGCCTAGGGTTGACGGGGTCCTTCACGTTGCGTGAGAACGTTCAAGCTTCTGGGAAAGACTGTGACAGCAAAGCAAAGGAATCTTCCCTTTGTGATAAAACCAACGTCTTCCATCTGGTTGATGAGATGAGACCAGAGTGTTCTTGTCATCACACCAAAAGCAGGTGACAAGCAGGAGGGCCACGGGCAGTGGGGGTGGCGGTGGCTAGGTTTTCAAATGTGGCTTTTGTTGTTTTCAGAAAGGTTTGAGTCCATGTCAACATGGGAGCTGGCCCAGGCCAGATTTGCAGAACGAGGGTGAGGGGTGGGTCACGTGGGGACTGAGTGTCTCGGGGCCCTGGAATGGCACGTCATCATGCACGAGGACCCCGATCTCTGTGTCGGCAGCACCCTCCCCCTGGCTCCCACAGCCACAGGGAAGCAGGAGCGGCGGACTGATCCCAGCCCGAAGAGCACGCTCTGTCCCCTGACAGAATCAGCCGTGGCTCGGAGACCCTGTCCGCTGGGGACGACTGGCTTGCCTCCTTCCCCAGCCCAGCCGCTGAAGGCTGGCCGTGTTCTGGGAGTCGGGGCCCGAGCAAAAGCAACAAACACGCAGAAGAAGATGATTATGGGTGTTTTTAAAAACCTGCCCCTTCCTGCCTAGCCCGGGACAATATTTACAAAGCAGACATGCAAACAGGCAGACCTTCTTTTCAGGTTTAAATGGCCTCGTGAGCCAGGCCGTCCCCGTGCTGGAGGCCCTGCCCAGAGCTGGCTCAGGTGTTTGGAAGAGCCCGTTGGCGGGCGCGCTGGGCCTGCCTTTCCTGTGGTGGTTCCAGTGTGGTCAGGGAAACCAGAGCGCAACTGCTCTTGCTTGAATAAGGTACTGGCCCCTTTTAAGAGAAAACATTCTCAGGGATGGCCAGTGTTGACTTAACTTACCTTATTATTACGTATTCAAATATGGACAGACCTAACGCCAGGCTTAAATTCCTTCGGCTTAGGGATCGGATGCCGCTGTGAATCTAAAACAAATTTACAGGCGATGGGCAAACAAAACTCCAGCCGGAACGGAATCCGAATTATCGGTGTTAACTCCATGCGTCGGGGTCACCTCTAAACCCCGCGCTGTTGGGCTGCGATTCGGAGAAGCTTTATCTCTGTGTCCCGGGGTGCATCGTCCAGTCACTTGATCTTGTGGAAGGACCACCGTTTGAGTGATCAGAGATCACTTCTCCCCACTTTTTCCCACTGAAGTGAGTCTGAGCCACTAACCCATTCTTTTATTAGCCAGTTACTATAAAAGGAGCTTGCCCCATATCTAATGTCTTAAAAAAATGTCAAATGCTGGCTAATAGAATAATCTTAGCTGTGTACATACTTAATGACTAATGAATGAGGAGATGTTAACGTGGGCTGAGATGAGGTCCGTAAGGATAATTCTAGCAACCAGAGTTAACCTGCAAAACCTTTTTTGGGGAGATTTGCATGTCCATACCCATATGTATCGTGTGACAGTTTGGTTCTTCTACCCTTATTCTGTGTTCTGAGAACACGTTTTAGAGGGCTCCGAGACACAACTTGACCCTGACTTACGTAGCCCCAGGTACTCGCTCATGAGCGTCTGGGTGACCCAGAACTTGCAGAGTAGAGCGAGTAGAGCCCCTGAGGCTATGTCCACGGGGTCTCTGAATCCCGATTTTGAAGACCATTCTTCTGGGGTGGGGAGTCCAAGGCAGAGGGTCACAGAGGGGAAAGAGGTCTCTCCACAGTGAGGGATGGTCCAAGAGAACAGTTTTCTTCCAGGAACCAGGAAAGGGCAAACGAGAGTCTGTGCACGTATTTGATTATTTCTTCCCTGCATACTTACACTGTTGGATCATCTCTTCACGTGACCTCTGGCATTTTTAGGAGTCAAAGCCTCAGAGGGAGAAAAATTTGCCACATTTAAGAAGAGTCTCCAGAGTGTGCCTTGGGCTTTGAGGGTGCTCCCTCAAGAAGGACCGGAGAGCGAGTCCCCAGTCCTTTCGGGATGATGCAAACCACAGGAGACCTAAGTCCTGGCACGTTCGCTTGAAGCACTCGGTTCAGCACATACAGCCAGACCTGGGATGATCAGAAGCACCAAGTGTTGGGGCTTTCAGGGACAGGGTTGGGTGGCAGGCTGGCCTTGCCTGGAACAGGGCCAGAGGTTTGAAGGGCCGCCATGAGGGCTGAGTGAAACGTAGACCAGGGTCGGAGAAGCGGGCCTTCAGTGGGGGAGGAGGACCGTGCATATGGCAGGAGGGATGTATAAGGAGAAAGAGGGAGTATATGTCTGGAAAGGCAGCTTTCCAAATTTGGGGGGCCTCAGACGGCAGGACAAGAGCACGCGCTGTGCTGTAATGGGTGGGAGTGTTTGTGGACACGAGACACCACAGCGGACGCTTGTCTTAGAGTCACAGAGCCTGTCCGGTGGCCGTGACATTCCTGGCCCCCACACCGGTGGGCCTCACGTAACATGTTCTCTTGAATTCGTATCCGTGTTGTGATATTGAGCTGATGTTGGGGTGGTCAGTGGCCTCACCTCTGTGATGGCCGACGTGTCCCTGACGACCGGCGAGCCAGGACGGAGCGGCAAATCCAGGCCTGGGGAAACGTTACGAGGCAGGTAAGGGGGAAACAGAGTCGCCCTGAGGAGGTAGAGGAAGACCACCAGCGAATGTGGCTCCCCGAGACGGAAGGGGAGGCAGCCCCTGCTCGGAGCCCTCCACGGCCAGAGAAAACCAATTCTTGTGAAGTAAGAGCTCTCAGTTGTAGGGACGTGGGAGAACACGTGTAAGGAAACCAGCAAGACATTGGGACAATTTAAAGTCGGAGGAGAACAGATCAGAGTGCCATTGTCCTTGCTGGGAATGGCCACTAACTGAACTGAGTGACAGCTCGTGCAGTTTCCCAGAATGAGAGAAAAATGAAGAAGCTCCCGGTGACTGGGGGCTGGATGGTAGAGGTGAATGCCAGAGACGGAAGGGGCAGGGGTGAGTCACCAACGTCTCAGAAGTGCCCGGCCGCTGGCTGAGGGGCTGGCGGGAGAATCGGCTGGAGCAGAAGCTTTAAAAACAGACACCGCGTGGAAGCCAAGAATTCCACCTCTCGGACCTTATCTTAAAGAACTGACCAGGGGAGAGCACGAGAAGGCGTTTCTAGGAATTTTTATAACCGATACCTATCATAATGAGAAATCAGAAGCTTCCGGAGAGGCTCAGTTAGTTACTGTGTCCCCGTAGAAGGCAGGAGAATGTAACTATTTAAAATATCCTGCACATGGCAACATGTTCGTATTGTAAGGCCAGCCTGGGAAGGAATGTGCTGGTAGATACCCGCTGCTCCACTTCCCGTCCTGATCCGCCTGTGTATCCATCAGCCCACCCGTCACCTTGACATTGTCCTTCTTACTGGTTCGGTAAAGCTGTTTGACACGGAGGACACTAGACCCTGAGGTGGGCACCGGGACTCTAGAATACAGCCCCTTCCCCGACCTGCTCACACTCTAGTGGGGAAGGGGACAAGAAGTGAACAGATCTTTGGCGTCACCAGGAGAAATCGTCTAATAGAAGAAAGTGTCAGGAGGCTTCAAAGCCCAGAGGAGGCAGGAACTGACCACGTCTGGGGAGATCAGGAAAGGGAGGAGGAAAGGCCTTCGCGTTCTGGAGGAGAGCCCGTTGCAGGCCTCCCTGCCCCCGGCGAAGGCAGGTGCTCTGATTCTCTGTGCGTGTGACTGAGGGACTGCAGGCGTCCAGAGACGCTTCTACGGGACAGGTCTCCCTCCCGGACGTGGGCAGGTGTAGACAGGCCAGTGCCACTGTGCTGCATAGACAGTGGTGAGTGTCTCATCTTCTGTCACACTTGCTGTGACCCGATGTAAACACCGTCCCAAGACACCTTGGTTTCTCTGGCATCATCTGACTGGAGGCTCTGAGCGCCTGAGGATTTATGTCCCGGTGCCTGGGAGCTCACCACGAGTGAGACTTGCACTTGGAGTCCGCGTCCCGTCTTCACACGCTCTGTTTGTGTCTGTGGCCGACGCTGGTGAACCATGGTGTGTTGGGCAGCGAGATGATTCCCTGGGGGGCCCCTATCTGAGCGCCCCTCGGACGCTTTTCTCTTCGTGTCTTTCTTTGGGGCTAATTTTGATCAGAGGCTTCGGGTCAACCCCGCAGATTTCTGTTACCTTACTGTTAGTGCTATGGACCGGTGTAAAAGAACACGGATTTTGGAGACAGAGACTCAGATTCAAATCCCACAGCCTTCCCCACCCCACCCCACCCCCGGCTGCTCCTTAGGGGCACAGCCGTGTGTGAGACACCTGTCCTTGCTGAGCCTCGCTTTTCTGCCCTGTACAATGGACCCCATCGGTCCTGCTCATCGGACTGTTGCATGGGTTACTTGAGGCAGGTTGTGTGAAGTGCAAAGGACAGAGCATCATAAAACACTCAGGAAATGGGGATTGCTTTTGTCCTCACCATTGTCATGGCTAGTCCCAGGGATCTTTGATATTTCATGTTGTACTGGGAGAAAGCGCGTGTGTTCCCACCACAGCCTTGGCTCACAGATTCTCGGCCAAACACCATCATAAAAAGCGTCTAATCAAGTTATGTTTGATGCAGCAGGAGAGCAAATTAGTAGGTTCAATCTGTCAGGCTAAGAAAGCAGATGGGATGAGTCGTGCCGTTACCAAACAGTCCGCTGAGGCCCGGGGATAATCACACGCACTATCTTGGGAGGTTAATATGGCCTGTTGTGGACAGGGAGGGGGCAGGTGCCAATAGGGGCTTTGTTCAAGGAGGAGTCGAGCACGGGGAAGCCTGCGCCACACGCACACTCAGATCTGTCAGGATGGGTGTCGGAGAAAGCCTGGTACTTTACATCCCTGCCACGTTTCTACCTTTAAGACGCATGATTAATTGTAGTTAATTTTACTAAGGCCTTTGTTTCTTGGATATAAAGGCAAAATATGAAGAGTAAAAATAATTGTAACTACCCTCACTTGACCTTGGGCAATTTACTTAACCTCTCTGTGACAAGAAGCAGGTCACTGTTCCAGAGAGGGTATATGAAATGGGAGCAGTTTAGCACGTCTTTCGGAAGGTCGTAAGGAGATGCAGCGTGTTATGGCAGACGTGCTGACAACAGGAGTTGGTGCTTAGTAGGTGTGCAGTGCACATTAGCCACCACCACCGTCACCGTCACCACCATGGTCACCATCATTTGTGATAGGAGCAGTAGTGCTGTTTTAAGAGTGGGAACCTGAAGCAGCACGAAGGTGAAGTAACTCGCTCAAGGTCACACAGCAAGCAGTAGGCTTCAGATTTGAACGCAGGCAGATTTCAGAGCCAGCGTTCTCAACTGTGACTCGGAATACTGGTGATGTTGTGAAAGTTTGGATTAACTTTAGATCGGTTACAGATTTCTTTCGGAAAGGCAAGTTGGATCGTTTTTCTCCCACATCGTACGCCCACCAGCCTGTGGCCTTCTAAAGAGTGGGAGGGCATATTTCATCTGCTGGGGTGTCTCCGGCTCCTGGCTTCCTCTCTGACAGCAGCAAAGGTTTATCGATCAAAGTTGAGACGCCGCCTCCCATCGATAGCAGCAGAAAGGTCACACTCTGGCTTGTGGCCAGCCCTGCCTGGTGTCTCCTCAGCTGTCTGGCTCCAGCCTGGGCAGCGCGCTGGTCCTCTGCTCATCCCTCCGGTCGTCCTTCCGGACCTGACTCAAGGTCACCACCCAGTAGAGTCCTCGTCTGACTCTTGCCCACAGCCCATGCCTCGAGGCCGCACGTGTGGGGACCCCTGGGAGACGGCATCACCCGGGAGGTCTGCAGTGGACCTGGATAGATGGTCCGCTCCAGGCGTGGGGCAGAAGGAACACGGCAAAGGCGCAGGCCTGGAAACCGCCTGTTTCTGAGACAGCCTCCCGGGGGCTCCTCCGTACGGTTCTCTCCTCCAGTGTCGGTTCATTATTCCAGCCTCCCGCTGTGGATTCAGTCCCATGGTGGCATTTCCGCTTTCCTTATAAACTTAGAGAGTCGCCGTCCCCATTTCCCAGCAGCCTGCGTGAGCGGATGCCTGCCTCCGCGTCTCCGGAGTCCTGTTCCGTCAGCCCAGGCGCTCTCAACACTTGCTGAGATGGTGAAGTAGATGCTTTGGAAACGAGCTTTTGTCTGGTGGGACAGTCTACTTCCACAGCAGCAGAATGTTCCACAGGCTCCTTTTTACCTTCTTTTTCTGTCTTCCGTCCCTCCTTCCTTCCCTCCTCTCTCCCTTCTTCCCTCCTTCCCTTCCTTCCTTTTCTTATTAGTTAATATTTAAATTGAAATATGCCACATCCAGATTGCTTCAGGTGTGCGTGATGGTGATTTGGTATTCTCACACTTACGAAATGATCCCCGTGCCGGTCCTTTCTATCCTCTGTCCTTTTTGAACAACGGGAGGCTTCTCCAGGCCCACACAAAGCCCAGAGCCGTGGCCTCTCACAGCCCGGGTTGGTGATGTCTTTGCTTACAGCATGGTCTTAACTCAAGCATGCAAAGGCTTTTAAGAGGGGGACAGACCGGGACGCCTGGGTGGCTCAGTTGGTTGGGCGGCTGCCTTCGGCTCGGGTCATGATCCCAGCGTCCTGGGATCAAGTCCCACATTGGGCTCCTTGCTCGGCAGGGAGCCTGCTTCTCCCTCTGCCTCTGCCTGCCACTCTGTCTGCTTGTGCTCACTTGCGCGCGCTCTCTCTCTCTGACAAATAAATAAATTAAAAAAGAAAAGAAAAGAAAATTCAGCTGTCCTATATATATTAAAAAAAAAAAAAGAGGGGGACAGATCATTTGCATGGGGGAAAATGGCACCTCCAGCGGCAGAATGCTGGACCAGGGTCGGGCGGGGGCAGGGCAACATCAGTGGCATCAATTTTCTGCTTCCTTTCCCACCTCTGCACCCTTGTGGGTCTGGCCCGGGGCTGCAGACCTCGCCCGGCGGTGAGACCTGCCTGCGTGTGCTTCCTGCCTTTCTTCCCCTGGGGCCTGGAAGTGGTGGTGCAAGTGGACGGACCCCCAGTCCCCTGCCCGAGTCCCCAGCAGGCGCTTCTGGTGAGATCAGAGCAGCAGTGCACTTGTCTAGGGGAAGGGCCCCCTCTCCCACCTCAGCTCCCGGGTGCTGGCAAGGACCGACCAAGCAAGAGATGGGACTGTGCAGGTCACTCCGCGGCGCTGCGCTGGGAGTTGGGGTGAAAGCAAGATCCTGAAGCCAGCTGGGAATGCTGTTTATTGAACTTGGCCTTGAGGAAGTCAGGAACATGCCAGACTTTAAAATTCAGACTACATGTCACGGAAGCCACTTCCAGTTCTTGCTCTGCCCCTGGCTAGCTGAGTCGTGCGGGGAGTCCGTTCACCGCTAAGCCTTGGGTTCTTTGATCATGAAATAAGGCCAGGAGGCCTTTCCCGAAAGCTCGGCTGTGGGGATTACGTGAGGGAGCAGATGGAAAGCGCACAGCGCCGTGCCCAAGGCCCCGTGGGGACCCAGTGGGTCTTCTCTTCCTTCTTCCTCCTCCTTTGCTTCTGAGTTATAAAAATGAGGAGTTGGAATAAATACTCTCTACTTAAAAAGACAGAGTCTGTGCCTTTAAAAAAAAATAAAGACCATGTTTTGTTAGTGGGATGTTACTGGGAAGCCTTAAGAAATAATGATTTTTTTTTCCAAGTAGGAGGGAAAAGATGCAGAGTGCTAGGAGTTAAGGGAAGGTGATAAACATGTCAGGATTACTTCTCTTTCTATTTTTAATCTCTGCCATATACCTCGGGGGACGGTGAGGTGCTTTTTCCAGCATAGGAACTTTCCTTGGCTAAGGAAAGGCAAGAATAAATACTTTTCCTGGGATGAGTCCATTACCGGTGCCCTCTTTCCAATATTCTTCCAGACTGAAATTTATGCTGAAATGTCCAAGCGAGCGAGGCGAGACTGTGCCTTTCTAAAGCAGGCCCCTTGCCGTGCTGTTTTGCGGTGAGAGCGGGGCTCCTCTGTTTTGAAAGGGTGCCATAGGTTTCAGGACAAAGCGTGTGTGTGGCTGCCCTCCGGTCTCAGAGCGAGGCTCCGGGTCCCGGCGGCTCCCTCACCGCTGCGGGACCCCAGGCTCACTTCTCGCTCCATCCGTGGTGGAGAGGCAGGCTGGCCAGGGAGGGGAAGCTCCAGACCACAGACTCGGGGCCTTGGGCGAGGCAGAAGCTCTGGGCTCTGGGCTTTGTGTCTGGGCCCCTTCTGCCTCCTACTCCAGGCCGACATCCATGCTGTCCTGTTGTGGTGGTCTTGCCACCCCCTGCAGCCTCCCTGGTGTCTTCTCCACTCAGGCCAGCCCGCCCAGTGCCCCACAGACGAGCCGGGCCCCCAGCCCCGCCCAGCCCAGCCTAAGCTGCAGCTCCTCTGGGAAGCCTCCCCCCTCCCGCTTCACCCTGCTCTCAGAAGTCCTGGGCTGGATCCCGCCCCACCTCCCCCCAAACTGAGTCGGTGGCCTTGGCCCATCAGCTGGATTTGAACTCAGCTCATTTTGTTTGTGTGACGCAGAAGGGCCGGGGCTCAAGACAGGGCCCTGGGTGGGGGGAGACAGGTGTCCAAGGGGGCGGGGAGGGTGGGCGGATATCATGTCCCGAATCCACACAGCCCCAGGCACAGTACTGGGTGTCAGATGAGGGGACCGGCGGCCCCGTGCCCCACGCCCCAACCCCAGGAGTGGAAGGGGTGGCCGCTGTCCCCATGACCTTGTCACTCACCAGACAGATACGATTTAAATGCCCGAAGAGTGCAAGGAGAAATCTATTGTTATGTGTGTATGTTTGTAATGCCTACTCTGTTTCCAGAGAAGATTGCCCCCGCCGACAGTGAAGGGGCGACAGTAGGGTTGTTCACGGGTGGAAGGAAGGAGCTAGAATTCCGGCGCATTGGCTGATATAATTATTATGACTCTATACAGCGGGGACTGGGGGTGTGGGAGGCCAGGAGAGGCTGTCCCGAAACCTGCCGTGGTTGGAGGGAAGTGGGGAGGGAGAGTTTTAAAGAATAACATTACCCAGATATTGCTTCTCCGTGAATCGTGGCGAGCGGGGGCAGGAAGGGTCACGGGGACATCGCGGGGCGCCGCGGGCTGTGAGGGTTCGGGTGATCCTTGTGGACACGAGCGAGGCCCTTCGCTGAGGACGTGATGATAAATTCTGGCTTTATGTTTAAGGGGTTGTGTTGGGCCATCTTGGAAACAATTTTGGCGTTTCTGGGTCCATTTTCGAGTAATACTTAATTTTTCAGGGAGATCCGCAACTTGCTGGCAAGCCCCGCCGCTTGGGAAAATGTTCTGATCTGGGAATATAAAAGCTTCAGCGAGGAGGCACTGCCCATGGTCACGGCCACGCAGGGCCCCGGGCTGGTGGGAGCCCGACTCAGCACCTGCCTTGGCCGTCACCGGGGCGCAGGGGAGGGGGCGTGGGGAGCCCCACACGGGCTCTCGGAACTTCCCAGGTGTGACTTCTGTCACCTCTGCTCACGGGCAGCGGCCAAGTCAAGTCCCGTGGCCACGGGGGAGGGGGACCAGCAAGGAGGGACCAGGCAAGTGTGGACCCCCTCCCCGGGGGCCGGGAGGACTGTTGAGGCCCAGCATTCCTGGACGGCTTTGGTTTTGGCCAAGTGCCCTGTCCTTGGAACCACTTGTTCTTTCCTCCAAATGAATGTGGATGTTTCCTCTCCTCAAGCAGATGTGTTTGTATCACCACAGAAGCCTTGAACCCTAAGCTGTGGGAAGAACCCACCAGATGCCAGAGTATCTCGTCTCTTGTGACAGGTCCAGCCCGTGAGCTAGGTGGGCCCCAAACCGAAGCCTGTGTGCAGCTTCTTGCAAGAAGGTCCCCTTGGGTTAGCTCCCGTGGTTGTCGGTGGCTTTGGGAAGAGCTATGGGAAGGGCTGGGCCTGGGGATCGTAGAGGAGGAGAGCCGCGATTGATTGGTAATGTCTGGCATGGGAGCAGAAGGTGGGGAGTGGGAGCGGTTGCCAAGCCTCTGTCATCCTTGACCTGCTCGGCCCCGCAGAAGATGGAGGCGGAAGGGATCTGCCCGAAGAGACCACGGCAGGATGGTGGCCTCCCCCCTCCTCCCCCTGTGTGTCCAGAGCTGGCCCCAATTATAAAGTCTCCTTCTTCATCTGCCTAGTCCCAGAGCAAAGTGCTTTTCTCCAACTGCCCAACCCAACGTGGCTTCTCCATCCTTCTTTGGCCGTACCAGGGAGCACATCTCTCTAGACACCCCAGGAGAAAGCCATTTGCTGAGTTTTCACAGGCCATCCAGAAAGGCTATGCAAGACCTTGCCCTGCCAGTTCTTTCCCAAAATACCCACTCCTATTTTTAAAAATGGAGGATTATATAATTCTCCAGCGGGCCTCACCCATTTCCCTTCTTGCTTCCATGCCACGGCTGTCACTGTGCGGTCAGGATCTCAGGAAGCCCTGGGGAAACGCAGGACCTGAAATCTGCAGCCCCGTGGGCCCAGAGGCTGAATCCTCCCGTGGCCGGGCTGGGCCTGGTTCAGAGCAATGCTCCCTCTCAGGGACGGGCCCCAACGCCCTGCTGGGTCCAGCTTGCTCATGTCTGCATCCTTCAGGAGGCTGCAGGCTTTAGTTCCTAAATTGCTCTCCTGGGGTTCCTCGGCCACCCGTGTTTCTGTCTTGGTCATGACAGGCTGTGTCCCGGCGTGAGCGCCTCGGCCCGGGGTCCCAGACGTGCGGTCTAGATGCCCCACCTCCCGCTTGGTAGCCACGAGTTTAAGTGGCAGGAGGACTTTTTCAGTCTGTTTTATTATTTTAAGGGGAGCGAGAAGGCTTTTCCCTCACACCGAGGGAGGGAAGGCGGTGGAGGAGTATTTCCCGAGTGCTACTGCTGGTGTGTGATTCATGAACCTCATAGCATGCCTTGAGATCTAGATTTTGACGACCCTGTTTTGTGGTTGAGGAGACTGAGGCTCGGTCAGGTGGAATGACCCGGTCCCTTGACCCGTTAGGGCAGGGTCTGGACTCAAAGGCATGTTGGAAACCTCTGGGCTTCCGCGGGTCTCCTGAAGGCTGGACCGAGGGTGTCCCGCGCGGCCTGGCTCGCCGAGGAGGGAGGGCAGAGCCCCATTCTGCCTCCCTCTTGCTCCGCGTTCCTCCTTCCTCCTGGTCTAAACTCACAGCTCCTGCTCCGGACCTTTCCAGAATTCTGCAGAGCTGGGCAAAAACACGCCACCTTTATTCTCTGTGTGTGTGTCTGTGTCTCTTCTTCCTGATTGATTTTCCTTTGTTTGATCTGGAATTCTCTTGGGCAGTGGGAACCCGTGGTGGTGTTGCTACCCAGACGGGTCAGAGGAAAGCGGGCAGTCTGTTCCCGATAAATACCGTGAGTCACATGCCTTCCCAGCTGCCAAGAATATTCATGCAGGACCCAAGTCTTTCTTCCCTTGGCCGCATAAATTTCCCGAGGACGGGTGGAACAGGGTATCCTTTGTACTCACAGCTTCTCATGCTCTCCTGGGTCCCATCTTAGGACCTTGGTTGTCCGCATGTCTCTTTCTTCTCAGACTCCCCGAACCACGGGGTTCGTCTGATCACCCGATGCCAGGAGGGCGGTGGGTCCCTGCAAGAGGCGTGGAGATGGGAGGGCTGGCTCGGCCCCTTCTGAGCTGTGTGACCTTGATCGTCTCCCTAAACTTTCTGAGCCTCCATTTCCTTGTCTGTAAAATGGGGTGATAGTAGCTGGTAAAGATACAGGTTGTAGAAGCTGGTGTGTCTGGATCTGACTCCGGAGGTGTGAGGACCTGGTGACTTTGGGCCAGGTCCCTCACCCCTTCGCAAACTCCGTTTTCTCACCTGTGGAGTGGAGGCTGTAAGGGAACCTCCCCCGCCGGGCTGTTGTGTGCAGTGAGTGAATGAGGTGTGACCACACTGGGGACAATGGTAGGCATGTAGTAAATGCTCAGTAAATGATGAATGTTTCTCTTGTGCTCTTGCCCCACGGACGAGATTGCAGTGAGCATCCGGTAGACGGCATGTGGTAGCGCGAGGAGGGAGTGGGGAATGCGCTGGGTACCTCAAGCCGTGCCCTTTGGTCTTCATCGCAAGGACGTGAGACCTTCTAGAAGGCGGCAGTTAGAAAGGGACCCCTCCACGGTGTTCCACACAGCCAACGTTCTCTGAACGCCTCCTGCGCCCCAGGCTCTGTGCTGGTTGCTCAGATTTGGACGTGAACTTCTTCCATCCTCTGGCCCCTTGGATGGAGCCATCGGACCGGGGGAAGCAGCCACTGACCGCGGCGGGGAGGGCGGCACAGTGGTGGACTGCAGGCTCGAGGGACGTGGGGAGGGGAGCACACGTTCTCCCGTTTGTTGTACTTGGAAGTTTGGATTCTTGTTTTGTTCCTGGTGGTCTCATCGGGCAGTGCTGTGAGTGACCAGAAAGGGGAGCGAGGCCAGGCTGTCAAGGGTCGCGCTGAGAAGGTATGACCCAGAGGTGACTGAGAGCCGCCAGAGTTTGAGCAGGAGGCAGGCACGAGTGTGTTTGTATTTCAGGAAGATGGCTCTGGCAGCCACATGGCTTGGGTGGAAGGAGGCAGCCAAGGGCAGGGGGACCAGCTTGGAGACCTTCTCTGGCAACCAGGTGAAAAGAACAGGGACCCAAAATAGGGGGACAGATTCTTGAGGTCTGTAAGAGGTAAAGTAGACAACTTTTATCCAAGATGATGGGCTGACGGGTCTGCCACACAATTAAGGTGTGAGATGGGGATGTGAGTGGGAGTGAGGACGAGATGCTTGAGGGAGAAGAGGGCTACTTTCATCCCCTCGGGTCTCCTTCTTCACCAGCACGCTTCATCCCGTGGGCTATCTTTCTCATGCCCAGTGTCATGGAACAGGGTTGGGGCTGAGCGGTAGGGAATGAGCTCAGCTTAGCTCCGGGTGGCAGATCCCAGAAGGGGGCTCTGTGGGGAGTCCCCCTGGGGGCCTTTCTCACCTTGGGGTTGGAAGGGATGGGGCAAATCAGGAGCTCTGGGAAGCTCTTGAGTTTCATAGTCACCATGTTGGAAGGCGACCATTTGCCATTGGGCCCAAGAGGAGTGACATCACCAGTTCCCTTTTCCTCCTGGTTGTAGTAGCTTGAGACGCTGGTCCAATGGTCGGACTGTGTTTTATTCTCAAACTGAGAGTAAATGAATTGTGCCAACGTGTCCAGATCTTATCTGTCTCCGATGTTTGGTGCGTCTGGCTGAGCCCAAGGAAGTGTCAGTTGTCTTTGACGATGCTCGCTGGCCCTCCTTGGACACAGCTGCCCTCCCTGGTGCTGTTTCCCCGTCAGTCCGAGGGCTGAGCCCAGGCCTCCCTGTGGACCCTCAACATGCAGCTCTCGGCCGAGCACCTGCATCCTCCTCACCCCTCACGCCCCCCCTCCCCCGCCGGTCAGGGCCGCCACCTCCGAGCCCTTGCAAGAAGGAGGCTGATTGATGCTTGTGATGACCTCGCGGTGTGTTGACCGTCTTCTTCAGCTGCCACAGCTCCGGCCCTGTCCAAGGCAAACCCAGCCGAGGCCAGGCATCAGGTCCCTGACGTGGGGGCAAGGTCCCCTTGGCACGGGATCGTGAGGCTCCCCGTCAACACCCGCCGGCTGCTTCTCGCGGGGAAGCTGTTGGAACCAGCCCCTGTCTCTGGCCCTTGATCTTCCACAGGAAGGACAGGAGAGGCGGTGGCCGAGCCCCGAGCAGAGAGCCCTGATCTGACATGGGCCGTGTCAGCGCCGGGTTGGAGCAGCCGCTTGCCGAGCGGTGACGGGCCCTCTGGGGGCTCAGTGTCTGTCCCAGCAAGTGCAGCTGCTTGGCTCGCGGTCTGCTTGTTTCCTCCTCTCTTGCTGTTTGTGGCAGAGAACGAGGACGTCTCCCCCTGATGGGGCACCGTGTGGTTTCTGCCCTGATTGGCCTCCATCTGCTGCCGTTTGGGGCGCCTTACTCTTAGGGTTTCCGAGCAGATGGTCGGGCCCGAGAGCCAAGTTGGGGGAATGGTCAAATGCAGGGCGAATGTGGCACCAGGAGTCAGGGCGCCGGACTCCAGGGCTGGCCGACTGAGCATGGGATCCCAAGAAAACCGGACTCTCTGGGCCCCGGGAGCCTCACACGTTAATGGGACAACAGCACACCAGGAGCCTTCCTCGCACCGATCCGAGGGGAGGAGACCAGGATTCCCAGAAGGGGGGGGAGCAGTTTGTGTGAGCGCCTCGTGCAAGTGAGAGTTTGCCTGTGTTTCCCCCCGGGGAGCATTGCTGCGGGGGGTGGGGGGTGTTTCCAGACGTTTGCACGCGTTAATCCCCGTGGAGTCTTGGCTCAGGTGACAGCTGGCTTCGACAGGCTTGGCCTCCCCGGAGGGTTGGGAAAGCAAAGCATCTGTGTACCTGTGTGGGGGCCTTTGGTGACGATGACCACCAGCCAGGGGACTCCATCCTGGCCATCCAGGGCCAGGGTCGTTCAGTGTCTCTGCGGCCACGGAGGCCTCACACTGCAGTCCCTTTGGGACTTCTCAGTCCCGGGACTGGCCCTCCCTGAGGTCTCTCCCTCCCCCGGGCCCTGGAGGTTCAGGGCCCTGTCTCCTCCTGTGACCCCCACATACCCATGCCATCGGCTGGGATCCCCCGTCCTGAGACTAGACGGGAGGAGGTCCTAGTTTCCCCTCCCGGCTCTTGTTGTCTGAGCGAATGTGAGCAGGCCTCCTGATTTTGGAGAGAGCGAGGTGGGGGGTGTGCTCCGGGAGCTGGGTGTCTGGGCTGAGGTCCAGATGAGGAAGCCTCCCCAGCGCAAAAGGAGGGTACAACCCCCCTTCTTCATCGTGGACTGTGCGCACCCCCCGCGGGACTGGTGTGGGAACTCCCACGCCCCTCCGCGCCCCCATGGACCCGAATCTCACCACCAGGGAACTGTGCGGTGGGGAAGGGGCAGGGCTGTGATTGGCCCCCTGCTCCCCCCCTGCATGCAGGCCATGCCAGCGAGGGGCCTGGCGGAGGCGAGGAGGACAGGGCCCAGCCCAAGCCCCGAGCGCTCCTTCCTGTTGGAGGTCTTCTCTCGGGGCGCGGGGTAGTGGGGGTTTTGCCTCGCTTATCGACCCAGGGGAGCGGGGCTGTGAAGGCACGTGTGAGGTCCCCGGGGAGGGACTTGGTGTTTGCTTAATGGTATCTGCCAGGCGCTTGAGAAGGGGACGCGAGGGTGGTTTCCTTTGCCTTTGGCTGACTCTGCCCTGCTCACGGCCCCGCTCACCCCGCCCCTCCGGCTGGCTTTCCTCTGCTCGCCTGCACCTCGCCCATGGCCTTCTCTCGTTGGGGGCCGAGTCTTCCCTCCCAGGCTTTTGGTTGGAGCTGCCGCCAGGCGAGTGTCCATGTCAGCGTCTCGGCCGGCACCCCCGGAGCCGTCGGGGATCCTGCCTGCTGCCCCTGTCCTCTCCTCCTGGACATTTCCCAGCAGCCTCTGGTGCAGACAGACCAGCGGCCTCCCTCCCCAGGGCACCGGGGCCCTCTGTGTCTCCGGCCACCATGCCGTGACCTGGCGCATTGGGAACTTCTGGGAGCGAGGTCATCGGCGGGGAAAAGGTGTCCACGCCAGCCTCCCCAGCCTGGCTACCCTCTTCTGCCGTGGGCAGCCTGGCCCAGCTGTGCCCTCTCAGCCTGCCTCATTCCGCTGGTATAGAGTTCACCCAGAACTTAAAGACCATTTCCACATGCCGAGGACTTGCTGTCTTACACCTTAGACTCTTCAGGGGGACGGTGGGCACTCTCGTGCCCCATTCCTGTGTGGGAAGCAGGCCGTGTGGGGGTTGATCCGGCCAGCCTGCTCCTCCGGCCTGGGAAGTAGAAAGTGAGCTCCCCGGACTTAGGGAAGCAGCAGGCTGGCGCCCTCTTGGTTCAGGTCTCATCAATCTGAGTTGGGGCAAATGATGTTCTGGAACATTCCCCAACCTGCTGTTACCGAGAGCCTGAGGAAAGGGGACACTTTGATCTCCATTTGGGTTTGTGTGCTCTCCTCATCGACCAGAGAAGGAGGAAGGAAGGTAACCCACACCCCCAGACTCCCCACGTGGCTCAACTGACGGGCTGTGATATAGGTTTCTGAGGTCTTGGGGTCCCCGTTTAGGGATGGAGACAGCTCCTGAGTGCCTGCCCCATAGCCCGTGGGCCCGGTGCCACTGAGCTGTGTGTGTGATCTCCCTGAGTATCACTCACAGCACGCGCTGGGGGCCGTCCCTTCAGTCTGCAAACGAGGAAACCAAGGCTCAGGGAGCTTAGCCGTGAGCCCAAACGCACACGCTGGGAGGCACCTAAACCAGGATTGAAATGTGAAATCCCCAGCTGCAGGGCTCTAGCCCTTCCCCACCCTCGGCGAGCCAGGCCCGATTTTCTTCTCTTATTCTTGGAAATGTTAATAAGAATTTCCAGGACAGGGCTGGGCTGGGAAGGCCGCTGTCTGACCCGCCATTTAAACCACTCCAAATGCCGAGAGTTAGCCAAACCATAGCACAAATGGCCAGGGTTCAAACAAGTAAGCAGGCCCGTTGTGCCTTCTCATTGGGGTCTGGGAAGAGGACAGAAAGGAGAGAATCGAAGCCTCCACCAGCCATCGCACCTGGAGCCAAGCCACCAGCCTTGTGGCGGTCCCTGGGTCAGAGGCAGAGCAGCAGGACACATGGGGGACCCTGTGGGCCTTAAGAATGCTTCTCTTTCCCCAGTTAAGGGCCTGCAGACAGCCTCCCATGCCATGAAGCCAGGGTCTCAGCTCCCCGACCACCACAGGCTGCCTGGGGGGTACGCTTGGGTCCTTTGTGGTCCAGCAGCTGGATATTTATATGACAGGAAAGACCCCTGCACCCAGCCCTCCTCCCAGCGTACAGCTGACACTCGTCTTCTGGACGCCCGCCCGTGATTGTGAACTTCACCGTCCGTCAGTCTTTCCTTCCCCTGGAACACCTTCCAATCACCTCCATTCCTCTGTGCTTGACCTCTGTGCCTTCTGTGAGCTCAGGCTGCCCTGTGCACAGCGAGGGAAGTTAAAAATACAGGATCCTGCCTTCGAGACCTGGCATTTTAATAATGCATTTTCCCCAGGTGCTGCTCATTCAGCTTTACTCCCAGAATGCCTTTGCCATCAAGTTACCAGTGGGGCCTGTGGGCTGTGTCTGCACATCGGTCTTGGCCTGCTGGGTGCGGAGGAATGATGGGTGGCCCTGGGCACCGGCGTAGAGGGCCACAGGAGGAGGATGTCACTCCACACTGGGCGTTGATTGTGAGGTCTGTCCCGACGATGACACTGTGCCCTGACGTGGGGCGGGTGGGGGACTCCGCTTCCCGTAGCTGGGCTGAGAGAGACAGAGACAGAGAATGTGGCCCTGCCCCAGAGCCCGTCAGCAGGGGATGAGAAAATGTAAATACAGACCACGTCACAGAAAGACGGGCTTCAGCCCAAAGACAGTGATCCGAGAAGACTTTTCAAAACCTGTCCCCTGCGAAATTCCCCTGAAATAGTCCCGCGTACGATAAGGGGGGCTGTTGACACTCAGGGAGGCAGTGTCCACGTACCTGAGACTTGGAGGAATGTGGGCAACGGCCGAGGGGAGACTAGCCTGAACTCTCCCTCCGTCCCCCCAGGACTGCTGAATCCGTCAGCAGGCAAGTCAATTCGTGCCAGTCTGGGATTTCCACAGTGAATCATACCGTCCTCACCCCCTCCCCACGGTCTCGGGGAGGCTGAAACAGGGTTCTGCACCTGCGTCCACATCCCAGCTAGAGAGGTCCCGCGATGTTTGAGTGTGAGGTTTACAGGACAGAGGCACGGCCTGGGGAGCTTTTTAAAAACAAAGAAAAGCACGCCGGTTTGCCCCGAGACTTCCTGAGAACACCAAGTACCCGAATCTGGAAGTAAAGGTCTGGTCCAAACAGCGAACCGTCCAAAGTAAGTAAGGCTACAAACGGTTGGGATAATTGGATCACTGAGCTTGATCTGACAGACACTGGGGCTTGTACCGTAAGAGGGTCCTGGGGCGACCCATCTGTCCCCACACCCCCTTCCGTGCAGGCGGGCGTTTTTCTGGACGTGCCACTAGATGTTCCCGAGCCTGTGTGTGGGTTTCACCCACGGCGTTTTCTCAGAGCGAGGCCTGGCCGACTTCAATCCGCTCAGGAAAATACCAGTAGCTTTGAGCGGCCTCCCCCAGCCCTGTGCCGCGGGTCCCGCAATTAGCGGTGCGTCTCTGGAGCAGGTGCCCCTGGCGTGGTCTTCACTGGACGTAGCCTCGTCCTACACGTTTTGGTGCCATTTGAGTGTGTGTGAGCCAGGAAGTAGGTGTTGGTCTGGAGACTGGGGCTTCAGTCCGCTCGGGATTGCACACCTTAGTGGGGGGCAGTGACCCTTCCCCCACCCACGGGAGCTGGTTTGCGTTCCATGGGGCTCCGTGGCCAGGAGCCACTCACAGCCACTGCGGCTCCCGGACTTGTCTCCCTGCCCTGGGGACACCCTGAAATCCCTCCTGTGGCCCGCACCCCTGCCCTTCCTGCAGCCCCCAGTGGTTGAGGGGCATGTCCTCCCACCCCGGCCCTTCCCAGCAGCTCTGCCACCGCGAGGACTCCCACACGGCACAGCCCGCTGTGGTTTCTGATCCTCCCGCAGACACCGCTGTTTCTCCGCCCGCTGCCCAGGGCAAGGGGAGGCCTGCACCTGCCACCCTCACTCATTCCCTGCTTCCCACCTCCCCTTCGGGTCCTGCGGCCCCCCTGATGCTGTCCGTCCTTCCAGATCACTCTGTCATGCTTGGAACACTGCAGATCAGCTGTTCTCAAACCGCGTTCCAGGGAACCCCAGGACACTCCCGCAGCTCCTCATGGGCAGCCGACCCTCCCCGCTCCACTCCCGCCAGAGCGCCTCCATCCTTCCTCTCTGAAGCCCGTGCTCCCAGATCCAGCTGGGAGACTGCAGCTGGGTCCCCTGGAACGCTCCTCTCTCTCCCGGTTTCTGTAGGGAGTGTGGCCAGCCGGCGCCTCCTCGATGGCATTCCCCCGGTGCTGCCGGCACGGACCCTCCCGGACCTGCAGGCTGTCGCCCGCGGCCATCACAAAGGGCAGCCTGTGTGCGCCAGTGCCTGTGATCCTGCCGGTCCTTCCGACGGGCGCCCAGGCTCCGGAGGATCTGGGACCGTCTGTGTGGCCGTGTCGTGCGGCCCGGCCCGGCGTCGCAGGCTGGGCAGCGGGCCGCTCACTCTCACATCCACCCGGTGCTCACCCCGCCCCACAGTCCTGTTTGCGACTTACTCAGCGTCTGGTGATCCTGCTTCTTTCTCATCCCTGTGTTGGCGAGAAATCGCCACGCGGATTTCCCAACGCGGTGTGGAGGGCCCGCCCGTAACTTGTGGGGCCGCCCGTTCTCACGGCTTTTTGTCCCTTGTATGGTTGGGCCGAGCCCGGGATGGAGGAAGAGCCGGGACTAGGACACCCCAGAGGGGTCCCTGTGGTTGTAGACCAGGGGTTCGGATGGGGTGCTGCGGAGTAGTCGTTGGGACGGCCGTCTGGATTTTATTTCCTTGTTAGTCATGTCTCCACCTGAACGGGACTTGAACTCACGACCCTGAGCTGGAGAGCCGCCTGTTGCCCCGGCCCAACCAGCCTGGCTCCCCCAGGGCTGATGTCTCTAGGTCCGCTCAGGAAATTCCCTGCATTTGATTGCCTCCATCTGTGAGCCCTCTGGGAGCCGTGTAGACTGGGAACAAAATCATGTCTGCATTTTAGCTTTATTGGGTCTCTGGGACCCTTCGGGCTGAGTCACAGCACGCGGTGGTGGGCCGCGGCGGAGGTGGGTGCCCCGGTTCCAGCGGCGATCCGCTGCCTGCCGGGCAGATGTCCGTGTCATCTCGGGCTCCGTGTGTTCTACAGAATGGGGCGACAACACCCGCCTTGTATACATCGTCTTTACACCGAGGAACGTTCTGTGCGCCAACCAGCCGCGGGGGCGGAACCGGCCCTCCGGCCTCCTCATCTAGGGGAGGTCAGTCCAGACAGAGTCACGGCAGCAGGTCGTGCACGGTTCGCTTGGAGAACCCCTGCTGTCAGCCCAGAGGCAGGGGAGCTGGGCCGCAGGTGTCCCTCGGGGGGCTCGCTGTGCTGGGTTGGGGAGGCGGTGGAAGGAGGCGTCCGTGATGTGTGGAGGTGTGGGCAAGGTCTCGATCCACAAAACGGAGCTCCGGGAGGCCCCAGGGGAGAAGCTCAGAAGGAGCTGAGGCAGCCGGGGGCAGGGGAGCCCCAGAGGCTGGCGAGGATGCCTTTCCGGAAACGTCTGCGGGGGCGATAAAGGAAGCACCGGGGTCAGTGGGCCCCAGCGTTCCCAAGCCGTCCATCCTGCGGGTCTCCTGCGGGGCACGGGAGTGTGGGGCGGTGACAAAGGTTGTTGGGACGAGGCAGCCGTGGCCTGGGCAGAGTGTGGCACTTCCAGGGTCACACGGCAGGCAGAGGGGAGGGGGAACCCAACCTCTCTGAGCTGGGGCCCCAGGGGGAGACAACGGACTGAGGAGGCCACGGGCAGTGCGTATGCGGACGGCTGCCAAGCTGGCCAGAGCGGCTGGGTTCCCCGAGCTCCCTGGTTCTCTGTCTCTGGACGGAGACCCGCAGTTCTGGACACGAGAGGGCCCCGTGGTAGGAGAGCATGACGGTGAGGGTCAGCTGTCCCCAGATCGGCCCCCAGGACAGCCCGCTGTCCCTCCCACAGACAGTCTCCAGGTGCAGCTATGGGCCAAGGGGCTCTTTGAAGCCTGGTGATGCCAAATTCCTCCCCCCGCCTGCCCCTGCCCCGCGGAAAGGTGGATTTGGATGTGGGGTGACTGCGAGGCCCAGACAGAGATAGCAAGAACCTGTTGCAAACACTTCCCGTCTCCTGCCGCTCAAAAGTCCGGCGTGGCATTTCACCTGCTCCCGCCCCCGGGCAAGAATGTGTCTGCCCAGGCGGCGGCTGGACGCCTGGCTCACAGGCCACGGGCTCTTGTTTTGCAAAAATCTAGTTCGGAAGCTTTGCCCTTTCCGCATTTAGCAATATTTCCACAGGCGTGAACTTACATCATGACGGTCATGGTCGTGACTAATTCACTCTTTGATCTACACTGCCCGTGAGTCCCCGTGGCCGACACTACCGGTTTCTGAAGTTGCTTTAAAGGAAATGTGTGCGCGCGTGTGTGCGTCAGTGAGTACGTGTGCATGCGTGTGCACGTGTGTGTGTGTGTGTGTGTGTGGCTTCTTACAGCCATGAAATGTTATTTTTCCAAAATCAGGGATCTGTTTGCATTTTCAAAGATCATGTTTCTTGAACCAAGAAACATCTCGAGTCCTCACTGGAGGGAGAGAGACAGCAAGCACATTTGCTCGTGGGCACTCAGTGGGCTTCTCCCCAGTCTTACCCTGTCCATGGTGCTTCCGTTTGGGTCTGCGAAGCTACCCTAAGTTACCCGGATTCACCAGGCCGTTCCTACCGTGCCTCTGCCTGGAGTGTCCCGTGTCCCAGGGGACTCCCTGGCAAAATTCCACTTGTATTTCAAGGTCCGGAGCAGCACTCCTTGAGCTCCTCAATCTTTTGGGGCAGAAGCATCTGCTTTTTCCTCTGTGTCCCTTTGCCCTCTCATCACACCGCCCATCCTTGTAGAGAGCTTGGGAGCGTCCCAGTCTGCCTCCTGCCCTGGGGTGTGGGACGGGGTGCGGGGAAAACATCCACGCGCTCACTCCTTCATTCACCCGCCATGTCCTGAGGTCCCCTGGGAGGCCAGTCCCTGTGCTGGGCTCCTGGACTAGAGAGAAGACTCAAGGCCACGTCCTAGCCTCAAAGAGCTCACCAACACAGACACAGATACAACGCTGGGACCCAGGGCTCAGCTGGTGACAGAGAGCGGCACAGCGAGGGGCGTTAACCCCTGGATGGGGGTGGTATCAAGACAGGCTTCACAGAGAACACGGCCAGTGCGGGGTCTGGGAGAACAAGTAGGCGTTCCTAGGCGGAGAAGGGCCGTGTCCCTGCATCTCACCAGCGCCTAGCCTGCGCCACAGACAGGGTAGGAGCCCCGTCAGCATTCGCGCAGCCGTCACATTTCCCACGTCCTGGGCCGGGGGGATCGGCCAGTGCCCTACATGGCCACCGTCACCCTCCAGCGACAGCCACCCCATGCTTTCCTGGCTCCTAGAAGTGTCCAGTTTGTCTCGAGCGTGTGGGATCCACCAGCCTGTTTCCAGATGGTGTGAGTCTACGAGGTGCCCACAAAACCTGGGGACAGATGCTCTTACTGTGATTTTCTACATTGGAGATGTCTGTGAGGACATCGCGTATGTCCCCCTGTGTTTCCAGGATGGGTGGACACCCTGGATTTCTCTAGGGGTTCCCTTCCTTAGGGACCTTGAGGCCTACCGTGACCTTCCTTGTCCCCTCTCTTCCTCTCTGCCTCACTGTTGGCCAAGGCTAGTCTAGACAGATCAGAGCCCCATTGGGAAATACAGAGTTTTTTCAAAAAAACATAATAAAATTTAGGTGAAAACGGAAATGTCGACATGCTTATTTTTAAAATGTTAAGTCCCTTTGTTGGTCAGGAAACGTCAAAACAGGTCGTGTGTTACTTGGTTTGCTCGTAAAGGGAGGCTCATACTTGATATATTTAGAGAGGAGTGATTTTTCATATAAAGTGTTTCTCTATTTTTCTTTTTTAAACCAAAAAGAGCTTGGAAAATTTATCTACCCTCTCTGCTGCTGGTGTATTTTCCTGGCCCCACAATGCTGGAACAGCTTTCTGTCTCCCAAACCCAAGAGTTAAATACACTGAGCTTAGCTCAGCCTTGACTTGCTTCTCCACGAGAGAAAAAGCCTCTTTTTGGGGCTGGTGTTGGTAATGGGGAGAGGAAGGAGCATTCCGAAGAGCAGAAAAAGGCCTTTCTCTGTGGGAAATTAAGGCAGTGCTTTAAAAACCCAAAAACAATGGCCTTTGCCAACCACCAGCTGTCCCTGCAGGTTTTCCCTTTTTTGTCCACTTCCCCCAACAGCATTAGCGAGCGTGGCAGAAATTTTCCAAAAGTTTTATGGCGAAGGAAGATATGATGGCCCACTTCATGCAGAGTGGCTTGAAAACCGTTCTCCAGTGGGTCCGTGCGCTGTCGTTCCTGTGTCCTCAGCATCCAGCCCTCCCAGATCCTTTCTCTTTCCTTTCCCGTCCCAGACGCCCTGCATCCTCCCCAGCAAACCCAAAGGCCTCCCACGTGTGTCACCCAGAGCAGTTTGGTCTGGTGTCAGCTTCCACGCACAGATTTTCATTTTCCAACCAACTCAGTTTTCAGCCACGGACGGCTACCAGCACCACAGCAGTAGAGAATGCTAAATACTGTTTTTACCACAGGCCAGAATAATGGCGTGGTAGCGGAAGGCCTAAGCAGAAGAGTCCCAGAAAACTTTCTGAGCCCCTGGATGCAGTGAGTCCTATTCAAGGAAGGTCATTTCTCATCTCTGTCCAGCCCCGAGCTCCCAGCCTCTGGGGCTGACCCAGAAATCAGCCTCCCTGACGTGGGGACTGACCCAGTGGTCCCTTTGATCTGAGTCCCCAGCTGTGTGTGGTCTCAGGGATGTGTTTGGCCCTCGCTGGGTCTCAGAGCCTAAAAGCAGGTGGATTTACTAATACCCCAAAGTGGGGCTTGGAGCCGCAGGGATCTTTAAGTCACCTGTGGCCCCCAGCAGGACTGGCTTCCTGGAAACAGCAGGACTTTGACCAGGGACTCCGAGAAGCTGTGGACCAGGGAGGACTGTTGCTGCACCAGAGTCCGTGCATGGCAGATAGACAGACAGGTGTCCAAATGGAATGCGTGGAGAGAGGTGGGGGGGTTGTGGATAGTGAGTCATATGGTGTAGAACCAGCTGAGCAGAGGGTCCCTTGGGCTGCTATGGAAGGCACTGTTAAAGCTTCGAGACCTAGAACAACAGCATTACTCTCTGGCGGCTGGGGATGGAGCACTTCACCCACGCTGTCCTCACCCCCCACTCCTGAGGCCCCTGGAGCCAAGGCATGTCGGGGTTGCCCGGGGTCATCCAGCCTGAGCTTGGACCCAATGCCAGAGCTCACAGCACAGCTGCCACTGCTGTGCCTCTTGCCTCCAGGAACTTGCCACTGGTTTTCTGAACCTCTTGTGCCAATACTCTCTGATAATGTTTTCCTTCTTTCCCATCTGCCTTCCACCAGGAGGAAGTGCCTAGATATTTTGGAGCATCTAAACCAAGCATTCTTGCATTTATTTTGGGGCATTATTAGTGTTCATTTCATTTCATTCAAGAAGCCAGCTGGCAGGAGCCCAGTGGCCCTGGCTAAGCTCACAGTAGACACAGAGTTGTTCCCGTGGGCCCCACTCCACTGTGAGGGTTCACCCTGCACCCAGAAAATGTCCCCCATGCAGACAGAGGTCCCCCAGTGCCCTTCTCTGTGCTCTCCTTCCGGCATGCCGTCTCTTCACCCTTCTTCACGGAGACCCTCTTTCTTCCATCAGGCTCTGCAGTCTGTTCCCTCCCACTGGCCCAGTCAGCGCTCTGTGCTGTGGCCACCCGCCATGCCTTCCCTGCTCTCCTGCCCCTGCCCTTCTGCTCGTCCCAGCCTGCCTCAGCCCGAGGGGGCCTGCAGTGCCACCTCCCTGAGTGCCCAGGTGTGTTTATGGGAGTGACTTCCTTGAGCCCGTCACGTGGTTCTTCTAAGTGGTGCTTTCCCTTGAGATTTTTTCTGTGGTTCTCACCCACCTCACGGGTAGGGCAGAACCCCCGTGTGCCCTGTCCTTGTTCCTAGGACTGCCTCAAAGGCAACCAGTATTTATATGGCTCTTTCAAATTCAGAGTGCTTCTGTGTTATCTCTCTGGACCTGAGGTGGGAATTCCTGTTGCACAGAGGGATACGCTGGGGCTCAGATGCACTGGGCGTTGGGTGCTCAGTGACTCAGCTGGGGGCAGGGTGAGTGTTGATCCTGGGCCCTCCCGGCTCCAGCACACGTGCTCCCCACCCCTCCCCTGCTCTCCCCGTGCACACTGAGTGCTCTGTGTGTGTCTAGTGCCTTGGTGTTAGGGGTGTCAGGCCAAGGGTGGTCAGGACGGGGGTCAGCAGTACCCAGAACTTGGGAGCTAAGGCTGCCCTGAGGCCTCTTGGCTTGGAGCTGGGCTCTCTGAACAGGGACAGTGTGGAAGTGATGGAGGGGGACTGGGGCTTTGCAGGGTTCTAGGAGAGGAAAGAAAGCAGCTGGGGGGCCCTGAGGGAGCAGGAGCAGCCACAAACGCTGGGGTGAGAGGTGCCCCAGCCCAGAGGCCGAACGTGATTTTGGCGGAGTCAGCAGTGACCGCTTTCCCCAGCACAGGGCTGGGAGTCAAGGTCCCTCAGTGTGTGCATGTGTGTGTGCGCACATGTGTGCGTGCATGCGTATGTGTGTGCGAGTGTGTGCATTGCTTGTGCATGTGCATATGCTTACGTGCACATGTGTACATGCGTGTGCATGTCCGCGCATGCATGCATGTGCACTAACATGTATGCCTGTGACCGTGCGTGTGTGCGTATATGTGTGCTTGTGTGTATGTGTGTGCATGTGTGTGTGGCTTCATTGGAGGCTAGACCTAAGCACAAGGAGATAGATGAGGGAAGTGTGTCCCAAGTGGGGAGCCGGGTGTGGCGCAGAGGCCACGAGCATCCGGGCGGGTCCTGTGCCAAGCTGCCCACCGGCTCCCCACTCCTCTGCACTCCTGCCCCACCTGGGCTTGCAGGGGGTCAGGATCCGTGCCCTCGTGCAGGGCAGATCAGACCCAGACCCCCAGCAGCAGAAGGGCGGCGTTGAGCAAGGGGTTAGGCTGTGCCATGGCAGGGCACGGTGGGGGGAGCTGCCCTGTGTGGCTCTCCGCGGCCCCTGCCACCCCCTGGCCTGCACAGCTGGCTGAGCCCCGGGGTGCTCAGGGCCCCACATGGGCTGTACTGGACACTCGTCCGGGGAGCCCTATGCAGGCAGGCGTGAGTGGGGAAGGTCCCGGCCTGCGGTTTCCCCGCCTCCCCTGCGCCGCAGGGCCGAGGCGCAGAGCTGCACGGCTGCGGTGTCTCACCTGCTCGGGCCTATGTCGTGTCCCACACGGACGTGGCCCCGGTGGTTCCGAGGCCTTGGTCCTCGCTGCAGCCCAGCTGGGCAGCGCCGCGGGCTCTGTCACAGGAAATGAAACTGCAGAGCGACAGGAAGTGGCCGGTCCAAGTTCACACAGCTGGGGAGGGTGCGGTCAGCACTGGAGGCTGGGTGCCCCCCAGGCCATCAGGGAAGAGGAAATCATAACACCTAATTCTGGTAGAAGGGGGGACGTGGACAGGGGCATTCAAAGTTCCGAGGCGGGCCGAGGTCCCCCAGCCCCAGACGCCTCGGGGCTGGCATTCCCAAGGGGCCTGGAAGGGCACATGGGATCTGGCCGTGTGACACCAGCCAAGACGACCCACCTGCTTCTGTTCCCCTAAGTGAGTAGGGGGTCAGGAGGGTGACACAGAGCGGCTCCCTGGGGTGCCTCTGAGCAGCCGGGCCAGACCCTGCCGGGCCGGCCATCTGTGCCCTCCCCCCGAGGCTGCCTCCAGGCCTGTGGCAGGCCATTGGGCTCACATATTTGTTTGAGTTTTCTGGAAGCTCCTTGAAGTTGGAACGAAGTATGTGCCTAGTGGTTGGGACATGGCCCGGCCCCCACAGCACAGCTGGGGGGAAAACAGACGAGAGCCACAGGGAGCTGCCTGGGCCACACTGCCAGGATTGTTGGGAGCACCGGCCGGAGGTGCGGGGGGGGTGTGGCCCTGGGCCCTGCAGCGCCTGAGTCTTTGCCCAGGTGTCCCGGCCAGGCCAGCCTGGGGGGTGGGGGCCGCAACCGCTGGAGAGGGAGCCCTAGGGGGCCTGGCCAAGAAGCCAGAGGCGTGTTACATTAGCAATACCAGCAGGCTTCCTGGAGGGGGCTGAGTGCTGGCCAGAGTCCACCTGGTGCCCCGCTGTGTGGTCACCATGCCCCGGCTTCACCGGCCCACAAAGCAGCTCTCTGTGCTCCCAGCCACAAGTGGAGGAAGACAGCTTTTGCAGTCCGAGAGCAGGGGCCGTGGCCGGGGCTGCCGGCCGGGCCTCCTCCCTTCTCCTCGTGTCCCAGAGAGACTGTGTCCAGCATGAAGGGACAGCTTTAGGTGATGGTGGCCATGTGGGAATTGGGACCCGGGGTGCCAGAACTTTAGATTTTTCCAGCAACGTCGGAAATCCAGATACTTGTGTGAAATCTCTCCATTTTTGAAACACTTAGAAATGCTTTGCAGGCCAGACTTGGTCTCTAGGCTGCAAATTTGTAACCTCTGTTCTCAGCCTTCAGAATTCTCAGCCCCCTGAGCAAAGAGCCCCTATGCCAACGATGGGGTAGAGGGGGGCTGGAGAGAAGTTTCCAGGAGCGACACCGACGTTCACAGGCAAGAAGGGCATAATCTTCCCCCGCTCCCCAAAAAGGACGGGAACTGCTTCAATTCTTTCTGGGTCTTGTCCGCCTCCTTGACCCAGACACACAGGCAGGAGGAGCAGGCTGGGACATCCAGAACCTGGACCCATTTCTCTCTCAGGCCTTTCCAGTTGCACTTGGCCTGACTCGTTCTGCTGGTTTAGTTCATGAGCTCTGCCCACGGGGAAGCTCTCCTTCCCCCCCCTTCCCTTCTCTGTCCTTGGCTTCCTCCCTCACAGGTCCTGGGGGCCTTGGAGTCCTCTCTCTGAGAGGTTCTGGCCGGGGACAGGGCTGGGAGGCTGGTGGCTGGCCATACTGGTGGGAATTACTGGCAGCACAGCATGGGGGGAAGCACACACTTTAAGAACAGACAGACCAGGGTTCAACTCATGGCCGCCCAGACGAGCCACATGACCTTGAGACAGTGACCCAGTCCTCCCGAGGCTGTCCTGCCTCCTCTGTACAACGGGGATTGTAATCCCAGGAGGCCTAGCGGTGCCTAGCACAGTACCTGGAGCAGAGTACGAGTTAATCAGTAGCGGGGCTCCGTCGCCGCTCCCTTTGGAGTCGCATTTCCAGCAGAAGCTGCCGCGCCAGGGCCCCGACAACCCCTTACAGACACAGCCTCGAACAGAAGCTGGATTCCTCCCGTACCTCGGAAAGATGTTCTTTCCAGTTCTCCTTGAAACACAACCATGGTGGGTCCAAAGCGAATGAATCATGCACAGGGTGGCCTCTCGTGCCTGTCCATTTGTGTGGCCTCCCCTCTCCCACCAGGGCCTCTCTCTGGTCTCCTGTGTACCCTGATTCACCTGTCAGCAAACATTCACCAAGCACTGAGACTTGTTCCGAGCTCTCGAGGCACAGATGGCCAGGACGGGGGGAGGCGGGGGGTCGGGGGGGCGGATTGCAGCAAGTGTGGGGACACAGGGAAGCCCACAGTGCTGGGGGGTCTGGGACGCATGATCCCGGGGTGAGGCCTGAGAGGGGGTCTGGGGTGTGGAGACAGGAAGGGAGAACAGGTGGATCCCGGAGAGCCCTAGAGCCAGGGTGGGAAGGAGGTAGTGCGGGGGGTGGGGGAGGCCAGATTCCCGGTAATGGGAGGAGCTGGGAGGAGCCCCCAGTCCCACGTAGGCGATCGGTGGAGGCCCCCAGCTGCGAGCGAGCACAGAGACGCTTTCCTAGTGACACTAGATGGTGCAGAACAGCCTGGGAGATGGTGGCTGGACGTTAGGCAGAGACGTCTCGTAATGGACAATAGTGAACCTACTGTGCGCCAGGCACACGCAAAAGGTCTCTATTGACTTTTCCTGATGGCCCCACGAGCGTAGGCACCGCGATGGCCGGCACTGTCCAGGGGAGCGTGGCGAGGGTCGGGAGTGTCGTGTGACCGACTGGGCCCCGGTCATGCAGCTGATGGGTAGAGCGAGTCTGACCAAGAGGGCCCCCCGCCGCGTGCTCATCCACTAGTCCAGATCCCGTTGGAGCGCCTAGATGAGGCCAGCACTGTTCAGCCGCTTCGGAGTTGCCGCCGAGAATGTCTGCCCTTGTGTGCACCCTGACTGCACGTGGACAGCTGCGTGGGCGGGACACCCGTGCAGGCTGGCCACGCGGCCTGGCCCCCTTGTGCACAGGTGGGAAGCCTGGGTGTTGACCGAATCCCACAGAAACTCTCCCCTCGGGTGGCCAGTAGCTGGGCCTGGGGTCGGGAGCGAGCCCTGCCACTCACTAACGAGAAAGCTGGGATCGTGGCAGCGCAGTCCCTGGGAAAGCAGGAGACCTCACCACATTCTCCAGACGGGGAAACTGAGGCAAGGAGGCACCCATGCCCAAGGCCTCCCCGTGGGTTAGGGACAGAGCAGGTGAGAACACAGCCCCATCCTTGCCCAGCCGCCCCATCACCCCAGATCATGACCCTCCACGGGGTCTGCCTCGGGGGAAGCTGGCCTGGCACACTCACCTGGCAGGCAAAGGCAGGACTCCGGCCCCCCGCCCCGCAGCCGCTCAGCCGGCCTCCCTGGCGCTCACGCCGGCCCCAGGAACAGCTGCTCAGTAGGCGTGAATTTCCTGCGTGTGTGCCCACGTCCCCCCACCTCCGTCTGCCCCTTCCTGCAGCTGCCTGTGCCCCCGTCCTGGGCTCAGGGCGTCCCGGGGAGGAGAGGCAGCAAAGCTCCGGCCAGAAGCCGGGGGCTGTTAAACTAAGCCGAGTGCCAGGACGGGGGCGGGGGGCCGGGGGACGGAAACAGCTGCGGAGCCTCGTGCACAGTGAGCCAGGTGACGGCTCTGTCCTGCCCCGTGCTCCCTGGGATTTCTGGGGCCACCCCCGCCGACTCAGGGCTGTGGATGCCCCAAGTGGAATGTCTGCTCCTTTCACTGAGGGCTCCTTCGGCCAGCTGGACCTGAGCAGCTGCCCCATGGTGGGCTGGCACCCGGGCCACGTGGCTGCCCCTCACTTCCTGTGGCCCCACCTCCCCTTCGGGGCCCCCCACCCTCAGGGAGCATGCCCAGGGACAGTGGTTAGCGTGGGATGACCGAGGTGAACCCGGAGCATGGAGGCTGGGGGGAGCAGGAGTCAAGCGGGGCCGGGCTGGCCTCGGGCGGGGGCGCAGGGGTGGCCCCAGACCCCGCCGTCCCGGGGTGCAGGCCCAGAGGGTCCTCAGACTCGAACGATTGGTGGTTTTAAAGTAACGTGTGGATAAACCGAACATTTTTGGTCGTACGCGCTGATCTGACAACTATGTATTAGACCGTGACGCTGATGAAGAGGGACACGCTGAGGAAACGCATCAGGTAGCTCCTGTGCTCTGTGGCCTCCAAGAAAGCCCTGTCGGCAACACGGAAGGAGGGAAACGCGAGTGCGGCCTCCCCCGCCGTGTCCCGGTTTCCTGGTGTCCTCCTCTCGCCTCGCGCCCTGGTCACTGTCCAGCAAGGCCGGGTGTTTGAGAGTGACATTCCCGTGAGCAGGCTGTGACCGGGGGTCCGGGACAATGCTCATTTGCCCGTCTCAACCTCGAACAGTTCCTGGTGACTGGCTGGGGATGCGGTGGGTGGGACCTACGTGGCTAGGAGGTCCCATCGGGGCAGATGGAGTCACCAGGCAGCTGGATTAGACCCAGAGAATGGGGGCGAGAGGGCTGGGATCCTGGAGTCTCGGCCGAGCGCCTGGTGTCCCGGGGCCTCCCCTCCCGCCCCCCCTGCAGAGCTGGGTGAGCCCCTGCGCACCCGGCTACACCTCGGCATGACTCCGTCCACAGTGGGCACGCCCTCGGCTACACCCACTCCACCCTGAAACTTCTCTGGAGGGCGAGGGACTTCCTTTCCCACCCACCTAGTCTCCATGCCACCGTGCACCTCGGGCTCGGAAAGGACCATCACGGAGCAGCTCGTCCAGCCCAGAGACCGCGTAGGTCCCAATGAGTTTCTGGAGTTTCTGCTGGACGCTCGCTGTGGGTGTGACCTGGGTGTGTGCTCACTGCCACTGGCCCGGAGCACTCCTCCCTCTCCCCCCGGGCACCTCACACGCATCTCGCAGCTCCCAGTGTCCCGAAGCTCTCCCGGACCACCCCTGCCTGGGCTGCCTCAACTTCCCCTGTTATACTCGCCCAGACTCCCACATTCTCACGTCGCAAAACTCGTGGTGTGGCTTGTCATCGCGTATCTGGTTTGTGACTGACCCAGGTCGGCGTCCGTCGTCTTGTAAACTTGGTGGGGGGGAGCACGGCAGATTTGCTGGCTATCGACTCCCCCCGGGCCTGGCTCAGTGCGGCACCGCTGAACGAATGAAGGAATGAATGATAGACTCTGGAGGGAGGCCAACCAAGATCTGAATTTCGATCCAGCTAATTCTTGAGTCTGGGACCGCATGTGTCCTTGTGAGCGGCCCCAGCCTCTGCGCCCGTGAGCGGAAGTGCAGTCCTTCCGCGGGCTGTGCTGTTGGCAGGGCTGTGATCCCGCGTGCAGATCGCCTAGAACCCGGCTTTGACTTACGACTCGTGGGGTTATAATAACTGATCATGGTAATGACAGTTTATCGCAGGATCACAGGGTGTCCCCTGAGATCAAGCCCTCGGCCATCCAGGGCGTTTTACGTTTTTCATTGGCCAAGTGACTCATCCAGTGGCCCGTGGAAAGCAAGGGACAGTAACAGCTTGAGATTTAATTTTCGTACCATGAGACATGTTCTTCTACGCTGTCCGTTAGTATATTGAGAGGTGTGCAAGGACCGTCATCACCTCTCCCTAGTTTAGACCCTGGTGTCACCGCAGACACCCTGTCCCTTAGCATCCCTCTGTTCCCCCGTCCCCCGGCCCCCAACAACTGTGAGTCACAACCGCTTCCTGTCCCCATGGACTGGCTTCGTCGGCACACTGCCTACTGTGTCACCAGGTCCCGGAGTGGCCCTCGCGCCCGCTCCTTCCCCGAGCATCACGCCTTCAGGCTCCGTCCGTGTTGCAGCAGGGGCTGGTGCGGCCGCCTCGGGGTGGCGGGGTGGTATTCCGTGGGACGGGTCCGCCGCATTTCACGTCAACGTTTGGGCAGTCACGAACAGCGTCTCTGGGAGCCCTCATGTGCAGAAGCACACCACTGGGCAGAACCGCGGGGTCCTGCTGTACGTCTGCTCCACCAGCCCAGGAGCCAGGAGACTGGTCCCCAGAGCCGCTGCACAGGGCCTCCCCTGCAGGGGACATGCTGGAGGTCCCGGGCCCCTGGGGCAGCCGTCCGGGCCGATGGAACCGATGTGCAGAGGGGCTGTGTCCGCGTTCTGGGTGCGGGCGCTTGTGCACACTGAGCCCAGCGCTTTCGGCAACTGCAGCGACGACAACCCACACGCAGGCTGATGTTCACGGAGCGCATACTGTGCTCCAGGCGGTGAGCTCAGGCCCTCCTGCCACCGTCCTGGCCATAAGCGAGCGGACCGCTGGGCTGAGTCGCTGCCCCGTGACAAGCAGCGGCTTGGAGACCCGCTCATTTCTTTTTCCAGAGGCTCGGACGGCAGTGAGAAAGGCTTGCCGGCCGGAGGCACCGATGCCACTGGCCAGGGAAGGGTTTGGGTGGCAGCCAGAAATCTGAACGAACCCAGTGGCTGGCAGAAAAAGGAAAGCGCCTGAACGTTGTTAGTGCAAAGCCCTATTTCTGGATCCAGGAACTCGGTCACAGACGTTAAAGCCTAGCGAGTAGGGTGGTTCCGGTCACAGACCTGGGGGCTGCCAGTAGTTTCCCTTTGCAGACTGTGAATCAGGAGCCCCGAGGGCATTTCTAGAAAGATCCATTCCTGGGTCCCAGCCCAGAGGTACAGAATCAAGATCTCCAAGAAAGGGGTCAAGAACTGGGGTAGTTCTTAAATGTCCTGGGTGTTCTTAGGTAGCTTTGGGGACCCAGTGGCTCGTGAACGTCAGGCTCCATGGGAAAGAAAACTATGCATCAAGCCAGTGTGAGCCGACAGAAGGCTTGGGGGATGCTCCAGCAGCAGCTGGGGAGCCCTTGGTGTAGGGAGGGGGCCAAGGAGTCACCGCAGGGTGCTGACGAGACCCTCACGCCTGCGCCCCGAGAGTGGGTCGGTCAGCCCCAGCTGTCTCTTCTCCTCCTCTCCGGCGAGGGTCTTTGACTGGCAGTTCTGTGGCCGTGATGATCCTGGGCACCAAAGGCAGTGGCCGGCATGCTCCCAAGAAGACAGGTCCCCCCCGTGGCTCATAGCCCCATTCTGAGGCCCCCTGCTGGCTTGGTAAAGCCACGGGCTGGTTCAGGGTGTTACGGAGCTTGGCGATGGTGAGGCAGGTGCCCGCCGGCCCCGCACCTGACGCCGGTCAGCCTGCCCGTCTAGCCCAAGGCCGCAGGGGCAGCGGGTGTGGACAGGGAGCTTCGGGGGCCTGTGCTCGTCCCAGGACTCCCTCCGTGGTTTTCAGGGCAGTGTCGATGCCACAGCGCACGGCCCTTGAGCCGTGTGCCTGCCCACTCCTCCCACACCTCCTAGGGGGCGAGGGGGACTTTATCCCCAAGAGGGGCCACAGGGCTGTGCTCCCACCACGGCAGGTAGAACAAGGATGATTTTCAGACCCTTAACAAGGAGATAGCCCAGGAAGAAAACAGAAGGTGAATTATTTACTGGAAAATCTGGGGAAAAAAATAAGTAAGGACCCAAGAAAGAGCTTTGGAGAATGCTGCAAGGTCTGGGAGGGCTGGTGGGGGACGCCCTTCCTCTGGCCGTGCCCCCGGGTCCCCGGCAGCCCCGACCTCAGGCAGGAGCACTCGTGCCCCACGGTTCTGGGAAAGGGCCGATGAGAGATTTGGGTCCTGGACCGCCGCCCCTCAGGGCTGCTGCCTCCTGCTCTGACACCTTGGGTCAGCCTCACACAACCCGCTCCACACCTTGTACCATGTTTACAGGCCCGTTGGCTCTGCGACAGCTCTGGGGAAGGCAGCGCCTCGGCGTGCCAGGTCCTCACCTGCGGGGCCTTGTGCTCTTGCCCGCACTCGTGCCGAGGCTGGCATTTCTAGGGAGAGAGACGAGCTTTGGTCCACATTACCGTGTTCATGGAGGGGCTCTTTGAGGGTTTACCTTCAGGTACCAGCGGGAAGGGAAGGAACCCGCCTCTGTGTGTTCCTAGGGAGGGAGAAGAGAGCCCGAGCAGCCCAGAACCTGTGGGGGCAGAGGCCGCGTTGGCAGCTGCTGGCGGCAGGGAAAGGTGGGGCACCTGCCCGAGCAGGTGGTGGGCCTGGCGGGCAGCCAGATGCTGGCGGCTGAACCGCCAACCCCACACACACCAGGCAGGGACTCCAAGTTCTCCGACAGCTTTGCTGGCCCGGAGGGCATAGCCTGCACAGATGGGAAGGGGGGCCTCGGCGGAGGGAAGGGGCGTGGATGCTGTCCCTCTGAAGGCGGGGCTGGCCCTACAGTGCGGGTGCAGCCCCCTCGGCAGGGTCACCCCAGCTGCATCCGTTCCGTGCTTGTCCCAGTTCGCGGGTCCCCTGATGGGTTCGGACCCCCTCCCCCATGGCTCCAGGGCCCTCTGTAAACTGTGTCTACAGCCCACCTCCCTCTCCTCTTCTCTGAGCCCACCCTCATGACTGCCTACTGCACAGCCACGCATGGCTGCCAACAGCCTCTCCAATTCTGAAGGCGTGCAGCCAGCCGGGAAATGTGCTCACCATTCCCTTGGCCTGGGGCCCCCTCCGCCCCAGCCACAAAGCCCTGAGTCATCCTGGTCTCCTCCTTCCTTCTCACCCCTCACAAAACCGGCTCTGCCAGGGCCCGGGAGACCGTGGGCCAGTCCTGGCTTCGGGGTCTACACACGCTACACATGTGGGGTGGATTGCAGAGGACATGCAAGCTTTGTCTTAATTGGAGAGTCATGTTGGGGTAAAGAGTGGGCAACGGGGAGAGACAGAGAGGCCAGAAAGAGGCTAGGACCCAGAAAGTGTATTAAGAAGCAAAGTGTCGATGAGGGCAATTGGGGAAGCTCTCGAAAGTGAGGCAGAATGGAAATGTGGGGACGTACGTGCACTCCCCGAGGCGTGGGGGAGGCCCCCAGGCAGGGGCGCTGAGTGAGCAGAGACAGAGGCAGAAATGGACAAGGGTTGCCCGGGAGACAGTGCGCGGCCCACGACGCTGCAAGTCCGTGGGCACAGAGCGTGCTGAGCTGGGCCGGGAGTGCACGGTACCGAGCCATCCAGACCGGTGGGCCGCGGCGGTGGGGACAGGCCACGGGGGGGGGGGGGGGCTTTTTAGCAAGACTGAGCACAGCGCACGTGTGTTCGGGCTGGAGAGCAGGGAGCTGTGGGGGTTGCCCAGGCAGGGGTGGGAAAGGGTAACCTCATCAGGGTCGGCAGGCCGGGGTTGGCGGGACTCAAGGCACCTGGGAAGCTTTGACGGGAGTTGGCCAAGTGGGTGGTTCACGGACACCGTGCGTGGGTGACAACTTTCTTATTGGTGTGTCCTTCTCACTCTGCCTGGAAGACCCACGTTGTCAGGGACTTTGTGGACCACGGCTGAGCAGGGAGGGTGGGGCGGGGAGCTGCCGCACGGGGCCTCAGCGAGGAGGAGGCCGGCCCAGTGTGCCTCTGTCTGCTTGTCGGGCCCTGGGGTTGCAGTGATAGACCCCCGACCCCCAGTCCCTCAGCCACAGGGAGAGGGTGAACCTGGGCAGGATGGAAGGGCAGATTGTGAAAGGAGGCATGTGGGCTCTGACCTCAGGGCCGCTGGAAGTGGGCTTGCAGGTGGTCAAGACTTTCTCTCCCTGACTCTGTTTCCCCCTGCTCCTCTCTCCCCATTGGCTTTTGGATCTCCCAGGGTGGACCTACAGGGAACAGGGAAGCGGACGGGGCTGCCTCTTCTTAGGAACCACACCCACTGCAGCAATAAGATGGTCCTCAAATGCCGTCTCTGACCCCTGTCGGAAACCCCGGGGGAGAGGCTCATCGCTGTGCTAGAGGTGTTCTGTGGGCCCGTCTGCATGGCCTGCCTGGTGGGGCGGACTGCCCGGCGGGGCACTGACCCACATGGGAGCCACATCGTGACCACATGGGAGCAGGAGGGCCAGATCCTAGAAGAGAAGAGGTGGGCAGATCACTGGGGGTCTACACTGCTCCCCAGCAGGACCGGGCAGGAACAGGGCAGGGCCAGGAGTCAGGGAGGCGGACCTGTGACCAGCAGACTGATGACCCTCTCTCCACCTGAGGTTCCTTTTAGAGCTAAGATAAGTCAGTTGTCCATTGATTTCTCAGCATGTCGATTCTGTTATTCACCCGACAAGCGCTCCCTGAATCCCTCCTCTGTGCCAGACCGGGGGCCAGGGGCACAGAGGTGAAGATAGTAAGGTTCGCTGCCCTCTTGAAGCCCCATTCTAGTGGGAGAGACAGGTAACAGTCTTTGACAGATAATTATGCACAAGGACAAGCATTCAACAGAGAAGGGGAATGAGGAAGAAAGCAGGGATTAATTCCTCGTGGGAAGCCAATAGGGGCTCCAGGAAGAGGAGACCTGTAAGTCGTCCTGGATGGGGGCAGGGTTTCGCTCGGCCGGTGATCCTGGAAAAGAGCCTTCAAAGCAGAAAGAACACCGTGAGGAAGGGGGCAGATGATGCGAGTGCACGGGGTCTCGGGGGCGGTCTTCTGGCAGCCCGGGGTGAGCTGAACACAGCAGGTGGGGTCGGGTTGGAGAGGGGCAAGAGGTGAGGTTGGGAAGACAGCTAGGGGTCACGTCACATAAGATCTCCTAAGGCATCAAGGGTTCTGGAAAGGTGTGGAGTACAAGACCTGAGAGCAAGGTTACGGGCAGCGGGGAAGGGGATGGGTCAGAAGGAGGGAGAGACGGGAGACGGAAGACTGGTCAGGAGGCCACAATGAACGTCCAGCAGAGGGGTTGTGCTAGGGTCCACGACTAGAGAGGAGAAGAGAAGGTAGATGCCACTAGCTTCTGTGTGGGTGGATGGGGGCATGAGCAAAGGAGGGAGGGGGCTGAGTTTGCTGGGCAGGAAGGGACACTTATCTGAGAGTTTACTGTGGTCCAGCCAGGGGACTATTAGTTTCTGAGGGTAGCAAAGCAGCTAGGAAAAGATGCAATGGCTTGAAAGTCCGACGGTCTGGACCCCAGAGAGATGTATTACTTACTGATTTTGTAATAAACCCCTTAGTCTCCGGGCTATGGTGAGAGACAAACCAGAGAGAACGTGACTCGCCCCGTGCCTGGCACGTAGAAGGCACTTAGTGGGTGTCATTTCAATTCACAGTCTACTGGGAATCGGTGGTTACGTTCAATGTGCTTTTTGGAAATTGGAGCGGCCTAAATAGTCAATAGGAACAGAAATGGTGTTAGTTTGGTGTTGAGGACAGCACTTTGTTTTTATGGCATGAGAAACGTTCTGACCCAGTTTGCAAACATTTTCTCTGGCGTCGTCTTCCTTCATACAGAGACATGTTTAAAAAAAAAAATACAGCCTTTTGTCCCCATTCAAAGAAGAGCTTTACCCCTCCGCCTTCATGTCACAACATACTGGGAGGGATATTCCCGCCTCCTCCCTTTCTCCCTTTAATGCCAGGACCCTGGAGGACAGCCAGACAAGGTGGGCTTATCTCATCTTCAACACCGAAAGGGGAAGACGGAGGGTGTGCAGCGCGGAGGCTCTGAAAGCTGTGTGTGTGATTTTCCGCTGGTCCTTGTCCCAGCATGAATTGAATCGTAAACACACGAGAGCAGCTGCTAACAGGTGCCTATGGAGTTGAGTGGCAAAGTGCCCCGGAGGCCCGCGCTCATGGTGCCATCTCTATGAGTCCTTCAGGAGTCCCCTCCGCTCACTGTCCAGCCCCGGGATACGGAGTGAGTCGAGGGCATCACATCCTCTGTCCTCACAGAGTCCCGGCCATGATGCGTGGGATTGTAACCACACGAGAGAGCCACTGAGAACAGGGTAGAAATCTACACCGAGAAATGCTCATGTCTGAAAGTTCCAATACCCATTTAAGACCTTCAGAGAAAAAGGCGAGGTCACTCCTTTATGGGCGCAGGAACCATGACTTTTTGGGTTGCAAGTAACACAAACCAGTTGAGTTCAATTTAGCAAGATTAAAAAAAAAAAAAAAAAAAAGCATGGGGTTGGATTTCTTGTAAGGACCAGGAGGCATCTCCTAGAATCAGAAGCAGGTGTAAAGCCAGGCCATAGGAGAGGACTGGAACCCAGAGAAAAAGCACCAGCCTAGCTTCGGTCGGTTGTCCCATTCATTGGTCCACTGTGTTGGCCTAGGAGTCAGGAGTTCTGCTGAATAAACACGGCTCCAGGAGAGCCACCCTGAGAAAGGGCAGGTCAGTCACATAGGGCCTGGAGCACAGTCAAGACCTTGGCTCACAGCAGAGACTTGGGAGGCCTCAGAAGATGGGGGTCTTTGAAACCCTGCGAAGGCGACCGAGCCTATTCCGATGGTGTGGACTGTGCAGCAGGAGGTAGGACCACTCAGGAAAGAGATGGCCACGCAGCGTAGATCACAGACGCCAGTGTCAGCCGGGAGAGCAAGCGACGTTTCCTTGTCTCTGTACCATGGCCCGCACCCCCGCCCAGGCTCAAGGACAGCAGCGTCCACTGAAGAGGGCTTGGACAGACTGACTTGTATGAAACGCCCATTTTTGGTAGATCGAAGTGGTTGAACACTGACATTTTCATGTGTCCAACTCGATACATGACCCGTGTACGGGTACTTGAGCTGGGACCCTGCTCGAATCTTCAGTGTGAGGCCCTGGGCAAGCCGCGGGCTTCATGGTTTTCAAGGCCTGTCCCTGCTCCAAGGCGCTGGGAAGACAATACTAGGGACACACAGAGACTCAGAGGCCAGAAGGAGCTGGAGCCTGGGGCCTGACTGGCACCATCGCGGCCCTAGCAGGCCCCCGGAGCTGACAGGGCCGCCGCCTCCCTCAGCCAGGACTGCTCTCTCCCATTTTTTGGTGAAAAGCAAGGACTAACTTTTTCCAGCTGAAACCTCTGGAAGGTCTGAGGCAGCTTGGGCTGGACATAGGCCAGGTCCTGGGCCGCCACTCAGCTCGGCAGAGGAGGCCGGAGCCTGAGGCGGGGGCTCCTTGTGCTGCTGGCCGCTCCTTTGGCTGTGACACATGCATGGGCTGCAGCCCCCGGCGACCGGCTGTGGGCCCCAGGGGACCCTGCAGGCGTCCACTCTCAGCACCACCCAGCGGGCAGGAGGCCCGAGGTCCTGACTCTTCAGGGCAGCCCCTCTCTGGGGGGCGTGTGCTGCTTCCAGCAACTGTCCTGTCCGAGAGCACACAGCGGGGGATGGAAGGTGGCTTTTATGGAGTGCCGACTGCATACCCATGCTTTCTGAACCACCTGTATACACTGTCTTTTAAAAGTCTCTTAGAGAAACCAGTATTGCCCTGTATGTTAACTAACAGAACTTAAAAAAAATAGGAAAGAAAGGAAGAAAATTTCCCCCAAACCCCCACAGGCAGAAGAGACTAAGAGCCTTAGGTGTCGGAGAGGAATGGTAGCCTGAAATGTTGAAGGCGGTGAGTGTAAAGAGTTGAGCAAAAGGGGAGACACGGGAGAAATAAATCCGCGAAAGGTCAGCACCGAATGCTACGGAGCGACTCCTGTATCAACAAGAACCTATGGAAATGGCCCAGAATCGCAGAGCCACTCGGCGGCACGTGTGGGGCCGTCCGAGGGAGGGTCCGCCGTCACCGGTGTCCTGCCGTCGAGGGAGCTGGAGAGCAGGGAGCTGCCAGGACTTGCCCGATTTCTCATCAGGGCGACGTGGCCGAGGTGACCCAAGGACCCTCGCCCCCCGAACATTGTTGGGTTTGAGGACGGCAGCAGACCCGGCTTTGTCGGGCCGTGTCCCCCCAGACCCACTCCAGGTGGGGTTCCCCAGAGCAGTAAGAAGAAGGCAGCTGTGTAGCAGGGCCCATCGGGGCTCGTCGGGGGCCACCGTGCAGTTAGGACCCAGGAAGCCCGGACGCCCGCAAGAACATGGCCGCCTCTCAGAAACGTGCTGAGGGAGGAAGCCTCACGCGGGCTACGTTCTGGGTCATTCCGTGTACACCGAGTTCCACAGCGGGTCAAGTACCGTCTTGGAAGAAGTGGTTGAGCTTCCCAAGAGGGAGTTGACTGGGAAGGGATTCAAGGGAACGTTCTGGAATGATGCTCGTGTTCTTGCCTGGATGGGGGCTTGGGACTCATGGGTACAGGCATTTTCCAAAATTCAGCAAATAGAGACTCAGGGTCTGTGCATTTCACTAGATACAGATTTTACCTTAAAAGGTTTGAGGGCTCCTGGGTGGCTCAGTTAGTGTGGTGCCCGACTCTGGGTTTCGGCTCAGGGCACGATCTCAGGGTCGTGGGCTCGAAGCCCGTGTCGGGCTCCACGCTCGGCATGGCGCCTGTTTGAGATTCTCTCCCTCTCCTTCTGCCCCTCCCACTTCTACTCTCTTTTCCTCCCTCTAAGATAGATGAATCTCCAAAAGATTTTATAAATTTCAATGAATCTTGAACTCTAGTTAGCAACAGGCGTGCTGAAGTGTTTGTGGGAGAGTGCGCCGGTGCTCGCAATGTGCTTTGAAATGCACCGGAAACCTAAGGTTGCTTTCTGGTTGGATGGACAGAGGGATGGACGGACGGATGTGTACTTACATGGTACGGTAAATACGGCGAAATACGGTAGCCTCTAGGTTGTGGGTATGTTGGCGGTCACGGCAGACTTCTTGCAACGTGGCTCTATGTTTGGAAAACATTCTGGTAAATGTGGGGGTGTAATAGGGGGAGCGGCATTCTGTGGAGGCCTGGGGTTCCCTAGTGGTGAAGCAGGGGTCCCCAGAGCTCAGGGCCGGTTGGCGAGCTTCTCCGAGCAGGGATCACCAGGCTTCTGCCTCTCTGTCCCAGCCCTGGAGCGGGACCTACTCGTGAGTCAGCCTTGACGTACGTGTGGCCCTGGGTCCCCCTTCACAGAGAGAAAGCAGAGGCCAGAGGAGCGTCGCCCCAGGTCTCCCAGGATCCTCCATTTCTAGGGGCCCCTCCCTGGCCAGTTATCAGAGTCCATTTTCTCTCTAAGATCACAGGCTTTTTGTTCATCGCCCGAGGCTGCGAGTCACCCCTGCCCGCAGGAGTGCAGGGGCCCCTAGGGCCGAACAGCAGCCTCAGCTGGGCCCTCACCTGGCCTCGCTTCCTGTGGGTGTGTTTGAAGTCTCAGGAAACCAGCGGTGGCTTCTGCAAATAAATAAGCGGGGAGAAGACGAGCCCCCGCAGATCAAAGGAGGACTCCAGCCCGACCTGGAACCAGACTGAAGCACAGTGTCCCAACCCCAGTCCGGCCGGGCAGCGGGAGGAGCGGGGAGAGTCTGTGCGCTGTGCAAACACTCGGGCTCTGCCCTTCCGGGGTTTGTGCGCGCCTGGGAATGGGAGCCCCGGGGAAGGCTGCGCCGTCTGAAGGGCTGCCAGGCCCGGCTCGCCGCAGTCCAGCCCCGCTCCCAGACGCAGCAGGTGCCTGCACACGGGCCTCGTGCTGCGTCGGCCCCCAGGGGCTCCCGGGGCCGCTCGCCCTAGCCAGGCTCTCAGGTCAGCGCTCTGGGCCCCAGCTGGGGGCGGAACTTGTCACTGCCTGCTTCTTTGTGGGGAGTGTCACGGCCTACAGGTTGCCGTTGGGGGCGCTGGCAGACGAGGTTGCTGGAAGAGGGGCCCAGCTGGGGGCGGGGCGGGGGCCCGGCGGTGGGGCCCTGTGGCAGAGGGGAATGAGGAGCTCCGAAGGCGTCGCAGGGCCCCGGGAGGTCAGTATGCGCAAGAATCGCCGGTTCGCCAGTCGGTGGCCTCTGCCTCAGCTCCTCGTAGCAATAAGCTCCCAGGGGCTGTGCTGCTGCCGGTCCCTGGACCACCCTCTGAGCAGCCCGGCCAACGTCCACCCCCACTCCCCAGGAAGCTCGGGGCAAACTCACAAGTAAATATATGACGACCAACTCTGACAGGTGGAGAAAGTCTCCCTTTCTCCGCGAGAGAGGACCCCCTTCCTGTGTTAGGAGTTCAGGGGAGCCCCTCCGAGAGCCGGGGTTTAGGCTGACACCCGGTGGGTGGGGCAAGGGCGAGCGTCCCAGGCTCAGGGGTGGCCGTGAGAAGGCCCCAGGGCAGAAACAAGCCGGGCGTCTTCAGAGGACAGACCATGGGGCCAACGTGGCAGGGGTGGAGACCCGAGGCCGTGTGGGGCTGGGTGAGGAGACCGCCTTCCCCCCAGGAGGGAGGGCAGCCCTCGGAGGGTCTTAAACAAAACGTGCCACGACCCGAGCAGAGGGCTCGTGGTGGGGACAGGGAATGACGGTCCTTACCGGTTCCTACAGGAACGGGTCTTGGACCATGGTGGTGGCGAGGACTTGCATTCTTTCTCATATGAGCTACTTTTCCTAGGGACATGCATGTCTAGGGACATGGGACGGCTGGAGAAAGGAAGTCTCTTTCCCAATACAGTAAGAGGAGGCCTCATTGATTAAAATGGGTATTTTACGAGCACAAACACACTTGTAAGAAATGGACCTTCCTCTTGCCTTCCCCATCTGGATCCTTCTCAGTCAGGATGGTTTCCGTGGTAACTGCCTGACGCACATTTCAAACTAGCTCACGTGAAAAAGAGCCGTTACTGGCTTATGGTCAGGGAGAGCAGTAGCTTCAGGCAGAGCTGGATCTGGGTGCTCGAGGATGGCCGCTCTCCATCTGTAGGCTCTGCCTTCCTCTGTGCACGCCTCATTCTCCGGCAGGCACTCTCAGCACAGAGACAGAGGCCCTGGGCATCTCCAGGCTCCCGGCCTCCGTGGGTGAGGACTAGCTTCCCAGTAGTTCCGCGTCCTCTTTCTTTGTCTTGGGTCGTGTGACCATTCCCAAACAGATCCCGGCAGCCAGGGAATAGAATACATTCCTTGGCCAGGCTGGTTCCATGTCTGCCTCGGCAGCCGAGGTGGCGGGTCAGCCCCACCTGAACCACAGCGGCCGGGAGTGAGGGACAGTGGGTTCCCCAAGGACCAGACCACGGGAGCATTTTTCTGCCCCCACAGGTCCTTGTTTCCGGTTTGAAGGAAGGCCCTGTTCATTATCCACGTGCCTGAGGGCAGGGGGGCCTGTCCCGAATGCAGACACCGGTCCTGACCATCCAGGCACCAGGCTGTGTGTGTGCAAACGGGGGTTCCCTGGTCCTGCCCCAGGCCCGCAGCTTCAGAACCCGCGGGTGGCGGTGCAGTCTGCACACACACACGTGCACACACACGGTCCAGCTCCGCTGCCCGCTCCTCCTGCTCTCAGGGCCCCGAGGGCAAATCTCTCTGCCGCTCCCCTTCCTTCCTTTCCATCTGGAAGGAGGTGCGTTAGGACAGCGGCGCCCCGGCGCAGAAACACTGTGAACACACACAAGGGACCCACAGCCAGCACGGCTCCGACAGCGGGTCGCGTTCTCCGGGGCTCTGTGGCTCTGAGAACATCTTTCCTTCCCAGCCGTGTGCCATGTGCCCTTGGCAGGCCCAGTCGCCTCATGTCCCTCCCTTCTGGCTGCCAGACTCCGGAGGAGATGGTGCCCGGAGCGTCGCTGCAAGAGGCTGAGCCGTCAGTGGGGAGGGCGTTGCGTGGACTGAACGGCGCAGGGTTGGCTGTGAGGCCTGTGTAAGCCAGGACCCCCCACCCCCCCAACACGTCCCTGCTGCCGGCTCCCTTGAAGCCAGCCTTGCCTGACCGTGTGACCGATGGAGCGCTGAGCGGGGCCCTCGCCGTGATGGAGGGCCCTGTTTCCGTAGGGTGTCCTGCCTCAGACGTGTGCCCCACGTGCCTCTCTCCTTCCCACCTGACCCTCCCCTGATAGCCCCCGGGCTCTTCTCCTCACCCCTGCTGTGCAGTCCCCTCTGTCCTCCGACCTCGTCTCTGCCCCAGCACCAAGCTCCCCCTCCCCAACTCCACTGCACTCCTGTCCTGTGCCCACCTTTAAGTCCAGCTCGAATGTCCCCTTCTCAGGGAATGTGTCTGTGACCTCCCGTGCACGGAGCAGCTCCTTCCCCACGGTCCTGCCTTTCTCCAGCGCCCTGAACACTGTCAGACACACACACAATGTGTGTAAGTGCTCTGCGCTCTTCCTCTGCCCACTGCCCCCTCCCTGGGCCCCCGTGCCCCCTGGACTGTGACCTCACAGCCGACCCCGGGCAGGTCTTCTCCTGAGCTGTCATGCAGTAGGCACTTGGTAAATGTGTGCTGAATTAATTTGACTCTGGCGGTGGAGTCCTCCAGCGGCACACCCTCCACCCCTCGCCCCTCCCCGGGTCCAGCCCTGCCTGTGGCATCTTTATGGAGAACACGTGGGTGGCGGGCTCTGCTCTCGGTCCCTCCTGCCTGCCTGCCGGGAGCCCTCAGGATAAAGTCCAAACCCCTGCCTCAAAGGTGCCTCAGCCCCTGGCCCCTGTCCTCCCTCACCCCCGAAGCTCCTTGGCACCTGCAGGCTCCTTGCATTTTGCACTGATGTGGGAGCTCTTGACATAGAGCTCTCCGTGGGAGTGAGCCGCCCCACCCCCATCAGGCAGGAGCCCCCTGGCGTGGAGGAAGGCTCTGCGGGCCATCACGGGGCCCTCGGAGGGGTAGAGCAGGCGGCTCCCGGGCTGGAGGTGACCAGGAGAAGGCAGGGGACATTTTGCAGAAATCTCGCTGGAACCTCGGAAACAAGTCAGCACACATGGCATAACTGTGGGCCAGGAGACATGTGTGGCCAACTGCTGATGCTGGTATTTTCGGTTAAAAAACACAGTTGATGAAGTGTTTATTGCCGTAACCCCTCAGCCAGCCAGGGGAGGACACACAACCAGCCGGGAAGGTGTGTAGCCTGGTGGTCGCACGTGGAAGGGTCTAAGCCCTGACTCAGGGTCCTGGGAGACGCTTGCCTTCGAGGTCACCGATCTGCGGGATTGGGCTGTTCTGGGCATTGGCTGACCTTTGAGCTGCTGGCCCTGAGGGAGCTCGGGGCTCTGATGGCCTGGGGGGGTGGTTTGCTAGGGATGAGAGCCCCCACCTCAGGTTCGCCCTGCCCCGGGGCGGAGGGGGAGGGCAGCCAGCAGAGCTTTTGTCCCTTTTGCAGATGATGCCCAGCCAAACCCAAGGTGGGACCCACATCGGCTCGTCCTCAAAGTCAGGGGGCAGCTCCCGTCCCACGCACGGCTTGCCCCCGCTGATGTATAAGGAAGCTGAGAAGTCTAGGGGGTGGGGTGGGGGGCCCAAGCCTTCCTTCCACATGACTGTCACTGACTTGTAGAGCCTCGGGCGGCCAGCCAGGCCCTCCTGGAATAAACCAGTGGAGCGAGCTGTTCCCAAGGACTTCCTCAGCCCGTCCCGCGGGTCCCCCCACCACCTGCGTGCCCTTCCCAGGGGGAAGGCCGTATCCAGAAAAAACCTCTGCCCGGGGTCCAGTGTGTCATAGCTGTGTCCCCCCAACCCCCATAAGCACGGCCCCTGGGGCTGAGGCCCCTGCATCACCCTCCATGACAAGCTTTTGAGAAAGCGTCTCTGGATCAGCGAGGCCTCGTACCTGAGGACCCAGTACCAGCCCTTTCTCCACGGAAGACGCTCCTGGAATATCCCGCTTAGCAAGTCAGGCTGAGGGTGGGCGGCCCCAGGCAGCGAGCAGGGGCCGGGCAGGGATGACAGCGGCCAGCATCACTCCCGGAGCATGCTGGCTCGGTCGCAGCGCCCCACACCCGTGCGCCTCGTTCGGTCTACCCACAGCCGAAGGGACAGAGCCCCGAGCTTTAAGGGAAGGGCCGCGATCACGCACTGCTCTTCTGCAGCCGGCCTGGCCCTGCCACTTGGGTCTGTCTGGTGACACGGCCCAAATGGTTAGTGTTCGCCCACACGCTGTCAAACACGCGTGAGGTTGGCCCCGAGGCCCCGGGTGACAATTGTCTCTTCTGAGCCGAGCTAACACTGTCCTCAGATGTGTGCACACAGGAGCATTGCCGGGAGAGCTCGCTCACACACGGAGGGCCGGGCCCCCCAGCCCCGGATGTTCCGATTCGGGGAGCCAGGCGCTCCTGGGCAGGCTGAGGCTTCAGGGATCTCCACTGGGGGGGGCTGGGAGGGGGCCACACTCATCATTTTGATTTCGGTGGCCGGGGCATCGAGTGATGGGACCGGGGGCCATTTGGAGGGAGGAGGTCTGCCCTTCCTGGCCCCCCCCCGGCGCCCCCACGGTGCCTGCTCAGGGGGTCGGGACAAGTGGCGAAGACACAGACGCTGTCAGCCTGGGGAGCCAGGTCTGTGTTGCAATGGGGGGCTTGGGTTCGGCAGCCCAGCAGGACCCGAATGACCTGTGGGCCTCCGTCCGGGGCTGGGGGAGCCTCGGTGTGTGTTCCTCTCCCCTGGTGGAACCGCAGCGTCTCCCTCCGTGGCTCCGCATGCAGGTGGCTTCCCAGAGGGGACTCCCCGTATCCAAGCAGGTGTTCTGTTCGGAGAAGGAATTTTTAGCCTCCGTGGGTGTATCAAGGGCGTCTGAGGCCTGTGTTTACTATCCAAACGAAGGCTTGAAGTGATGCCTCGTGATTGAGACGGGGGCAGGGACAGATGGGCCCTGTCTCCCTCCACCCACCCCCCCTCCCCAAGCAAGTAGGGAGGCGGGAGAGTGACACATGTCCCCTAAGTTCGAGTCGCACAGAAGTTCTCCTCTCGGATGCTGGTTGGATTTCCATCTACTGCTCCCGACCAGCACAGGCACGGGCTCCAGCTCCCTGTGCCTCAGTTTGCCTCTCTGTAAAACGAGCAGATCCTGTGTCTTGGCCCATGGCCTGGCAGCACCAGCCTCCCCCGGGAGCGGGTTAGAAAGGCAGAATCACACCCCACCCCAGACCTGCTGGGTCAGAGGCTGCGTTTTAATGAGTCACTTTCTGCCTGGCGGGAAGGAGAGCTCTGGGCTCTGTCTGCTTGCTTGAATTCTGGTGGCCACTGGGATGGGCCTGCAGGTTCTTGTCCAGAAAAGGTTCTAAGTTGAGCCTGTGTGGGTGGTCCGGCCTGCACCAGCCCCACGGGGACCCTCCATGAACAGTGGCACAGGCTGGCCTTCCAGAGAGCACGGCCGGGTGCGGGGAGGTGCTGGCTCGGGTCAGGCATCTCACTTCATCCCACAGTGACCTTGGAATTTAGGATGTCTTAGCTCAGATTTTACCACGAAAGGGAGCTCCAGGTGTTCAGATGATTTTCCAGGTATCAGCCGTGTGGCCAGGATGGAGGCCTCTGGACCACAGCGTCCTGCCAGTAGCTGGGCCCAGCCTTGTCCAGGTTTGGGTGACACTAGCCTTGCCTCAGGCCAGGTTTGGTGCGGAGACGCTGTCCCTGAGACAGGCGCCGGATCACCCCGTAGGTCGCACGTCACCCCCCACCTCCGAGGTGGAACAGACCCTCCCCCCACTGCTGGGCCGGCATCCAGGACTCTCTTGAAGGGGTCCAGCTTCTGCCGCCGCGCCGGCACAGGGTCTCTCGCGCCCCGGGGCCAGTGTGCCGCTGTGCTGGGGCAGTTTGAGCCAGGACGCGGGGGCTCTCCAGAGGCTCCAACGACTCTCTGATCCCCTCTCTCTCTGTAGGTGCCAAGCCCCAGACCCCAGGACTGACTACCTGCAGGAGGACCCAAGATGCAAGCCTCAGGGCACGTGAAGGCCAGTTGGGCGGACAGAGGCAGTGTCTCTCGTCCCCATGAGGCTCGGGAGCACGCAGCCTGGGCCACCGTGGGACAGCAGGAACGCCGCTGGTCTGGAACCCTGAGCTGGTCATGGAGAATCCCGAGTTGTTCCAAATAGCCTGTCCGCCCTCTTCCCCCTTGCTGGCTCTGCAGAAGGCTGCCCCCGCGCCTGTCAAGGAGCAGGTCAGCTCACGGCCATCAGGCTGCAGCCAGCCAGCCTCCGGCCCGCAGCGCCCTGCGGAAACTTCTAGCACTGTGGGGCAGTGTGTGCTCTTCTCCGGCCTCCGGCAGCAGGGAACCAGGTCAGGACCGTATCTTGCCAGCAGAATCTCAACTCCCGTTGCCAGAAATCTTGGAGCGAGCCGTGGACCACACTAGCCTCCCCCGTGAAGAGCTCCCAAGTGAAATCCGAGAGACTCTGGGGACTCGCTTCAACAGAATATTCCTCAGGCTTTCTGGACTCGAGCACGGGAGCCTCTCCCGGGAGAGACCTGCCCCCCACCCTGGCCACGTGGGCTTCACCTATCTGGGCAGGAGGACTCTCTGTCTCCCGGGGCTTGGACACAGACACGGCAGAAGCCTCCTGAATGTTGGGGAAAAGAGGCTTAGAGCCTTCGCCCTCCAGGTGGCATTGTGTGTGTGCACCCAGAAAGGGATTGTGCGTGTGCGTGTGTGTGTGTGTGTGCGCGTGTGTCTCTGAAATCACGTGTGATGCAATCAGAGGTTGTCAGAGCCGCAGGTCCCTAAATGCCTGGACGGCCTCTCTGCGTGGGAATCCGAGGCCCACGAGGAAGTGCTTTCACGGGGGACCCTGGAGCTGGGGCAGAAGGGGTGCCCGCACCCAGACCGCCTCCCGTTCCAGCCCCCACCACCCCAGGAGCCTGTTGTATTCCGTTAGCCAGCAGACCTCCCAGCTTACGGTCTGGAAGTCGGGGCGCCCCTCGGAGGACCCCGTGGTGATGGTTTCTCTGCAGCAGATAACAGCTATCTCTAGTTTTCCTAACCTGATCCAGACTTGGGAGCGGGGCTCTGGCTCTCTCCTGAGGGGAGTGCCGCCTCCCTGTCCCTGAAGCCCCTCCTTTCTCTTACAGAGAGCAGGAAAGCAGACACTCCTGTTCTGGGGCCCATGGGAAAGGCGCCGTTCCCAGAGGCCGTGATGCGAGGCTTCAGCGGCCGGCCGAGGCGACTAGAATGGGTCTGTTGTTCTCGCAGGCCAGGCCCGGGCCAGGGAGGACACCGCGGGCATTGAATCTGAGAGTATCAGGTTCTCCCTCCCTGCCTCCCGGCACACCTGCACAGAAGGATGCAGGTCCAGCGCGGGGGCCCCTGCTCCGACCTTCCTGCATTCCCAGCACCCCCGGAGCACCCCAGACACTTTGCCGGGAGCCCACAGGCCAGGGATGGTCAGATTTGTCCCTGAGCTAGTTCAGGAGAGGAGCCTGTGTCTGGCAAGAGGGATTTGGGCCCCTTTCTCCACGAGGGAAGAAATGTTTCTCTCTGGGCACAGCTGCCGTCATGCTCGGGATAGGACCCGGGGACCGGGGCAGGGAAGCCGGAGCTGGTCACCCACCCCACCAAGCCCAGTCTGAGCCGTCTCTGTGGCCACAGAGGGACAAACATGTTTTCTGCGTGCATTCTGTTCTGAAAGGGGAATCTGTCATCTTTTTAAGTTCCTGTCTTGGGGTTTATCTATACAGAGTCCCATATTGACTGTCTATGTGAATGAAAGGAGAAAGATAAGCAGCTTTAGTAAAATAGAAGTTTAACAAAATAGAAATTTAGTTTTCTCACACATAAAAATAAAGCCTGAGCCTAGGGCTATTCTGTTCTCCATAGGGTTAGGGCCTCGATGTTTCTCTACATTTGCTTTGCCATCTTCAGCATGGGTTCCACTATGCAGCCCAAGATAGCTGCTGGAGATCCAGCCATCACATCCACATTCCCTCCAGCAAGAGGGAGGAAGGAAGACTTCTTGCTTTCCCTTAAGGGCATTTCCTGGAATTCATACACCATACTGGGGCTGTGTTGACCAGAACTTTATTCCAAGGCCATTGTACCACTTACATAAGAGAGCCCAGAAAGGTGGCCTTTATGCTAGGTGACCGTACACCCAGATAAAAGCCGGGGGTTCGTTTCCCAAGGAAGGAGGGAACAAATGGGGGACGATTATCTCTCGTCGTCTCATCTTCCTTTGTATAGGTGATACACAGAGGGTGCGTGACACACAGACTTCCTGTTGTCGAGACTTTATCAAGATGTATTTTAGAAACGTAGACCCATAAAACCGGAGCAAAGGTTAGAACTCAGCCAGTCCACAGCCCCGTCTGCCAAATTAAGAAACTGAGGCCCAGAGAGGTCCGTCCAAAGAGCTGAGCTCACACAGCACGTTCGTGGCATCTGGTTTCCAGCTCATGTTGCGTGGGAATATTTTTGCTTTTCTCTGCTCCTTAAGAAAAAAGCTTCACCCTGGAGGGGCGGGAGTGCGGGCACCGAGGATGAAATTCCATCCATCGCCGGGTCTTTGAGCTGCAGGCTCCAGGCAGGATGGGGACGGGGCTTGGGTGCCCCGGTCTGCCCGGCCCTGAGTCATGGCGGCTGAGGACTCTGCCCCGGCGGGCCCTGTCCCCGTGTGCGCCGGGGACCTGGTCTGTCAGTGCCCGCCCTGGCCGCAGACTCCAGCCTGCTGAGGTCCCGGGTCTCACTCGGCGTGCTTCAGTTTCAGGGAGCACGCCGCCAGGATGGGAGCTGCCAGCAGACAGGACTTCTCCCTCGAGGCGATGCTGACGCTCAGCTGGCTGACCCTGGCCTGCTTCCCTGGGGCCGTGTCCGCAGGTGAGCCACCACGGCGCCGTGGGACCTCTGTGCCTCAGTGGGAGGCAAGGCTGCTGGGGGCAGGAGAAGGAGCCCCAGGGCAGGGGTGGGGCGGCTGGGCTCTGGCTGGCCCCTGCTAACCTCCCACCCCGGGCTGTCCCATCCTGGGCCTCTGTTGTAAGCCACAAAACGATGGGGCCGGACTAGACACGGGGCTTCCATGTACAGCGTCCCTGGGAGCCAGGCCCAGGACGCAGACCACTGGGGCTGGCCAGGCGGGGACCGTGGTCACCTGGCAAGTTCAGGCTCCTCGAGGGGGACACCCACTTCTCACTCCTAGCCAATTGCTCTCCATTTGGAAGTGGGACCCTGTTGCGGGAGCGCATGCATTTTTAAGAGAAGCCAGAAATCTAGATTTTTATGTTAAATCTGGTTAAGTGCTGACAATCTATTCAAATGTCACAGACCGCTTTGGGGGGCAGGGGGCGTCCAGAGAAAAATCGCACATCTGGGCGCAAGCCTGCCCCCTCCGCCTGCGCCCAGCGCTCCCTCCTCGCTCTGCCCGGGTAAAATCTGGGGACCACTGAGCGTCCTGTCGGCTGCGACGCCCTACGCAAGGTCTGCTTTTCTGAGCTCGGTGTCGACTCTTTCCTGGAATGATTTTGGACAAACAGGCAGAAGCTCAGGGCAGGTCTGCGGGACGCTAGCAAACGGCCGTCAGGGAAACAGGCTTGGGGGAGCGCTGGGGACCACGTGTCCGTATCGGACGCGGGTTGTTAAATGGTACCTTCACCCTCGTGGCTCACTCTGTTGCCGTGGCTCGTGCCGGCTGCTTTTCTGCAGTAAGAATGAAGGGCCTTTATTCTGTTTTGTCGTTCTCGGGCCGCGGAGGGCAGGACGTAACCTCCTGTCGTCACGAGTGGAATTCCTTCGGTGTGATTCTCGTGGAATCTTGTAGGCCCAGAGGGGATGGGGCAGGCAGGCCGTGTGCTAACACTTGGTGAGATCGTGGGCAGCATGGCCTGAATTCATTAATTTATTCTTTGCGAACACCAAGGCGCATTGGCGTTAGGCCAGGAGTGGGGCTCAGGGGTCTGTTTTAAGATGACCCCCCTCAGGGCTGTAGGGATGTCTCACCGGGTACTTTTCTGCCACAGCTTGGGTGTCTCTCTTCAGTCTGGGTACAGACAGCTGGGAAGGAGGCCAGGCTCTGGTTCTCCTGGTCCCTGGTCCTTCTGCCATCTCTCCATCTGTGCCCCGAGGACCCCGGGCTTGCACTCACTCTCCACCCCACTGCCTGCTCCCGCAGCCCCTCCTGGGAAGGCTGGCCCCCTGCAGAGTTCCAACCCAGGCTCTGACCATGTCCAGCCCCTGGCTGGTCCCCACAGATGAAAACCCGCTGAAACTGACCTTTACTGCATGCAAATATCCAGCTGTAATGAAAGAGCCTGGCTTGTGACCGCCGAGCTTCTCCTGTGGGGCCAGCACTGCTAGTGCACAGGGACATGGTCTCCTGATGACGGAAGAGCCTTTGGGGTTGGCCTGCCCTCTTCCAGAGCCACTTGTGACATCAGACTCCGTGCTTACGCCTGGAGCGTGAAGGGGCAGCCAAGCTGGTCCTGGGAGATGTGGGTGGCGAGAACCTGGGGCTTTGTCCCAGAAGCTGGGATACCTGTGGCTCCCTCCCGGGACAACTCGGTCATCAGTGGCCTCAGGGGTCCCCTGCACTGCTGTGTGTCCCCTCCTTGGAAGCATACACTTGGGTCCAGAACTAGGTGGAGGGCATCGTCCTTGCCTGGAAGCCAGTAAGCACTCGACCCACCTGAAGACAGACCCAGGGACAGATGTGACCCTCAGAAGCCTCTTGGGGCCATGGAGGCACCAGAGTCCCCGACCCATATAACCCAGGGCTGCCGGATGCTAAAGCAGTGGGCCCACCAGCAGCCCAGCCCACAGGCTCCGGGAAGTCCGCTGCCGAGCAAGGACTCCGGTTCTCAGTGTGTTGCCATGACTCGAGTCCCTTGGGGCTTCCAACAGCTGGAAGAGCTGCTTTCCAAACCATGTGAAATTCTCTCCTCCACGAGAGACAGCCAGAGCCCGGGTTCGTGCTGACAGGGAAGCAGCTGGCGGGCAAAAGGGGGGTGCTGTGGGGCTGGGGAGGGTTGGGTGGGGCCACAGCTCAGCCAGCCCGCACGGGGGGGCCACCCCGTGTGCGGCAGAGGAGGGACGGGGGGTCGCTGCCTTCAGAGGGACAAAGAAGACGAGATCCTGTGGGTTTGGGGGTCTGTGTCTGGGGCCATTGAGAGAAAATAAAGGGCGCCTCCCTTCCAGTTCTCTTGAGATAAGTCAATACAGGGCAGATGCTGTCACCCCAGAGTTAACGGAACAAAAGTACAGCAACGCTTTGACCTGACATGCCGGGGGTCGCACGGGGTCTCTCCTGGGGTCACGTCTCCACATCGTGGACCTCTTCTCTGCACCCACGTGGCTCCAGAGACATGAGGCATCTGGCGTCCTTCCTCGGAGCCTGGGCTGGAGGTCGCGTCCATCCTTCCAGCCTGCGCCAGGGGCTTGGCCTTCACCTGCAACCTTGGCTCTGCGGCGGGTCTGCCTGACCCCCCACTCCCCATCCCCGCCCGGGGCCCTTAAATGGAGCGGTTCCCCTGCTTTACGGTTCTCGAGGGACAGCGGGGAGGGAGGCATCCAGGCTCGTTCTCTGTGACGAGCCCTTCTCGTTTTTGTTTCGTCCACGGTGTTGCCTCCGGACTGCTTCTGGCTGCCGGGAGAGCCTCCCCGCGTCCGAGGCGGTTCCGTGCCCTCCTGCACCCGCCGTCCGCTGCTGGCGTCGCGCCCAGCCTGCCAGATGGAGATGAGGCTCCTCCTGCTGCTTCCGCTGGAGCCGGGGGAGGCGCCTCCCCCACCCCCGCCACGGGGCCTCCAAGCTCAGCCGAACGTCTGACTCACGAGGCCCCCACAGTCCACCGGGCGTCAGGTTCCCTCTGGGGTGCGCAGGGCCGGAGCCGCACCGGGCCTGGTTTCTCTGGCACGAGAACGGTCCTGACCGCTCCCCACAGAGCTTTCCAGAAGCCACCCCGGGTGGTGCCTCGGGGAGAGGACCCGAGGCCGAGGAGGGACAGGTGCGGGAGGTGCCCTGGCCCGGAGCCTCGCCCGTCTCTCTCTCCCCTTCAATCTGGTAACGTCTGTTTTGCAAACTTGGTCTGTAACAACCTGCTGTTAAACATCCACCACTTTGTCTCCAAACTCCCGATGGCAGTCTCTTCCGGCAACTCTGCGAGTGGGACGTGGGGGCTCCTGTGGGACACACGCCCGGTTACGAGGGCCGCTGCTCTCAGGGGAGCCTACGGCATGACCTCCCCCCGGGAGAGACACAGTCACGCACCGTTCGTCCCGGTTAGACGCCATTGCTAATAAGGGGTGCCCCTCCCCCTCGCTGGAGCCAAGTCCTCGTTGACACGGTGTTTGTACGATGCCCCCCTCCTCGGGTTTCCAGGGGAGCAGAGCTGGGAAGTTAACCAAGAGTCAGATCCTCACGCGGGGGGGAGGGGCCGTGTGCACGCTCAGAGCACGGCTCTCCGCGGGGGAGAATGTCTTGGATGACAAGCACTCCGGGCAGATCACCCCCTAACTCTGGGCCCTGGAATATCTCCAGGAGACACCCGGTCTACCATCTCTTTTATGAATGGGGAGACTGAGCCCCGAGGAAGGACATGGCTCGTTCACCGACGTGGGAGAAACTGAGACCCCAGGGCTCCTGGCGCCAATGTCAGGGGTGTCCTTGTCTCGAGGCCTCGTGCTAGTAGAGGGGGGCAGGGCACGGTGCGGGAGCACCCCCCCGGCACCCAGGGTGGGGATGGAGGCCGTGACGTCTCTCTGTCCTCGACAGCCGTGTGCCCCGACCAGAGCCCTGAGCTGCAGCCCTGGAACCCGGGCCACGACCCGGACCACTACGTGCACATCGGGCGGGGCAGGGCCCTGCTGCTTGCCGCGTCTGCCACGGTGAACTCCATCCACGTCTCCCAGGGAGGTAAGCTGGTCCCCGTCCACCTGCAGGCGGGTGCAGGCTGCCACAGCTCCGACGGGCGGAACCAAGGTCCCGTGCTCCGGGTTCAGGCCGGAGCACCCTGTGGCTTGAGAGGCCCCTGGCTCTGGGCCCCTGGGAACAGTGTGTCCCAGGTCCAGCCTCAGTGAAGAAGCATTTATGGAGGGTCGTTCTCATTGGAGCTGGGGGCATTCCCGGACATCATGCCTCCCGATGCTTGCTCCTTGTCGACGGCCGTGCGCACAGCTGGGACCGCAAGCCAGGGGGCGGCGTCCACACGGGGAGCCACCTGGGGGCCCGGCAGGCGTGGGAGAGCTGGGCAGACGGGCCTTCTCATCCGCCTGGACAAGGGGGGCTTGGGGGTCTGCCCTTGCCTCTGCTGTGACCCCACTGCTAACGCCAGCCTTCTCAAACCCTGTCCGTTCCCCTGCCCTCAGGAAAGCTAGTCATCAAAGACCACGAGGAGCCCATTGTTCTGCGCTCCCGGCACATCCTGATAGACGACGGCGGGGAGCTGCATGCTGGGAGCGCCCTCTGCCCCTACCAGGGCAGCTTCAGCATCGTTCTCTACGGAAGGTGGGCACCGGCCTCCAGGGACCAAGCGCTACTCTCGGCCCTGATGGGGAAGAGACTTTCTGAGGGGACAGGGCAGCAGGAGGACAAGGCTCCCGTGCCAGGCGGGGATTAGCCTTATAGACGCGGCCCGAGGCAGCCGCGAGCAGGACACACGTCAGTGGCCGGGGCGAGCCGGACAGGCTCACTAGCGGTTTGTGTTGTAAGTTACAAGAGTCCCCGCTGTCCTTCGGTCCTGTCCTGGCTCCGGGAGCCTCTGGGAAAGCTGATTCAGTCCGTTACGATGGACAAGGGAAGGAAAACCTCTGTGTTGGCCTCTGGCTGTGGTCCCTCTTCAAAGAGTCGAGGTTCTCAGGAGCGGAAGCCAAGAATATTTGAGGGTCTGTCGTACGCGGCCAGAGGGGCCAGCGTAGAAAACTCAGCGCTGGGAGTGTGAACTAGTGAAGAGTGTTTTTGCTCGGCCTTCTGGCCTCGTTTGGGTCAGGTTAGGGCGATGTGGGTGGCGCTGTGTGCGGGCCTCGGGCGGCCTCCACGTGTCTGGTTCTGTGGTGGCCGCAGCGGGAGCAGCGCGGTCCCCTCTGGGCTCAGGGTCCAGCGGAGCGATGGGGCGGCTGACTCCGGGGAGCTGTTTCTCTCGTAGGGCCGATGACGGAGTTCAGCCCGACCCTTACTTCGGCCTGAAGTACATCGGGGTGGGCCCAGGAGGCACGCTTGAGTTACACGGACAGAAAAAGCTCTCTTGGACCTTTCTGAACAAGACCCTTCGCCCCGGCGGCATGGGGGAAGGAGGCTATTTTTTTGAAAGGAGCTGGGGTCACCGTGGAGTCATTGTTCACATCATCGACCCCAAATCGGCGACAGTCATCCATTCGGACCGGTAAGGTCTGCCCTCACTTAAGCACATAGCCCTTTATTCCTGACACTCCCGGAGCACGGGCCCCGGCCAGATGGGCCTCTGGGTGCTGGGACACTGCGGTGAGCCAATCAGACAGAAGTCCCCGCGCGAGGAGACGCGTCTCTCCCTCCCCGGGCATTTGGGTACCGAAGCTGAATTAACAGGAACAACGAGGCGGGCACCCACGTACACACAGCATCTTTGGAGATCATATGCTGATTAGGGGGAACGACACAAGGAAATGACGGAGGGTAACTAGGGACGCCTGGTTTGCATAAGTGGGTCAGGGAAGGCCGCCGTAAAGAAGCAGCATTTGAGCGGAGAACCGCAGGCCAAAGATGAGTCAGGGAGAGAGTGTTCAAGATGGCAAGCAGCAGTGGGGCGCCTGGGTGGCTCCGTGGGTTGAGCCTCTGCCTTCAGCTCAGGTCATGGTCCCGGGGTCCTGGGATCAAGTCCCGCATCGGGCTCCCTGCTTGGCGGGGAGTCTGCTTCCTCCTCTCTCTCTCCCTCTCTCTCTGCCTTTCTACTTGTGATCTCTGTCAAATAAATAAATAAAGAAACTTAAAAAAAAAAAAAAGATGGCAAGCAGCAAGTGCAGAGGGCCAGTGGTGAGGGGAGCATGAGGGTCTGGAAGCAGAGAAGGGCCAGCAGAGGGTGGGGCGCAGATCCGTGGCAGTGTGGTCTGCTGACGGCAGAGAAGGGCCAGCAGAGGGTGGGGCGCAGATCCGTGGCAGTGTGGTCTGCTGACGTCTGGGTTTGTGGCAGGGGCAGGTGCACGATCACTGGACTGTGTCCAAAATATCGTGTGAACCACTTTCCTGGCCATCTGTAATTTACCTTCAGGACCCCTGGGAGTAGGTTCCGTCTCGTACAGAGGAAAACACTGGGGTTCAGGGGAATCCATTTGGTCTGAGTCACAAGGCCAGAAAGTGTCGGGGCTTCGATTCACACCCAGATCTGTCCAGACAGACCTTTAACCCACATTCCGTCTGGACACCTGTCTTGGCCTGGGGCTGTGATGCCGGCGCACGGGTAACACGGGAAGCCAGGATAAGCCTGATAGGCACAGAGTACGTCCGCGAGCCCTCCCTTTCCATGCAGCATGCCGGCCCCTCGGCGTTGCCTCTGCAGTCAGTAGGACGTGGTCCGCGGCGGCGCGCCAGGCTCTGGTGCGTGCCCTGTTGAGCTGTGGGAGGAGAAGTCATCCCAACAGCTGGTGTGCAGGCTGCAAAGACTGGACAGCTGCTCCCTCTAAATTTCCTTTGGTGAAAGCATGGGTCCGGGGCCTCGAGAGCCTGGTAGCGGAAGGCGTATGAGTAGACATCTTAATAACCCTCACGGACGCACACACGCGTGTGCAGGCTATGGTCGCTGAGGCTCCTGGAGGAATGAGAACGCAGGCCAGCCCCTCAACGGTAGGAAGCGTGTGGCCAGGCAGAGAGGGATGTGTTAAGGTGTGTGGTGTGGTCACAGCTTGGAGATGGGGACGAGCTGGGCTGCAGCAGGTGGCTCCGGGGGGCAGGGGTGGGGCGGGGAGGGTGAGGGGCCTTGGCGGGGACACACCAGCTTGCACAAACACTTGCAAGCCAGTTTGAGGGCTCAGGAGTACCCGTCCCACCACCCCCCGCCGCCCCCGTACCACCACCATTTCTCTTTCCCCAAATCTTGGCCATTCACATTGCCTTATTCTTCTAGATCGGTTTTAGAATGATTTTGCTTAAGCCCCAAGACAAATTCTTCCAGAATTTCCCTTACAATTGTCCCAAATCTTTAGGTCACATGGCGCGTAGCTGGAGGTCATTACAAAATCGTGTCTTTTCCTCGTCAACGCTGGTCCCGGGTGGGGTGGGCTGCTGTTTGAGATCATGCATCGTGGGTGCCCCCTGTGTAGAGTGGGTTACCTCGTCGAGTTTGGGAGGACAGTCGAGTTTGCCGTCACGAGAGCTCCCTTTCTTTAGAAAATCCCAGCCTCGGGGTCTGTGGAGGGCACGTTGGTTGCTGGGATGCACACGTGCGCTCGGACCTCCCGTCTCGGGAAGCCGCTGTCAGGGCAGCGGAACCGCCCTCTCCGCCCTTGCAGGTTTGACACCTATAGGTCCAAGAAGGAGAGCGAGCGCCTGGCCCAGTACTTGAATGCGGTGCCCGCGGGCAGGATCCTCTCGGTGGCAGTGAACGATGAGGGGTCTCGGAACCTGGACGACACGGCCAGGAAGGCCATGACCAGGCTGGGCAGCAAACACTTCCTACACCTCGGATTCAGGTGCCTCCATCTCTCCCGCCCCTGCCAACCTCCCGGACCCCGAATGCCCCCCATCCCCGGGCCCGCAGGTCGTCCTGGCGTCCGTTCCTTGCTCAGTGCCGGCCTGGGGAGCAGCGGGTGCCCCGGGAGCCCAGATTTTCTTACAAAGCATATTCCACTCTGAAAACACAGAAGGTCTCGGTCTGCACGAACTCTTGCTTTCCTTCAGCCGCTTACAAAATATCGGCTGGCCGCCTGCGGCGTGGAATCCCTGTCTCTGATGTGCCACGAGCTTCGTTTGCCCGTTCTTGGCAAAGGGGCCATCGTGTGCCCCGGGGGGCACGGGCAGACATTTGCTCAGAGAGCCTGTAAGGTACCTGCCCAGCCCAGCCCCCGGGGAGAGGGGCCTTTGATGTGCCGCCGGGTTCCGTCCGTCTCGGGTTAGAGCTTCGTGCCTGACTTTGGCACACCCGGGGCACCCGGCCACACCTCTCCATCATGTTGAATCAGCTGTCAGCTCGGTGGAAGGTCAGGTCCTCCAGCCTGGGGCCGTTTGAAGATAGCAGGGCCCCTCCCTTCAGCTCCGCAGAACCCCAGGCCGAGGTGGGGGCCGGAAGAGCCTCCCCTGGGCTCCAAGCAAAGCCAGTTCCCTGGCTGAGCCGAGCTCCCCCGCCCCCCCCCCGGCAAGGGAGGGGGCGGTCGGGCGGTGCTCCGGGTTCCACAGTGCCTTCTCTCACTGCCCAGGGGCTGCTCCTTCTGGAAGGTTCTGGACAGGGAGCTCTGGGCCTTCAGAGCTGACACCTTGAAGGACACCTTTTTATCTCAAGGCTCCTTTGATAGCAAACGCTCCAGGGGCTTCCATTTCCTTGTTTTATAAACCGAAAGGCCAGTCATGGACTTACAAGGACAGCGAGAACCACCAGGGCACTGGCTACTTAGGGGTCAGCAGAAGAGGGTAAACGGCTAAAGGCCCACGCCCTGGCCCCAATACGGCCCGAATTTGTACCTCCTGGCAGGTGTGCCTGCAGGGCGAGGACCCTTTCTCTCTGCTCGGTTCCCGCACCTGTGAAGTGGACATTCGGAGTGGGGGGAGGGGTCACATGCGATACTAAGTGCCAAAATATGTGCTGTCCCCACTGGCACCAAATCAGGATTTCGTAAACATTAGCAACTGTTCTCTGCTGAGAAGCAGTGGCCGCTGGGAGGAGGGATGCCTGCCCGGCGTTGTCACGGCCACTCCCCTGAGGGCCACACACGGGTGGGCAGGAATTACACACTTGGTCCTCATTTGTGCAGACACGCTCTGAGGGACAGGCTCAGAGCACCTAGAATCAGTAGCGCTGAGGCCTGCAGCGGCCGCGGTTGGTGCTCTCAGGACGCGGCTACTGGCCCGTGCTGGCGCGAGGCTGTGGGCCCGATGGGGCGGGCTGAGCTGTCGTGCGCAGCGGGAACAACAGAGAAGTGACGAGAAGCGTGAGCACGAGGGTGGGCGAAGGGCTCGCGGTACCGACGGGCAGGTGAGGATGAGAGCAAGCAGGTGCCCACGAGGGACTGCAGGTGCCCACGAGGGACTGCAGGTGCCCACGAGGGACTGCAGGTGCCGCGGCCCCGGCTGAGCGTGTGGCTCTCCTGAAGGCGGGGGAGGGGGGCGGGCAGCAGAAGGGGGTGCTAGGGTGGGAGGGGACAGAGACGAGGCTGAGGAGGTGGGCGCAGGAAGACCTTTTGCTCTGCACCCGGGAGCTTGGCCTCCATCCAGAGGGCACTGGGAAGCACTGATGGATCTTAGCAAGAGAGCCACCAACCAGTCCCCAACCTCAGTAGACACTTGCTTTCCAAAATGAAAACCAAAACAACTGAAGGTCTTGAGCACGGTGAGCGATTGCCGTCCCATGGTGGGGGGTGGGACGGAGGACAGGCGTCAGGGGGACGACAGAAACGGGGAGGGAAGCCTTCCTGCCTCGGAGCCAGTGGAGGACGCCTTCCTCGGCTTCTTCTCCTCCGTCCCCTACTGTGAGCGAGGGGCCTCTCCTGACTTTCCCAGGCCAGGGCATTGCAGAAGGAGCCCTTCTCTCCTGGAGCCCCCGTCCTTGTTTTCCCAAAGCTGTCGGAACCCTCACTTCGGGACCCGGTGGGGCCTGGCGGGTGCTTTGGTTTGTAGGGCCGTGGGCTTGTTTGTTCGTGCCCCGAGCCCCGTCTCCCACTGGAGTGGGGTTAAGAGGCTCACGGCGAGTAAGCAGCCGGCGAGCCAGGAAGGGAGGAAGCAAAGAAGGGCTCTTGTTCTCCAGGAGAGGGAAGCCCGGCCGCGGATCTCCCGGCACGGCGGGGAGGGCTGCATGCTCGCGGGCTCTGCCTTCGCTCTGCCTCTGGGACAGGCCCAGGCCGGTGAAGAAGTTTTCCTTTTGTTGTTGCTTTTACCAGACACCCTTGGAGTTTCCTCACCGTGAAAGGAAATCCCTCTTCTTCGGTTGAAGACCATATCGAGTATCATGGTAATAATTAGTTGGTGAGAGGCAGAATCCCCTCCCGTTCTCCCTGATCGAGAGGCCTGGGTCTTTCTGAGCCGCCCTCCTCACTCAGAACCTGGCAGGACCACCTCCCCATACCCAGGTTCACTGGCCGTGTTTCGCCAAAGTGGCCAAAGGCGATCACGAAGACGATGGCTGTGTCTGCGAGGAGACGGCCACTGACTTACTTCAGAACAAGGGACCGAGGATAGGCGAGAACGAGGACAGACCCTGCAGGGGGAATATTTTGACTCAAAAGATACTTTGGATGGGCTTTCACCACCTGTGGGAAAGCCCCGCAGGTTCTATTCCCAGACAGGAATTCACGGGAGAAGTCAGGGCTTCAGCTTTGTCAGCACACGGAAATCAAAGTTTCAAAACTGAAGCAAAAGAAGGAACCATAGAAAATCTGCTTCCCTGGTAGAGAGATGGGCCTGAAATGGTTTTTGTTTCTAAGAAAGAGTTCAAGATCCATGCGTGCGGGGGGTTGGCTCCGTCTTGGGATTATTTACAGTTTCTGGGATGTGAGGGTGGGGCTTGCGGTCGCCGACGCCCCCGCTCTTTCCGACAGGGCACCGAGGCTCGGCGGCCGCCCGGGTGTCCAAAGTGTTCCAGACGGAGCACGGCGAGCACTTCAACGTGTCTTCTTCCAGCGAGTGGGTTCAAGGTGAGCCGTTTGGCACGACCAGGAAAACCCAAACGGTGGGACCGGAGGGCAGGACGTTCTGTCTTTGCACAACAAGGATTTTTCTCTTGCACCAATAAGACCCCTGGATGCTGCCGAGTAAACTAAATTAGCGAGGAAAGCGGTCTCTCATTAATCAGTCCCGAGGGGCCAAGAGCCCAGAGGATGCTGCTCCCCATCTCGGAATCCTCTTTGTGCCAAGCAGCGGTGCTGGATAGGAAACAGGCGGGAGCAGGACCGGCCTTCGGGTAGCCAGGCATGGGGGCTGGGGTGCAGAGAGCAGCGCCGTCCCTGCCGCCCCAAGAAACGGGCTGACTGTAGCTCTCATCGTCACCCCTTCTGCGGTCATGAAGAAGATAGATTCTATGGCTTCTGCAAAGTGAGAAAGCCAGTTAAGAGGTGCTTTTAATGAAAAGGTGGGAGGCGTGGCGAATGCTTTGGCACACAGGTATTCGACTCCTGTTGGCCCCAGGGGTGTCGGGGGCCACGCTGTGGGGCACCTGCCCTCTTGGGCCCTTCCCGCCTCACCCCGCTCTTTGCGTTCTGCCTAGATGTGGAGTGGACGGAATGGTTTAACCACGACAGAGTGACGCACACAAAAGGCGGGGAGAAAATTTCAGACCTCCGGGTCGCTCACCCAGGAAAGATCTGCAATCGCCCCATCGATATCCAGGTACCAAACTCTGAATGATCAAGAGTTACAAAGACTTTATTTCGGAAGCGGAGTCTGACTTTTTTGCCCCTGGGGTGGTGCGATTCTCCCCGCGCTCCCAGAACACAGGTGACCTGGGAAGTCCGGTTCCTGCTCTAGAAGCACTTCTCGGCTCCAGGCCTCCTGGCCAGTGAGTTTCCCAACAAGGGCCCAGCATTCCCTCCTGGATTCCACTCCCCACTCCTCCTCAAGCAGCTTCCACAGCCATAGTGGACGGTGCCCCAGCCTGGGGACGGGCTGTCTCCTTCGGCCTCCCTTCTCAGTTGATTTCCTTGGGGACCTTGAGTGCACAGGACCCAAATGAGATTTGGGGTGCTGGCTGAGCTCAGCCCACCTCCCCGAGCCTGGTTCTCTGCTGAGTGGTGAGTGAATGAGCAGTCCTCCCAACTCACCAGCTTCGCGGGCAGACTGTTCCCGTTTGGCTGAGACCTCCCCCACCCGCTCACAGGGCTGCACATCCTCGAGAAGGACTGACCCCGAGTGAGCTCAGGCTGTTGGCTCGTTTTGGGGTCCAGCAGAATCAAGAAGGGCCAGTGCCCCCAAAGGCTCCAGATTTAATTCTGACTTTCTCTTACAACCCTAAACATTCCAACCTTAGTTCTGCCCCAGTCCTCGTCTTATTCCTCCAGGACCCGTGGCCATGGCAAGTCCTGGCCTTTGCTACCCTCCCCTCCCCAAGTATTTCTGGAAATCCTCTAGGAATGCTTACGTGGTCAACAGATGCCTCCCGGTGTGGGCTCTGCCAGCCGTCGGGCTCCGGAGGAGACCACGTCCCTGTGGCCGCTTCCCGTAGGTGTCTCCCATTCTCCCGGTGTCTCTGTTCCCGGCATGGACTCGGGCTCCTGCTTATATCGAAGCACAACCAATCCCAGGCTAAAGGATGAAATAAAACTTCACTGAAGGCTTGGAGAGAACAAAGCAGGGACGAGCTCACGTAGATATAAATGCAAAATAGTGGAGGGCACGACGGCTCTCCAGCTCCATTATCTGAGACCCTCCAAGGGACCCGACCCCATCCTCTAGGACCCCCGGGTGGCCGCTCACAGAAGTGCCTTCCAGGACAACATTTTGCTGAGCTTCGTGGCCCCTTATTGATTCACAACTCTCAACTCCAGAATGGGACCTTGGCTTTTTCTAAACAAAGGAGCAGGGAAGCAGTCAAGGGTCAGGGTGCAATGGTCACGGTGGCCCTTTCTCGAAGCTTCCGCCCCCTGCGCTCCCACGGCCCTGGGGTGACCACTGCCCTCAACCTCGCCGCCCTCACCCCAGTCCTGGTGGCGGACCTCAGTCAGGTGACTGAGGGTCCCAATTTCCTCTTCGGCAACAACAACGCACATCGGGGATTGTCATGGTTTCCCTGTGGGATTATTTTGTGGATGTCATACAACGATGTATGAAGGGCCCGTATTTTTTTAATATTTTATAATTATTGTCATAATCATACTGTTATTTTGTAATTATTATCAAGAATAGTAATAGACTTGTGTCTACTTAGGGTGGAGACCAGTTTCCCTGAATAGTGACAGAACCACTTTCTTGCTCTTCTTATCCCAAAGTGAGGTCATTCCTCAGGTTTAGGAAAAGGAGGGGGAGCACACAGAGTTGAATAGATGCCCCACCAGAAAGTTTGGGACACTGTGCCTTGGAAAAGGTCCGGTTCTATTCCCTGGTGTTTTCAGGCTCAGTTCTCTGTGTTATGGGGTCTCCTGCAGAAGGACGTGCTCTGGCCTCCTCGGAAAACGGTGGGACCTCAGAGGAGCCGAGCTAGATATTCCAACGACCTTGACCTTGAGCTGGCTTCTAAAAACCTCTGAGCCTTCACTTTTTCCCCAAGGGCGGGTCTGCAACTCCCGCTTCTCCCAGGGTGCTGGAGGCCCCCCGAGATGATGGAGTGAGCTCGACTCTTGCAGGAAAGGGCTGGGTTTTCACGATGCCAGAGCTCCCTGCCCTAGAGCTCTTCTTTGAAGCCAATGACAACAGATACCTGCTGTGTTCAAGCTAATGTTTCCTGAAAAGCTCCCCCCCTCCGCCCTCTGTTTTAATAGGTTGACTCTACTTTGCCTCCCTATTTCCCCGCCCGGGTCCCTTTGGTCTCTGTGCCAGAGAGGACAACAGCTGCAGCCTGGATCTAAATTGCTTGTCTCTGATGACAGCCAAGGGCTTGCTGCAGACACACCCGGGCTCTGGGATGAGCCCCAGCTGGCAGGGAGCGTGACCTCCTCGGAGCCTGCTCCCTAAATTCTCTACCTGGCCTTAGGGCTGCTCACCTGTTGGCCCCGTCCTGGAGACCCCAGTCCGTGCCGAGCCCCGGGATGGAAGTGGGGATCGGGGAGACAGGCGGAAACCAGACCCTTGCCCTCCCCGGAGCTCAGGATCCCAGGGGAGGAGACAGACGTTGAACAGAGGACGTTGGGCTGCATGCCGGACGGCCCCAGTGGGGAGGTGTACCCGCTCGTGGTTGGCTGAGTCTGGATTCGAATCTTGGCTCTGCCTTGGACTGGCTTGTTTGGCCCTGGGCAAGTGACTCACCCGCGGAAGGCTGGTTTCCTTATCTGTAGAGCCAGCGACCTCATTGTTGCCGTGAAGATGGAGTGAGATCATATGCCTAGCACTTTAGCCCTATAACTGCAAGGACAAGGACGGTTCTCAAACTGGACTGCCCTCCGGAACCACTTGGGCCACTTCTAAAAGTTCTGATCCCCAGCCACACGTGGACACACCAGATCTGAGCCCCAGGGGATGGGGCCTGGGCATGAGTATTTTTAAGGGCTCCCCACACCTGTCGATTGAACAGAAGGGTCCTCAATAAATGGCAGGGGGTGGGTGGTAGGAGTCCCAGCAAATCAGTGGTCTGGGTACGGACCACCCTGAGACCCCGGCGAGGCATGTCTCCACCCCGGGCCTTCACACGGTCTTCCTTAGAACAAAACAGTTTTCTTAGCACAAAAGCGAGACCCGGTCATTTCACGATCATCTTGGGCCCAAGGAAATAATTTCGGCAGCAGGGACAGTTTTAGACTTGTGAGTGGATGTTTATGCCATTAATCATCGCCTTCCTCCTTTACGCACATGAAAACGATTTTGCTCTGTAATTCCCGTGCCGTTGCCAGGCCACGACGGCGGATGGCGCTAGCCTCACCACCGAGGTCGTCTACAAAAAAGGCCAGGATTATAGGTTTGTGTGCTACGACCGGGGCCGAGCCTGCCAGACCTACCGTGTGCGGTTCCTGTGTGGGAAGCCTGGTAAGCACCCGCTTGCCGGGGACACACACGCGGCCGTGCGCGGCGCGTTCCTTGGGCCGTTGGGAGTTTGGCTACGGCTGGGTCAGCTGCCCCGGGACATCTCCGGGACACGGCGCTTCTGCCAAGCTCGCGCGGGCAGCCCTTCTGTGACCCGGGAGCCGCGGGACGGTCCTCGGAGTTGGCAGGAGCCGGCCAGGCCCCACCCACACGTATGCCTTTCAGGAAGGGGAAGTGCCCGGCCCAAGACCAGGGTGCCGTGGCCCGGGGCTGACTTCTCGCGGCCCCCCCCTGCGGAGACGTGGGCCCGCGGCCTCTGCCTGCTGTTATTTAAACGGGAGGTGCTCGTTAGGCTGGACGGGAAATGGCTGGGTTGTTCGCGGAGGCACTTGGTCTTCCCCAGAAGGTGGTCATTAGGGATGAGTGCTCTCGGGGGCAGGGCTTACCGCTCCTGTAAATAATAGTTGAGAGGAATTGTATTTGTTTTACATCTCGAGCAAAGTGGGTGTGGTGGGCTGCCACGTTCAACTCTGACTAAGGAGTTGCTGGAAAATTCCCCTGCCCGGAGCTAATGAATGGCTCTTTTCTGCTACGGTTTTGTTGACTTCGGAAACCTGCACCAGGACTGGGATGGGCTGAGCCTGGTGATTTGGGTTTGGATAGACAAACCTGGCGTTTATCTAGGGAGGGAAAGGGAAGAGGCGTGGGGTCAAACGTTGGCCGAGGACGCAGGGTTCTATCCCAGCCCCGCCTGTCTGGGGTTTCAGTGAGGCCCAGACTCACCGTCACCATCGACACCAACGTGAACAGCACCGTCCTGACCCTGGAGGACGACGTTCGCTCGTGGAGGCCCGGAGACGCGCTGGTCGTCGCCAGCACCGACTACTCCATGTACCAAGCAGAGGAGTTCCAGGTGCTGCGCTGCAAAGCCTGCGCCCCCAACCAGGTCCGAGTGGCAGGTGAGACTCCCGCGAAGCCCGCCCTGGGAAATCACAGTGGGTCCGTCTCAGCCCGCAACAATGCTACGTAACAAAACGGACCTCAAACCCTCGTGCAAGCACCTACTTCTCACTCGTGCACCTGCCGCTGGTCCAGGGTCCAGCACCTCTAGACGGAGCTTCGCTCCGGGACCACAGCTGGGTTCCAGTCAGTCGGTGGGACTCTCGCTCTTCCCAAGGCATATTCTTCCCGTGGGGGTTGGGGGTGGCAGCTCCAGAGAACAGAAACACAGAGGACGCAGGGCCTGGGCTCAGGACTAACTCTCACACCCACATTCCACCGCGCAAAGCAAAGAATGTGCTTAAGCTCCACACGCACGGGGCGGGTCAGCCGATTTGTCTCATCGAGGTTGAGGGAAGGGAGTGACTCTTGTTAGACGATAATGCGAGTGACAGGGAAATTTTAAATCTCTTCTTTCTGCAGCTTTGGTGCCTTTTTCTTCTCCTAATTGTTGACTCAGTGGTACTGCAATGTACATTATGCGAGTTTCCTGGAATCTCAGATTGTTAGGATTAAAAGTGTAGTCCTGGTCCGTGTTTATTAGTGGAGAGAGTTATATCCCAGGACGGCTCTTAGGTTATAAGCAATGGAATCCAACTTGACTATCGTAAGCAAAAGAGGCATTTGTCGGGAGGGCTGCTGATCTTCAGGAAGGGATGTGCCCCACTGCACAAGGACGGGGGCAGGGCTGCTTTGGGGGTCAGGGTAGTGGGTGCGAGTGGGCCGTGTCTTCAGGGCATCGCAGTCCTGAAGGTTCCTGGGAGATCCCCGGGACATAGTGCTCACGCCACCTTCCAGGGAGATCGGGCCCACTTGGGCTGGGGGCTTACATGGGCCCTGCTGGCAGTGCCCCTATTGAATGGAGAAAGGGGTCCCTCCCCCAAGGCAAATTGGGGAAGAAAAGGCCAGAAGAAAGGAGACTCCTTCCCAGGCATCATAACCACCAGCCAGTACAGGACCATGGCCCCTGGAAAGGGTCTAGGATTGAGGGAAGGAGGAGGAACGTGGGTGGAGATGTATCCAAATTATCTGTCGCTTTGGAAATAAAACTATAGAAAGTCAATCTTTTCGGCTGGTGGGGATGTGCTTAGGAAGGAATCTGGGGGGACAAAGGTTTAAAAACCTGGGCAATGGTGGTAGAGTCCAATCCCCTTGTCCCACTCTCGGGGGCCATGGGCCCTGGAGGCCGCCCCTGCAGTCTGCGGCTGTGGTCCTGGAGGGCCGACCCTGTGAAGGGAAGGCCGCGGGTGTCCCGGGGCAGGCAGGGTTTGCTGCGTGTGGCTGGGCTCACGGCCGTGCTTGACACGCTGACAGACTCTGCCTTTTTAAACTGTCATTTGTTCGAACCCCTGCCCTCCTTGGAAAAGGTTTGGGGCTGTTTTACAATAAAGACTCCCTCCCTCCCCTCCAGCCCCTTCTCTCTGTGGTAGAGCACAGGATCAGAGCTGCAGGAATGCGGTTGCCAGCCGCGGGACCTCAGCAAACACTTAACCTCCCCGCACCTCAGCTTCCCCATCTGCAAAACAGACACAACGATCATAGATCATGACCGCTTCCCGGGGTCGTGAGGACACGCGGGTTGAACCCTCCAGGGTGAGGACCTTTGAACAGCGGCCGGTATGCAGCAAGCGCTCCGTAAATGTTAGCAGCCATCCCTGGCAGGGTTCTGCCATCATGTGGCACCTGAGCTTGACAGGGACGGTGCCGGGAGAGCCCATTCTGTAGGTGAAGACCCTTGTAGAGGGAGAAAGGCAAACGGCGTGCGTCGTTCTCAGCAGCCCCGGGCTGAGGTCGGCCTCTGCTCCTGCCCTGAGTGTCCTGATGCCTCTGGGCATGGAGGCGGGAGGCTCTGTGAGCGCAGGTGTGCCCGCGTCCCTCCGCCCCCAGGCTGGGCATGCCCTGCTCCTTTCCTGAGGACACACAGGGCGGTGGGAGGGACAGCATCGTTTGTTCAACACAGGAGATGCCTATGGGACAGGCGATGGGCCAGACAAATGTGTGCTCTGCCCTCGGGAGCTCAGCAGGGGGCAGGTGGCCTGGACCGTCGGAGGGGGACAGCACAGTGCAGGGCGCTGTGCTGGGGACCCATGCAGTGTCCCAGCCATGGAGGAGGACCAGAGCAGGGGGGAAAAAGGGGAGAGGGGCCGCGGGGGGCTGGGGGTAGGGGACACGGAGACTGCACCAGCCTGTTGCATTCCCCCTGGTGGGAAAGCCTCCCTGCGCCCCCAGTTACAAGAGGGCGCCCAGAGAAGCTTGTGCCCCGGGACGGTCAGAGCCACGGCCCTCCCTGTACGACTCCTGGGTCCCCCGGGGCTGGTTCGCGTGCACAGCCCTCCTGGAACATCAGTGTCCTGGACACTCGGCAGGAGAGGCACTGAGACGGTGTGAGCTGATGCCAGTGCGGGGGTTCTGGGGCGGCCCGTGGGGTCACTGGTGGGGACGCAGGGGCATCTGGAGGGGTGGAAGGCCCCCGGGGTCTGCCCAGCTCGGCCCACATCTGCACCCCTGTGCCGGGCACCCCGAGGCTTGGGGGAGCCGGGTTTCCCCTCCAGCAGCTCCTGAGAGCCAAGTGGCCCCGAGAGCGAGGGACCAGGCGCTGTTAGGGCTGCTGCCTCACCCAGCGGTGTGGCTGGGGAGTGGACGCAGGAGAGCGGCCCCACTTGGTGGCCGACTCACAGGCCCAGCTGCCCCCCGAGCCTTCCGAAGGCTGGATGGACCGTGGAACGGGGCCACTCTGGGCCCTGGTGCAGGGGGAGGAGAGAGGTGAAGTCTCGGGACCCCCCTCGGGCCCCTCCACGCTCCCTCGGAGCAGCAGCCCATGTCTGTGTCTCCCGCAGCCCCGCACCCCTCCCTGGCCCCCACCCCCGACACTGGGCTCAGAGTGGACGGTCCCCTTTGCGCCAAGGCTTCGAGGTGTGACTGAAAACAGCGCCCCCTGGTGGGCAGCGTCAGGAAAGCCCCAGCTGGGGGGCGGGTGCGTGCCTGGGTCTTGGGGAGTCCCACGTGTCTCCCTCTCAGTCCCAAGCCGGGCCCCCCGTGCCCCATCTCTTCCGAAGCTGTGCCCCCCAGCAGCAGCACCTTGGGGCCCCCCAGGCTGGTGGCAGAGCGGGACACGCCTTCCCGGATCGTCCCTCCTCACGGCCCCCCAGTTCCAGGGACCGGGCCTCCGTGCCCGTGCAGGGTTTTCTGACAGCAAACAGATGGGAACCACCAAGTCACGAAAGTGTGAGTCACCTCAGAACCTTCTGGAGCGCTGCTCTCCGCAGGGTGGCTGTCCGCACCTCCCGCCTCCCACCGGAAACCTCTGCAGACCCCCCACGTTAGCTCTCCCCGGCCCCAGCGCGCGCCCCTCGAGAAGGCCACGGCTAACCTGCTCCCTCCTGGGGCCGCTCTGTTTCCTGTGACTGCCAAGCGCCTTGCAAGACCGTCTCCTCGCTCCTCGTGGTCCCCTAGCGACGGGGCGGCCCCGTTTCTGCGGGGCACCGAGGAGGACTGCTCAGGTGCAGGGACATTATGTGTCCAGGACGGTCACCAGCCACGTGAAGCTGTTCAGATTTAATTAAAATCCAAGTTTGGCAGTCTACGCCTCGGTCCTCCTAGCCCTCTTCCGAGTGGCCCGTGGCTGTAGGTGGCCGGCAGCCAGCATCCTGGACGGCACGCCGTAGAGCGTCTCCAGCACCTCAGCCGTCCTAGGAGGGTGAGCCGGTGTAGACCAGGCAAGTCTGTGTGGCCGACTGGAGCCAGGACTCAAACTCCGAGCTGCCCAGCTCCCAGGCTCCCTGTCCTACTCCGTCCTCCGCGGGGTCTCCACTCAAAGACGACTGGCCCATGCCGGGAACCTGGGAGCCCTGTGGCTGACACAGCCTCTCTGGGACTCTCTAGCCCGAGCCCCGCCCCAAGCCAGTGGCCTTCCTGGATTATTTAGGACAATCTGGGTGTCTTCCCTGTTTGGTCCTCGTGCACCAGAGCTGCGGGGAGCAAGGGAGGGAGGGAGAGCAGGGCACGCAGCTCCCCTCGGGTAGCCGTCTGGGGGATAGTGGCCCATGAACGCGGCAGCAGGACCGATCGCCCTGCTTGGGGTTTTGTAAAGATCCTCTACAGGCTCCATGGTGCGGGGAGGAGGCAGTGGGAACACACTGGGCACGCAGCTCTCGGCTGCTCGATCCTGCACACTCGGCTCACGGGAGCCTGGTAGACACAGTCCCTCCGTCTCCCGCTCCCCGCATGGAGCAGCCTGGAGGTGTGAGGCAGTAGGGGAGCCCTGGGCTCCCATCTCCCCTGACAACAGCACTGGTGGCCGCTGCACGGGCCATTAGGGCCACACCCATCCCTGCCACGTGCCAGGGGCTGTTCGAAGCTCATTCCATGGATTAACTCAGTCCACAAGCATAGCTACATTGGAAACATATGCTAGAAACAGCTCGATTTTGCAGGAGAGCCTGAGCTTTGGGGCGCGTCAGTGACGTGTGTGGGGGCTCACAGCCATCCTCTGAGTCAGGATCCAGAGCCACGGTCCTCTGCAGCCTCTCCCCTTCCTCTCCCGCTGTGTTCAAGAGGACCAGGGATCCCGGGGGAAGGCCCCCTGGTCAGCATTCTGCCTATTCCCCACGGTTTAAGGGGGCACCGACCCCCAAAATGTGCATGCCACGAGGGGTGGCTGGATGTCGGGGGATGTGTGCCTGGAAGGGAGGCCTGGTGGCCTGGCCACTGGAGCAGGATCTGGAAGGACAAAGCCATCTGCTGCCCAGGCCAGGTGGACACGGCCAGTCCAGCCAGAGAGCATCTAGGCAGGCACGCAGAGATGTGAAGTAGCAAAGGCACGTTCAGGGAGGGCTGGGTGCTCTGCTCAGGCTGCCGCAGGTGTGGCGCATGGGTGCGGGAGCCATGACAGAGAAGCCGGCAGAGCCCGGGGTTTTGCCCTGTGCATCCTGCAGGCTGGGAGACGGCATCCAAGCTCCTCAGGGCTCCTCTCCTGTCTGTGGCCGGCAGCACTGAGCCTGCGCTCTCTGCACCAAATCTTCCCTCCTGTGCTCAAGCCTCAGGGGCCATCCCTGCAGGAAACATGTTCCATTCTGGCCTTCCCAGAACCCAGCTCCTCGGGGGCCTGGCCCTCACGCTGGCTGGTTCCTGGGCAGCTCTGAGCGGCCTCTGGGCACTGCACTGGTCAGCTGGTCCGTCCTCCTTCTGCACCCCGGGAACAGTGGGAGGTGGGTTGCTGAGTTGAGGAGCCTTTGAAGCTTTTCCGGGTGCTGCCTGCTGTCCGTTGGGATGTCCACTTGTGAGAAAAAGAAGGTCTGCGTCCAGTAAACTCAGAGGCACGAGGCCGGGCAGGCCAGGGGTTTTGTGATCAAGCTCTGTGCGTCCGTGGCTGGATGTAGGGCGTTTGAAGCCGGTGAGCAGGGGAGGCTCCTTCCTCGCCAGCGATCAGATGCTGCTCCGGGCACACTTTGCTGTCTGCAGTGCCCCCCTGCCCTGCCAGGTCTCTTAGAGCCCCATGCAAAGCTCTTTGTACAGGAGACTCTAGTCCCTGCCACCTGCCTGGAGGCCCACGGCTCTGGCAGAACAGTGAGGCTCACAGAGTGGGGTCGGGGGGGGCAGGAGACCAACCCGGGGTGGAGGGAGGGGCTCCCACATGGGCAGCCAGAGGGGACCCGGCTTCCAGACCTCAAAACCGTGAAGCCAAGAGGCTCGGCGGCCTGAGCTACCAGCCCCAGCAGGTGAGGAACCAGCAGGCTGCAGAGCGAACTTGTTCCAAATGCTCCCGTGGTCAGTGTCAGAATATGGGCGGAACCGGAGTCTTCACGGCCCCCTCCCCCCCGGTGATGAGCCCCATTTAGAGGCAGCCCAAGGTCTCCCTATTCCACGAAAGAATCTGGGGCTGGTGTGGGGGTGGATTGGGGACCAGGAGACAGTCCCAAAGCTCCCAGCTCCTGTGCCCCTGCACCTTCCCTGGGGTGCACCTGCCGTGGAAGGAGGAGGACGGGGCTGGAGGGGAATCAGATGGTTTGAGCAGACAGAGGGAGTGGGGCAAGTATGGGTCACTTGTTCAGGGACTCGAGCGGTACAAAGGGGACTGGCATTAGCTAAAAGGGCAGCTGAGTTGGGCAGAAGGGTCTTTCAATAATTTTTTAAGGATAGGACATCTGGATGAGTTTGGAGGCAGGACATAAGGAACCCATACGAGGGAGAAGAGAAGTTATGGGAGTCCTGGGCCCAAAGACTCTGGGAAGGGATGGGGCTGGGGTCAGGGTACAAGGGAGAGAGCACCCTGTCCTCTGGACTGGCTCACCAGGGCACACCAGCATTCCAGTCTGGGGAAGGAGCGAGAACTGGGGCCGCACCAGCGGGGAGTCTGGGAAGCGTGGTTCTCCTGGGGACCATACGTCGAGCTCAAACACAGGCGGCCCCGGTTCCAGCAAGCAGAAAGGGGGACAGATATTGGGGGACAAATAGCCATTTCCGCATGGGCTTCAGGCGTAAGTCCGCATGGCTGTGAATCCCGGCCCTCCTTTCAGGAATCGTACTTCCCTGGGCTTCCTTCTTCCATGAAACGGAACCGAGGGAGCCCCGGGGACCACCGTGCATGTGCAGATACACACGCAGCTGCCAACTTCCCACCCCCTTTCCGCCCTAGGGAAACCGCTGTACCTGCACATCGGGGAGGAGATAGACGGTGTGGACATGCGGGCTGAGGTCGGGCTCCTGAGCCGGAACATCGTGGTGCGGGGGGAGGTGGAGGACAGGTGCTACCCTTACCGCAACCACGTGTGCACCTTCTTCGACTTCGACACCTTCGGGGGCCACATCAAGGTATGGGACCCCGGTTGGGGAGGGGACGGAGCAGGAGCCAGGACCAAGTGCAGGGACTTGCTGGAAGGCAAGCCCCACCGCCCAGTGTGCTGTTCCGGCGGTCGGCTCCTGGCCGGGAGACAGGAGGGGGCCACCTTGGGGACGGCCGTCGCTCCCCGCTCACACGACACCTGAGCTCCCTCTCTCCACGGGTCTAGCCACGTCCCTGCCCCGCTCCCTTGTCCAGTGCTTCACCCCAGTCCTTTCCCAGAAGAGCTGCATTTCACTCTCACAAGTCGCGCTTACAACAGACCCATGAAAACCTAGACGTGAGCACAGGCAGGGAGACGAGCGGGACGTCGGAGCGCTGAGTGCGCCCGAGAGCCTGCCGGTAGAGGTGGAGGCAAGGACGGGCACGGCACGGCGCAGTCCTGCAGGGCAAGGGAGCTCCGGGCGTCCTGGCATTTGGCTCACGGGGGAGTCCTGCCTGTGCCCTACCAAACGCGCCGTGTTCCGGCATATCGAACAACACGACGCCCCAGCGCTCTTCGTGCGACTGTTGCTTTCCATGAGGTAGAATCACAGCCGATAGACGATGGGTATCTCGGAGCTCCGTGCGGACGGCGCTCTTGAAGCCGCAGCCGGGTGCTGTCAGGTTAAGACTTCCCGGTGCTCTAACTGAAGAAGGAGCGGGACCCACAGAGCACTCAGCAGGGCTCCCCAGTCACCAGAGCCTCCCGAAGCCCTCGCTTGTGTTCCTGGTCAGGCTCTGGGAGTGGAGGGCCAGGGCCGTGCAGAGACCCAGCAGACCGGAGCCCGTTTCCCATTCCGAGAGCAATCCCTGAGCCATCAGCGCCCCCCTTCCCACTTTGCCCCAACGAGTCCTCAGGATGCTCTTACCCGAGCGGCCTTCCGCTCAACACCTGCTCTGGGGAGGACGGTTGAGCGTGTCCTCAAGATCCTCCTACTCTTGGAGCAGCAGCTGTGCCCCGCTTTGGACAGGAGCTGTTTCCAGACTGCTTTTACAGTCCCTGGAGTAGACACCCAGGCTTGTCCGCACCCCTGGGGTCATGGGCGGATGGAGATTCCCGGCTCAACGTCCCCATCCTCCCAGCAGGAGGGCCCACAGCCTGCAGGCAGAGCCCAGGCTCCTTCTGCCCCGGGTTCCCCTCCTCCCGGGGCTGGCTTCATGCCAGCCTCTCCCCGGCTTATCTCGGGGCTCCCCCTTCCTTGTGACAGCCACTTAGGAGGGAGGGCAGGAGTGGAGGCCAGCCCCGGCTGTCCCAAGTAGTTCACCGCCTTGTAACATCCTTGTAACATCCATGCGTTATCCAAAGGCCCTTGGCGCCCGGGCGGGGAGAGGGCCAGGGGCCCTAACCCGTCTACACACCATATGTCAGATTCGCTGCTTGGCCGAGGAAAGATTAGCGAGACACTGGGCATGTTCGGGACGCAGCCGAGGTGAGGGGCTCGGGCACCTCTCCGGCCCTTCTGACCCTCGCCTCCCCTCCTGCAGTTTGCGCTGGGCTTTAAGGCGGCACATCTGGAGGGCGTGGAGCTGAGGCACATGGGGCAGCAGCTGGTGGGGCAGTACCCCATCCACTTCCACCTGGCGGGCGACTTGGATGAGAAGGGAGGCTACGACCCGCCCACGTATGTCCGCGAGCTCTCCATCCACCACACGTTCTCTCGCTGCGTCACGGTGCACGGCTCCAACGGCCTGTTGGTAAGCCCCTGTCACTCCCCTGTCCTTGCGTCCCCTTCCTCCAATGCTTCACACTGGGCAGGTGTCTGGATCGGGATGTCTAGTCTGGGGCCACCTGGGATTGAACCATCCTTGGCCTGGAGTTCAGAAGGCTGTCACTTGAGAGCAGGCGTCCTCCGGAGTGGACCCTGCTGCGGGGCATGACTTTGTCGGCCAGCTGGCCTGTGGGCCAGAGGCCTGTCTGGCTGTGCACAGCTGGTTCTTAGTTGAGGAACTGACTTGCGGGGTTTCCGGGTGGCTCAGTCGGTTAAGCATCTGACTTCTGATATGGGCTCAGGTACAATCTCAGGGTCGTGGGATCGAGCCCTGCGTTGGGCTCCATGCTCAGCAGGGAGTCTGCTGGAGAGTCTCTCCCCCCGCCCCCCCCCCCCCGCTCCTCTCCCGCTCACCTCCCTCCTTTGCGGTCTCTCTCACACTCTCCCTCTTTCTAAAAAAAATAAATACATGAACTAAACTCATATCCTGTAGAAACTTTAGAAACCGGATGTTGTAAGTGGAGGGATCCAGACTGTGTTTTGTTTGGCTTATGAAGAAACACTCGATGATCTTTACACTAAACTGATAATTTTACACCAAACCAGCTTTCATTAAACTTACATCCTCTACGAACTTCAGAGCCAGATGTCGCAGACGGGCCTATGTGCACAGCTCAGTGACGGGCTGTTTTCTTTGCCTCCAGTGGTGTTTGAAGAAACATCTGAATTAGGTCCCGTCATCTAAAAATTAAGTGATTTCCCATAGAACTCTGGATTCTTGGCTTCTCTCAGAAAGTGGTCCGAGGTGGCGGGTCAGATCCCACGGCTATGTGGCACAGGGGCTGGGGGCGTGTGTCCTCTGCTTCTTCAAACGCCCACTGAGAGGAGAGGGGAGGGCTCTGGGGCCTCGTCCAGAAGCACGTGGGTTCAAGAGCTTGGCCCACGGCTTCTGAGCTGGGGCATCTTGGGCAAATTATTGGACATCCCCAAACCTCTGCTGTCCTCCTCGGCCAAGTGGGGAGTCACAGCCAGCACAGGGGGCTGTGAGGCACAGGGGCACAAGGCAGCCCCAGTCCCAGCCACCCGCCCACCGGCTCACGTGGCGGCACTGACCAGGAACTGGCCATTTCTCCGTGGCAGGGACAGGAGGGCTGTGGCTGGAATGATCGCAGAATGTGGGGTGATTTGGGGGCTCAAGGAAGCAGAAAGGAGAACGTGTTCTCGTGGAAGCAGAAAGACAGCAAGATGTAGGACAGGTGGGAAAGGCCGGGAACACGGTACCAGACAGAGCGTGAGCTCGGCCTCTGGGGCCTGAGTGTCCATCTGATTTCTGCCATGGACCTGCCTGGGGTCGTGGGCCCGTCACTTTCCCTCTCATGTCTGTTTTCTCCTCTGTAAAACCCCATGGCTGCGTGCACACGGGACGTGAGGTCCCAGGAGCGGCTGTGGGCTGTCCTGCTGGTCTGCCTGGCGTGGGCACGAACGCGGGGCAAGCCCTCGGGGGCGCTCTCTGGCAGGTGACGGCTGAGCTCCGAACAGCGTTGGGTGAGTTAAGAAAGGACAGGCCGGCGTCTGGGAGTTCTGCTTGCTCTAAGCGCTCCTGCTCAAGTTGCGCTCTTAAATCTAACTTCAGTTGCCCTTCGCTTCCGTTAACGGAAGAGGCAGATGTTAACGTCCCAGCAGCGGTGTCGGTGTGGGCCGAGGCCGATCTGCTCTCAGGGCGGTTGTGTAGACGCGCGCACACGCGCACACAGTGTGGCCACACGGCCGTTCTCGCGTTCACTTTTGTCCAGTGTGTAGGGCAGGGCAGGCCACTCTCGAGGCTGCTCAGCGAGAAGGCGAGAACGAGAAGGCTTTGGCCACATTGGTGGGACTGGGCCCCCCGGGAGCTGCGGGCGGGGGTCCTGGCTGGAGGAACGGGCTCCCTCAGGGGAAGCAGGGCGGGAAGCGGCTGGGGGCGCGGGATCCCGGGTCTGGTGGGGACGCAGGCAGGCAGGGGCCAGGATCGAGCGCAGGCCATTAGCGGCCCTCGGAACCCGCTCGTTTGGAGCTCTCGACGGGCTAGCTGAACCCACACCAGACAGAGATTTTCGGAGCCAGAGACTTGGACGACATCTTGTCGCCCTCCCTATGCCAGGGCTGTGCTTCTCTCTGGTGCCCGGCAACACCGACCAGCAGAACGGGAGGGAGCGCCCATCGGCTCCCTGGGTGCCATCCAGAGGCCGGGCTGCACTAGGCCTAGCCGAGCGGCCGGCTGCCTCATCCCACTGGCCACGTAGGGCTCCGGCCACACTCGGCTCGGGTCCCCGCTGGACGGCCAGGCCAGGCTGGTGGGCTGCCATCCAGAGCCGCAGACCCGTGCGGCCCTTCCGAGGTGACACCCGTTGGCCCAGCATCTGGGCGAAGGGAAGGCCTCGGGTCCCCGGAGCCAAAGAGGCAGCAGGATAACGGGGAGCGTGCGCTCCTTCCTGAGCGCCGCAGCCCGGGGCAGAGCTGGGGTTCAGATTGGCACACCTCCACGTGCTCCACCTCGGGGCAGAAGGACCCCCGGGAGCTGGGCTCTCTCCGTGGTCGTGGATGTTAGCGCCCCTCGCTCTGGCCTGAAGGATCTAGCAGCGGCCCGGGCTGCTTTGGAAAGGTGTCTGCAGCTGGCGGGATGAAGGAGGCCGAGCACAGACGGAGACTGGACTCGGATTTAGAAGGTGGAAGCCGCTCGGGGCGTCCAGGATGCCTTTACCCTCAGGCCGTCCCAGGTCTGCACATGCCGAGGCCCCGGCCCTCCCTCCACGCCTGGACTTCCCCCTGCCTGTGGACAGACTCCGGTGCCCTCGTCCTCAGGAAACAGCCTCCCTCCTCCCCCGACCCCAGCCCGGGCTGCCCACTCTTCCCCCCTGCTTCTGGAGAGGGCAGTCCGGGCTTGGCATTCCCGCCAACACCGAGTCTCATTCCCCTCTTAGCCGACGGACACGCGGGGCTCTCAGCGTCTGCTCCCCCCGAGCCCAGCGGAGGCTGTTAGGGCCACTGTGCGCCCCGGGAGCTCCTGCTCAACAAACCCGCCGCCCCTCCTCCCCGGCCTCCTTACTTGCTCCGCGACAGTGACCTCAGGCGTCTGCAGAACCACGGGGCTGAGCGGACAGAGTCCCAGCCGCCTGTGTTCTAGCGCTGCCAATGTGGACTCCGGGGGGCTGAGCCACACTTTCTGAGCCTCAGTTTCCCTGCTGGGCAAGATGAGGTTGAGGACACAGCCCATTGCAAGGGCTTTGAGGAGGACGAAGCCAGGGAACACATGTGGCAGACTCGGCTTTGGTGGGTGGTAGTCGGATCCCTGGGCCTCTCTGTGTCCTGGGCCCTGGGGAAGCCTCCCTGCTTCCACATGCTCGTAATAGGTCCCCTTGTCCCCTGTGTACGCACAGAGTAGACTCGGGAGTTCGGCAAATGCTGCAGCCCTGTCCTCCCCTCCCGCCCTGCACTCACCGTGCGGGCCGACAAAGTCAAGGCCGGCGGTTAAACCACACTGGCGTGCTGACTGTCCTCTTGATGCCGAGACCCGAGGAACCGCAGAGCCCCCTTCACGCGGCTGCCACGTCTACGGAGCAGAGCTGGGGAGATGCCTCTCGGGAGACTGACGCCAGCGGTGGTGTTTTCTTTGAAACCGGTGGTCGCCACAGAAGCCCCAGGTTGCTGGCCAGTGCGGGATGAAGCCGGCCCTCAGAGAAAGGCTCTCCCTTTCCAAAGCGTTTCTGAGCCGTGGGGCAGGCAGTGGGACACAGGGGACCTGCCTGCTCTCTTCTGGGAGCAGCGAATCTGTTCCAGAGCTTTCGAGGGAGGTAGAAAGACTGCAGGATGGATTCTGTCTGCTTCCTCCACCACTTCCATTTTCAGGGCAAAGAGGGGGTGGGAGCAGAAAACCATCCTTTCCTTCTTCCCCGCCTGGTCCACAGCTCAAAATGTGTGGTCATTGGTGCCAAGGCATCTGGGGGCCCCACACCTGGCTGCAGCCCCCCGCCGGCCCCACACCTGGCTGGAGCCCCCAGCCGTCCGGCCTCAGGGAGACACCTCAGGGCGCCCAGCACCTTCTCTCCCCACCCAGATTTGGGAACCACAGGCCAGGAGTCTTTCGGCCCCGTTTCCCAGTTTCTCGAATTCAGTCTCACTGGCTTTTGGATTCCAGTAGTTGCTCCCAATTCTCCTCCCCGTCTGAGCCCCCATGAGGAAGTCAGACAGCGGTGCTCACTTCCCCCAAAGTGTCCCAGGCCGGGGCTTCTGCCGGCGGATCAGGGAAGAGATGCACTGGGGAAGAGGGTGGGTGCGTCCCCCATCTGCTCGGGGAGCAGCTGGCCATGGACGCCAGGCCTCTCTTTCCTGGGCTCCCTTCCTGCTCATGCCTCTCCCAGGCTGCCTCCCGGGGCTCCGTCCTTTCTGGCGGGTGGAGCGCAACCTGGTTCTCCGCTGCCTTCTTGGCTCCTGTCTGCCCAGTCACATACTCCTTACGACTCAGCAAAAATAGGTTCTTTTCTTCAGTGGCGTGAAGAACTCCACGTGAGTGGTAGAATCCTGGAAATGTGTCTTTCAGTCTGATTGTATCTGGGGTCAAGTTTCTCGCTAGTCTGGATGGTGTCGCGCGCGCCCGGGAAGGTGGCAGTTTCTTCTCGCTGGTGGAGGTCGGTCTGCACATAACCGTCCACTTTACACGCGCTTTCCCAGATTCGTTACTGACAGCTTTCCTCCTTTCCTCTAAATAATGTCCGGGTTCAGGCAATAAGTTACATGGTCGTTTCCGATGAAGCAGCCCCCGAGGGCTGAGCCCTTTCCTCCTTCGTGTCTCATGCCGGGACCCCACCTAACTGTACTCGAAGACGTCAAACAGCTTTCGGGAGTCCCTGTTGGCACTGCCAACCCTCCGCAGGGCTGACGTGCGGACGAGGGGAGAGAAAGGTGTGATTTGCGCGTGAGAGCGGGGTGCGGGCTGCGGGCTAGCCGCCCAGGGACTGGGTGGCCCCCCCCAAACCCGTATCGTGTTGTCTGGGCGTGCGGCTACGGTGTACAGATTCGTCTCTCTGTCTCTCTGTCTCAGGCTGTGCCACAGTGTAAATATTCAATTCTGGGAAACGTTCTGAGGCAGAAGAATCAGAGAGCTAAGAGCCAGCTTTTAGAAGGCACCTGTCACCCCAGGGACGCCTGGGCGATGTGCAGCAAGTCTGTGGCTGAGCCAAGGCTTGGACTTGTGCCTTCTGCTCCCCACCCAGCCCTTTCCTCCACCTCTGTCCCCTCCCTCCACTGTCCCCTTCGCTCCTGCGCCATCCCCGCCCACCCCTGAGGGGAAGGCACAAGACGGAAGGGATTGTTTCCGTGGGGGGCTGTTGACAACTGGTAGAACAGAATAGAATAGAGTCAGGCGATGGAGAATCGGGTCGGAAGGCGAAAGGGAACCATACTGTGGTAGGAATGAAACGAGATAATGTCTGTAACACATTTGACACCCCACAAAGGCTAGTTCTTGTTATTCCTTTCGGTGGGGACTTTTCTCCAACGTACACCTCGAGGGTCTTGGAGGGAATCTCTTCCTGGGGCATTGGCCAGAATAAGAATGTCCCTGATTCACCTTTCACTCCCTTGCCTTCAGAGAAGGGCCACACGGGGTGTGATCGGGACAGTGGGCGCTTCGGATTCTGAAAGAGCTGTGGGCAGGAGGCGGGAGGCCTGGGTCTGAACGTGGCTCTGGTTCTGGGTTTGTGAGCTCGGTGGGACACCCCACGGCCCCTCTGCAGGCAGCAGTGTCCTCCTCTGTAAGTGGTGGCCTGGGACTTGCTCGAAGCCATCCCCGATGGCCCCAGCAGCCCCCGCTTCCTCCCTGCTTGTCCTTCTGGGCTGTTTATAAGCAGCTTTCCCAGCTGACTGGGACGAAAGGAAGCCGCCCCATCGGATGACCCTGGTGTTTACTCACTGCTCAGTGAGGGACAGAATAGGACTCCAGATCACGCCCTTGCCCATGACCAAAGATCAGGGAGGGATGCGGAGGGAACACAGCCGGCCTGGAACAAGGCGGCCTGTGTGTTTGGATCCTCCCCTGTGGGGCGAAAGGACACAGTAAGAAAGCGGGGGTCCCAGCCCCGCCTGGCTTTGAACATGGGTTGCATGACCTTGGGGAAATCAATTCATTTCCCTGAGTCTGTTTCCTTAGCTCTAAAAACCAAACAAAGCCAAAAACCAAAACCAAGTATTCTAGAATTGTGTAAGACTTCAGCAAGATGAAAAGGACATGAAGGGTCTCGGTTCCAGATGCTTCTAGGACATGGCTGTCTGGAGATTGGAGCAGGCAGGCTCTGTCCCAGGGAAGAGTCCGGGGGTAGCTGGGGTGCTCACCCGGGATCTGTGCGTCCCCGCCAGAGGGAACTGTGCCACCCCCAACCCGGGGGAGTGCTCGGCAGCGAGTGTCCGAGACATTTTTGTTATCACACTCGGGAGATGCTGTTGGCTTGTGGTGAGGACAGAAGCCCGGAACGCCGTTAAACATCCCACAAGGGATGGGATGGCTCCCTGAAGTGTTTTCTTTTTTTAAGATTTTTTTTTTTAAATTTATTTGACAGAGAGAGATCACAAGTAGGCAGAGAGACAGGCAGAGAGAGAGGAGGAAGCAGGCTCCCCACTGAGCAGAGAGCCCGATGCGGGGCTTGATCCCAGGACCCTGAGATCATGACCTGAGCCGAAGGCAGAGGCTTTAACCCACTGAGCCCCCCAGGCGCCCTCCCTGAAGTGTTAACAGTACTGACGGGGAGCTGTTTCGGGATGGGGCCTGGCCTGCTGGTAGGTACGTAGTCTGTGCGGGTCGAACTGATGTCCTAGGGTGAGGGCCGAGATCTCAGTTACGTTCAGTGGGTGTTTCTCGCCATCGTCAGTGCTCTGCCGTGGACAGGCTACCTTTGAGGTGGTGAGCATCTTGTCTCTGGGGCGTTCAAGTAGAAGCGCCATGCCTGTGTGTCCGGAGTGCTCATGGGCCATCTGGCCTTGGGGAGGGAGGCGGCTCTGGCCAGAGACCCCGTGAGGACCTTTTAGTTCTGAGACTGATGTGCTCGTGGGGTTCAGACCCAGAAGGGGCCGCAGAGATTGTGGAGTGGGAGTCCCTCACCTGTGACGGGGTGAGGGGGTCGAGTCCCCCGGGCTGCTGGGACACGCTGCTGGGACCGTGCCCTGCGCTCCCAGTGTTGGCTTCCCCCACTGACTCCGGGACTCCAAGGACATGGAGGACTGGCATCTGCAGCCGCCTCCAGCTCTCGGCCTGAAGGTTGTAAATGTCGCCCAGTGTGCATCGTGGGCCATGGGGAGGGCACAGCCTGCGGGGCTCAGATGCCGCCCCCCAGGGGAGGGCGTCCCACCGCCCTTTCCAGTGGGCTGGGTTCTGTGCAGTTCCTCCTCCTAAGCTGTGTCCCTGGGGTTCTCTGGGTTCTCTCACCTGCGTGGGCCCCGCCTCTCACACTTTGTCCCTGCCCCACCCTATGCTGGAAGGGGCTTTGAAGTCCCCGTCCCAGCCCCCAGGCCGCCCACCTGTGCCAGGCCCCTCCCCAAGCTGGCGGGGCTCCTCACGGGACCTGTGGTACCGCCGTGCCCTGTCACGTTTGTGGAACAAATGGCTATAGGCTCGGGAACACCTGGATGCTGGGTGAGAGGCCCCCGGTCTTGATCCCCGCAGGTCAAGGACGTGGTGGGCTATAACTCTCTGGGCCACTGCTTCTTCACGGAAGACGGGCCAGAGGAACGGAACACCTTCGACCACTGTCTGGGGCTCCTCGTCAAGTCTGGAACCCTCCTCCCCTCCGACCGTGACAGCAAGATGTGCAAGACCATCACAGAAGACTCCTACCCAGGCTACATCCCCAAGCCCCGGCAGGACTGCAAGTGAGTGCCGCCCGCCCCCGCCATGGGCCACCGCAGGCCCGCGCCCCGGAGGGCCCTGCGAGCAGAGCAGGCGCTCACTCACCGGCCCCCGGCCAGGCCTCTGACCTCCGCACCCTGCGGCTTCCAAGTGGCTTGTGCTTCCCAGCCCTTAGCCCTTCACCCACGGAGGCCACGGAGGGCCTGCTGTCTACTCCCTCCTCTGCTTGCCCGTGGCCATCATTCCTGTCCACAGAGAACCACTGCTCTCATCCTCGGGCTTCCCCCGACGTCCCGTGGCCCTCCTCTGCGAGGCCGTGGGCTGCCCCCCGGGGGCCCCAGTGGGTACCTGCGGGCACAAGGCGTACTCTCCCATTTGGAGACACAGACAGGACTGCCCGTGTGGTCAGCCTTCCCTTGCGGGCCTCTCCCTGATTATCGGCCCCTGTCCGGGGCACTGGCTTCTCATTGGAGAGCCGGGCTCTGACTTCAGCCACCAACGGCCTCCACCCCAGTGAGCCTCGTGCCCCCTTTGAACTGCGAGCCCTCGAGACGCGGAAGCCCACCGCCCTTGCACGAGCAAACCGGGTTTCATAGCGGACTAAGCATTTCTAATGCCTCGGGTGGGGGGCAGGGCAGCCAGCAGCCGCTGGGTGACGTCATGCGGTCTCTGCCCCACCCCCGCAGTGCGGTGTCCACCTTCTGGATGGCCAACCCCAACAACAACCTCATGAACTGTGCGGCCGCGGGCTCCGAGGTGAGCAGAACGACCCCTTCTTCTCCGGCAGGAAGTAAACCGGGGGCGGGGGGAGGGGGAAGGAGCCCCAGGTCAGGTTCAGCTGGGACGAAGGGGTCACGTGGACTTGGCTTTAAGCAATGGCCCCTGTACCTTTATCATACGGGGGATCAGAGCACTTTACTGAAATAACTGATTATTCCATGGGAATGGGTGTGGCTTGTCACCAAGCCCCGCCCACCGGAGCCTCCGCTAAAATAGTGTAATTCGTGCATCAACCCTTTGAGGCAGGGGCCGTCCCTTCCACCTGCTGGGCAGAGAAGCCAGGGCAGGGAGGGCGAACGTGTCCAGGGGCACGCATGGGATTCCAACACGGTGTTCTGTCTACACAGCCTGGCTCTCACCCACTCCTCCCTGCCGCTTAGCATCCATGGGACGCGAGGGGTCAGGTGCTGTCTCTGGGCCTCAGTGTCCAGAGCTGCAAAATGAAAGGGAAGAGCCAGGAGCATCACGGACCCCGAGCCAGCAGCTTGGGGATGGGCGGCAGGGGGCCTAATGGGCGATCGTGCTGGGTCCTGCCCCCATCGGGCCCTTCCGTGGCCCCAGCGAGCAGTGTGCGGGGCTGACTTCTGTGGCTCTCCCCTTGCCCCCCCCAACAGGAGACTGGGTTCTGGTTCATCTTCCACCACGTGCCCACAGGCCCCTCGGAGGGAATGTACTCCCCAGGTTATTCAGAGCACATTCCACTGGGAAAATTCCATAACAACCGAGCACATTCCAACTACCGGGTAAGTCTTTCCAGACCCTGCCTCCCTGGCCAGCCTGGCAGTCCTCCCTCCTGGGCCTGCAGGTCATCAGAGCTGGGACAGCCTGCTGGCTACGGCCCACGGCCACGGTGTTCCTAGAGCCCGTCTGCAGAAAAGCAAAGCCTCCTCGGCTCCTGCCGTTCTTAGCAAGAATGTCCCACAGCTGTTCCTCCCTTGGCCCTGCCTTAGCATCTGGTCAGAGCTAGAAGAAGCAAGGGGTGCCTGACCCTGAAGGTGTAGCCTGACCTGCCAGCTAGGGAGCACCGGGAGCCGGTTCTGAAGGAGGGTGGAGGCAGCGTGAGCATCCTTCCCTCCGATCCCACTGCTTTGTTCCCGGGAGGTGGGCTGCTCCATCCATGCAGAGCCGAGGGGCAGGTGGGAAACAGAAGCCCCCAGTCCAGAACCACACTGGGTGCCGGGAAGGAGGGCTGGGACTCCTGCTGTGTCGAGGACGCCCACCCGGGACAGCAGCAAAGATAGAGCCATGGGACACAGAGCCAGGGAGCCAGGCTGAGACCAGAGTGGGCACCCAGGGGTACAGAGGTGGCCTTGAGGGGCTGGTACAGTATGCACTGGTGGAGGCTGATCTTCTGGTCCAGCCCGTACTGGGACAGATGAGGAAGCCGAGCCCCAGAGGGGGTAGATGCATCAGGATGGAGAGAAAAAACCTCCTGCGGGAGGATTACTGTGGAGAAGGGAAATCCTCTTGGAGCTGGCCCAGGGTTACACCTGCGGTGGGGCAGCAGAGGGGGCCCTGCCAGAGCAGGGCAGCAGAGGGGGGACTGGGCAGCATTGGGGCCTGGAGGCCAGTGGGAAGAGTCTCTCGGGACAGAGAGTAGAGACGAGGAGGCAGCAATGTCCCTTGACAGAGCAGGGGTTCCTGAGGCTGTCCTGGGCTATACAGGAATGGCACAGAGGTGAAGGGTGCAGGGCGGGGGTTGGCCGAGCAGGGGACAGGTTGGGCTGGCTGCTTGTCGGGACCCCTTCCTCGAGAAGCCTTCCCCTGAGCTGGACACTGGGCCAGGTAGCACCTGGATAGGGGACCTTCGAAGCAGGGGGCTGTGAGCAGGACAGGAGGTAGGCAGGGATTGCGGGCACAGGTGGGGGACGGGCAGGGTGAGGAGGGAGCGGGCAGGAACTGTGAACCGCACTGATTGGATGGAGTCTGGGCTTGGTGCCCTCCCCTGCCCACCACACAAGAGCCCGCCCCTGCTCCCCATGGGCGAGAGTCCTAGTCTGGAGCGATGGCCCGGGGCCAGCACTGAGCCTTTCGCCGTCGTCTGATGTCAGTGTTCTTAGCCTGTCTTAACACAGGCCACAGCTGGGCTTGGGGGGCGAAGGTCATGCCTCAGGAGCAAGCAGCTGGGGATCTGGCCTTTCGTCTTCCGACCCATGACACCCTGACTTAGGAATGCACTAGCCAGAGTGGCCTCCGGTTACTGGAGAAGGGAGCCTGGGTTTGGGCCTTCCCAGGAGGCCAGGAGGCCCCGGCACGGGGAGGCCCGACTCCGTGCACCCAGGGCTGACCATGTAAACACTTTCAGGGCCAAACAGGAATGGAAGTTCTGCCCTCGAGTCAGGCAGGATCCCAGGCAGAGCTGTGGGAGGACCCCAGACCCCTGCCCCTTGCGGGGAGATAAGACCTACTTTCAGCAGGGACGCCTGGGTGGCTCAGTTGGTTAAGCAGCTGCCTTTGGCTCGGGTCATGATCCTGGCGTTCTGGGATCGAGTCCCACATCGGGCTCCTTGCTCGGCAGGGAGCCTGCCTCTCCCTCTGCCTCTGCCTGCCACTCTGTCTGCCTGTGCTCACTTGCTTTCTCTCCCCCTCTGACAAATAAATAAATTTTTTAAAAAAAAGAAAGAAAAAGAAAATTCTATTAAAAAAAAAAAAGACCTACTTTCAGCAGTTCCTCTACGTCTCTGCAGACACATTTCCCAGGAGCGCGTGCCTGTTGCCCTTGACGTGGGGCCCAGGCTTATAACTGCCCAGAGCAAGGTGAGTTCCAGGCACGGACTTAGCTGCGTGACCCTGGACGAGACACGTAACCCTCCAGACCTCAGCTTCCTCACACGCACCTCCAAGAGGACGCCTTATTCCAGATTTGTTCTGAGCAAAGCCAAGCCATACGGGCTGCTCACCTCCCTCTCTGCAGACCCCTTACTTCTGTTAATGCATCCCGATAGCAGGGCTGGTTTTACTGGAGTGTGCAAGAGTGTGTGGTGAGGCTGGGCCTGAGGAGGTGCCTCAGCCTGGAAGTGGAAGTGACTGTGTTCCTGACTGTCCCCTCCCCGCAGGCTGGCATGATCATAGACAACGGGGTCAAGACTACCGAGGCCTCTGCCAAGGACAAGCGGCCCTTCCTCTCTATCATCTCTGCCAGGTAGCCACCCCTTGGGGACGCACACACTCCCTGCTGAGCTCCTGTCCCACCTCCGCTCTCTCCAGTCGCTCGCTCGCTCATTCATCGAGTAGCTGGTGAGCACTCTCTCCGTCCTGGGCCCCAGCTAGCTGCTGGGGTAGCGTGGTGAAAATCTGAGTGGGGCAAAGTCTGAATTAGGCTTAGGCCATAGCCGTGGAAGGGAGATAGAAACCCTAGAGGTTCCTGGATCCCTCAGCCAGAGCCAGGACCTGGTCTGTTGGCCCGTTGGGCCGAGAGCTACAGGGGAGGAGAGAAGTCGGGGAGAACTGCACCCCTGGGTTCTTGGGATGGGACTGAGCTCAGCCGGAGGCCGGGGGCCACTTTCCAAAGGTGCTTTCAAAACCTCAAGGTCATTAGGCAGCTCAGTGCCCTTGAAAGAGGCTGAGGTGCTTGACCTGCTTTGGAGTGAGTGGCTTGGCGCCGTGATAACGTGGATGGCGGCCGTCTGCCGGTCTGGACGCCCCCGAGCCCCGCGTGCAGCCCAGGAGCTGAGCCCGGAGCAGGCGTGAGGTCGAGAGTCCCCCATCGGCGGGGGCATTCCCAGCCCCGGGGGCCACACTGCATGCAGGGATCGGGCCTGGGCGGCTGGACTTCCCTCTGCACCGTGACCCGCCCCGGCCCGCGTGGCTTCTGTGACACGCCAGGCAGCTTCGTGCCGGAGCCCAGGGAATGGGAGCTGGCAGCGGCCTCCTCGGCCCTTCCTGTCACTGTGCGTGGGGGGACGCTCACGGCCAGAAGGGGTTCTGCTCAGCAGTCCCCCAACCCTGCCACCTGTGCCCTCCCCACGGTGCGCTCCAGGTACAGCCCTCACCAGGATGCCGACCCGCGGAAGCCCCGGGAGCCCGCCATCATCCGACATTTCACCGCCTACAAGAACCAGGACCACGGGGCCTGGCTGCGCGGCGGGGATGTGTGGCTGGACAGCTGTCGGTGAGGAGAGAGCTGTGGGGTCTGGGACAGGGAGGGGTTGATGTCTCCCCACACAGGGGAGAGGAGAGCAGGGCGGGGAGGAACAGGCACATGGGCTTCGGCCTTCTGGTCCCTCACGAGGCAGCGGCATAGGCCCCCCCGGCCAGCAGTGTCCCCTCAGTCCCCCTAAAAACAGCATACGCAGGTGCTCTGGGTCACCGAGCAGCCCCTGGGTGAGGCTCTCTCAGCCACAGAGCCAGTCAGTGAGAAAAGGGAGGAGAGACGCAGCCAGCATGCTCTGGGCCCCTGCCGTGCCCTGAGTCCTGGTTGCCTTTGTCACCGTGCTTCTCGAAGATACAAATGATCACCTCCGTTTGGGAGACGGTAAACCGAGGCTGAGTTTAGTGACCAACAAGCAAGTGGTAGAACTGTGGCTTGAAATCACAACTTGTGGGATCTGGAAGTGTGGCCACAGTATAACTGTGACCGTGGGTCCCCCCCCCTTCCCAGCACTGCCTGACCCCTGGGAAGCTTGGCATCTGCCCATCCTTCTTGCTGGGGCTGGGCTGGGGAGCTGGAACCGCATCCACAGAGCCCGCCGTTACCAGGTGCGGGCCCCGAGGGAAGCAAGTTTCTCCGAGACTTAGCCCTGGAGTCACAGGCGGGGACAGGGGGCAGGAGGCGGCTCACGGAGCCTGGTGTGTGTGCTGCCGAGGGGCAGCGTGGCCCCAAACGCTGAGCCCCATCTTTGCAAGCAGACACCGAGTGGGAGGGCCCCCAGCTCCCTCAGCACAGCCCGTGCCTCCTTCCCCACACAGTGTCCACGGTGCAATGCCGGGGACAGGGAAGAGTCCTTCCCTGCACGGCTTCCCTGAGTGTGCAGTGAGGGCAGGCTCTGACGGCCCACTCTTGTCCCCAGGTTTGCTGACAATGGCATCGGCCTGACCCTGGCCAGGTAAGGCGCCGTCGTTGTGCTGAGCCCCCCGTGGGAAGCCGCTCTGGACAGCTCAGCCCAGACACCTTCTCCCTACAGCGGTGGGACCTTCCCGTACGACGACGGCTCCAAGCAGGAGATAAAGAATAGCCTGTTTGTTGGCGAGAGTGGCAACGTGGGGACGGAGATGATGGACAACAGGATCTGGGGCCCCGGCGGCCTGGACCACAGCGGAAGGACCCTCCCCATAGGCCAGTAGGTTTGCAGCCTTGGCGGCTTCCTTGTTGTGTGGCTTGTGCTACGTGGCAGCAGTGGAGAGAATGATGCTGGTGTGTGATTTCCCCCTGCTGGCTGTCAGGTCCTCTGTCCGTGACCCGGCAGAGAGATCACTCAATCCAAAGGCGTTAGCTGGCAGTGGAGTGAAATTGAGCATGAGAGAAAGGAATTTAAAAAAACAGTGTGGGAGATCTGTCCATGGGGCCACGCGTCGATCGGAATGCAGTGTGGTTCTGGGAACACCTTAGTGGCATTCAGTGTCCAGCTCAGCGACCACGGCTTCCTCCTCTCCTGAGAGTGCGTGGCCCCCCCCTTCTGAGGATGAGGGACAGATGGACTCAGGCCCACAGGGAATAACCAGGAAGGGGACAGAACCCGAGGCCGTGTCGCACGCAGATGGGGAGCTTCGACGGGAGACGGGATCCCACTCGGGGGAACAGCTTGGGAGGTGTGGTCACACCTCCTCGGGGCTGCCAGGGCCATTCTAGACAAAACTCATTCCCTGTGGGCTCTGGGGGTTCAAACGAGTTAGTGCAGGAAGAAATTCCTAGCGGCCAGTCTTGTTGCCCCGCAGAATCGTGGGGCTGTGCTGAGGGGCCAAGGGCCGTCGCACGTGGGGTCCGCACACAGTGGGGGCGAGGGCAAGCAAGTGGCTGGAGGAGGGGTGACCTGCAGAGTAGACCCGCTCAGAGAGCAACAGGACACAAAAGACGTGGCCAGCTCCTCAGGGAGCCTCGTGGAGCAGGTGGGGCGGGGGGTCCGTCTGATGGTGATTCTGCTCAAACGTGAATCTGAACCAGATGGCAAGGCTCCGAGCCGGCCAGCAGCACAGGGGCCCGCTTGCCGAGTTGCAAGGGCCCCTCTGGCTCCCTGAGCATCTTCCCTTTCTCCCGGGAAATGTGATTCCTGCCTCTACAGGCCGGACACAGCCTGAAGCTCCCACCACAGTGGGTGTGGCCTTTGTGATGACTTTGCGGACGGAACCCCGGCCCCGTGGGCACAAGCTGTCAGGAAGCCCCTGTTTTTGTCTGGTCGAAGGGCTGCACCCGTCCCTTCAGGTCATTTTTATGAGCAAGTCGGCCTCTGCGTGTTTGCGGTGGCTTTGCTGAGGGCTACCAGCTTCCCAGGGCCAGAGTGTCCTGATGACGCCGCAGCTGAGTTTGTGGAGGCCGGACGGGTCCTGCCAAAGCAGAGGCAGGGTCCCCGCAGCGCCGGCACGCGCAGCGACTGTGCCGGCCGACGGGACGCGTCCTGAATGGGACTGGGCTGGGCTTCAGAGGAAACCAGCACATGCTCTGTGCACGGCCAGTAAGGACGGTCCCCGGGGCACATGACCCAGAACCACGCACAGAGGCGCACGCGAGAACCGCGGCTCCAGGCCCTGACGCTAATCGACTCCTTCTGCAGATGTAGAAGTGCAGGAAGTCCTTGGGGCCCATGAAGGCGCCAGCCAAGACGGGCATGATCGGGTCTTTCCTTGGGGAGCCGCCGAGGTGGAGGACAGGGCACTGAGGAGGACGGGCTCTTCTCGGGACCTTCTCGGTGTTTATTCCCTCCTGCTGCCCTTCCTCCTTCATGCCGGCTGTGGAAGGAGGGGCCCGGCCCAAAGGCAGAGATACCAGTAAAAGCATACCAACTGGGCTCAAAGAAGGAATGAGCCTACACTGGGCACCAGGTGCCCAGCCAGCCCCTCCCCAGCCTTGCTCGGGAGTAGAGGCAGTTGAGGGGGCGTCTCTGAGCCCCTGACCTCTGCTGGGGCAAGTGGCCCTCCAGTCCCTTCTGCCTCCCCTCTGAGCACGTGGCCTCCTCCCCGTCCTTTCCCTGAGGCCTGGAGATCATGGCCTTCCTGGGGTCCACTGGCAGCCCCATACTGTTGCCTTCCCGGCAGGGGGGGCTGCCTCTCTGCAAGGGGTGCTGGGAAGGTTACGCACAGTTATCTCATGCATTACCATCACCTTCCATTCTGTCCCAGACCCCAGAGACTTGCAATCGAAAGGCTTACTCAGACGAAACTCATCTGGGTTTTAATCTGATTAAATTATGGCAGCTGAGATGAAGGCAATAATGACTAACAGCTCTAGTCTCCCAAGGGACATAATACTGGCATTCTGTAGCAGTATTCACAGTGTTTACCCTATGACTCTTCACAGGACGGAAAACTGGGGGAAATATTTAAATAAAGGATAATTCCCCAAACCCCAAGCCATCAACTAAACAGATATCCATTCTTCATCCATCCTTCCATCTTTCCATCTCTCCATCCTTCCTTCCATCCATCCACTCAACCACTCAACCACCCATCCATCCTTCCATCCACCCATCCTTCCATCCATCCACCCATCCTTCCATCCATCTACCCATCCTTCCATCCATCCATCCTTCCATCCATCCATCCTTCCATCCACCCATCCTTCCATCCACCCATCCATCCATCCACCCATCCATCCATCCATCCATCCATCCATCCTTCCATCCACCCATCCTTCCATCCATCTACCCATCCATCCATCCACCCATCCTTCCATCCATCCATCCTTCCATCCATCCATCCATCCACCCACCCATCCATCCATCCTTCCATCCATCATCCATCTATCCATCCATCCTTCCATCCATTCACCCATCCTTCCATCCATGCATCCCTCCATCCCTCCATCCCTCCATCCAGTAAGTCATCTGGCAATTGTTTATGGACGTCTTCTGCATCTGTGAATGCTTTCTCAGTGAACTAATTACTGAGTCACTGATGCCCTGTAGTGAGGAGTCGCTGGAGGTGGGCATCAGGCATGGTTTACCCGGGAAGTCTCTGTTTCCATCCACCTTGGAGGGTGCGAACAACTTCGTGGTACAACATGGCAGTTGGCCTGCCATCTGACTTCCGTAACTCCATAGGAATTTCCCGATCCGAGGAATTCAGTTCTATGATGGCCCCATCAGCATCCAGAACTGCACTTTCCGCAAGTTCGCGGCCCTGGAGGGCCGGCACACCAGCGCCCTGGCCTTCCGGCTGAACAACGCTTGGCAGAGCTGCCCCCATAACAACGTGACCAACATCGCCTTTGAGGACGTCCCGGTGAGTGCAGTGCCGGGGCAGGCTCCCGGCAAACCCAGACTTCAGGCGGTGATTCACAGGTCCCCTGGGGCTGGAGTTGGAGCCGTGGCCACCACCACAGGAGTGAACAACTTCCTCCAAGCAGGCTGGGCCCCGTCCCAGCCCGTCAGCATCCAGACTGGAAAAGTACAAGCGTAGGTTGCCCCACAGGTCAAGCCCAGCTGCGTAAGTGCCCACTTGCCCTCACCCCGCCATCCCCCCCCCCCGAGCCTGTGCAGGGCCTCCGGCCAGACTCAAGAGCCTGGGGCTATTCTCCAAAGGCCTTGGTCTTGACCTACTGAGTCTCATGACAGGGCCACCTGACTGGGTATAATTAATCTAAAATCCCAGGGTTCCCAAGGACTTCTTTGCTAAAGACGTTCTGCTCACCTCTCCCCGCACCGTGAACCGGGTCCCCCTGGACGCCGACAGGAGCCGGCGAGGAGCTGGGGTGGGGAGGGCAGGACAGTGGCTGCTCTTTGAGGCTGGGTAAGGGCAGATGGGGCATTTTCTCTGGGTCATGGACCCATTAGAACTTTCCTCTTCCTCCTGCTCCTGCTGGTCCTCCTCTGGGCCTGCCCTTTGCCTGTCTGCCCAGCACTGGCCAACTGAGGGGAAGGAGTGAAACTTGCCACTTCACTTCTTTACTCAGGCCTCTGAGGCCTGGGAGAGGTCGGTCCCGGAGACCTCCACGGCTGGTGTTGGAAGACCGTCTTCTGGCAGCAGCGCCTACACACAGCCTCTCACACACACGCTCCTGCGTCCCCTCTGCTCACACATCAGGGCACTCTCCAGGGTCACCCGCAGTAGCCCGGCCTCCCGTGAGCAGAGGCCAGACAGCCGTGCTGGGTCTAGAGCTGAGGCTGCTCAGCATCTGGCTCCCTCCGTGAGGTCAGCCTGAGGCCTCCCGCAGCGCCCGAGAGCATCTTGGGTTTAGCCGGGGTGTCCCGTCAGTGGAAACTGGAAACTTCTCCCTGGCCCGATGACAGCCGCCGTTTCCCCTTCAACCCGGCCCGGCCTCACTTTCCTGGGCTCTGTTTAGATTACTTCCAGAGTGTTCTTCGGAGAGCCCGGGCCCTGGTTCAACCAGCTGAACATGGATGGAGATAAGACATCGCTGTTCCATGACATTGATGGCTCTGTGTCCGAGTACCCGGGCTCCTACCTCACCAAGGACGACAACTGGCTGGTCCGGCACCCGGACTGCATCAACGTCCCCGACTGGAGAGGGGCCATCTGCAGCGGGCGCTATGCACAGGTGGGGAGGTCAGGGGCGCCCCTGGGGTCACCCGTCCCCTCCCTGTCCCATGACGAGCTAGGCCTGGCTCCGGCCGAGCGGGAGATTTGGGTGTCTCTCCTCTCGTTTTTCTTTTCTCTCTCCTCATCCAGTAGAATTCTCAGAAAGTCCAAGCGGAAACGCTGCATAGGCAGAAAGCAGAATGCCCAGGACGGGCACCACGAGGTCAAGGGCTTGGACTTAGTCAGGCCCAGGGCTTCGAGTGGGCGTGAAGGTGTGGGCAGATGCGAAGCCTGTTCCCCGGGGCTGCGGGCTTCGGCGTCCTCCTCTGTGAAATGGGGGGATAGCTGAGCCTCCTTCGTGAGGCTGTGGGCGCGGGATCATATAACATACGGGTAGAAGGGGCTCCACCAGCCCCGACCACCAGAACTATAATGCAGACCACGCGTTGGTCTTAAATTTTCTAGAAATCATGTCAAAAAGGAAAAAGAAATGGGAAATTAATATTAATAATTTTTAAAAGATTTTATTTATCCGAGAGAGAGAGAGAAAGACACTGAGAGTGTCGGGTGTGAGGAGAGGGAGAAGCAGGCTCCCCACTGAGCAGGGAGCCCGACATGGGGCTCGAACCCAGGACTTCGGGATCATGACCTGAGCCAAAGGCAGATGCTTAACGACTGAGCCACCCAGGCCCCCCAATCTTAATTTTTTAAAAAAGATTTTATTTATTTATTTCTCAGAGAGAGAGAGAGATCACAAGTAGGCAGAGAGGCAGGCAGAGGCAGAGAGAGAAGCAGGCTCCCCACCGAGCAGAGAGCCCGATGCGGGGCTCGATCCCAGGACCCCGGGATCATGACCTGAGCCGAAGGCAGAGGCTTAACCCACTGAGCCACCCAGGTGTCCCCCAATTTTAATACTTAATAGTGGATTTTAACAGCATACTCAGAATACTTTCATCTCAACGTGTGAACAACATGTAAAAATCATTAGTAAGGCACTTGACATTTATATATTTGTCTTCCTGTTCTAAATCTTCAAAATCCATGACCATTTTGTACTTAGAACCCACTCCCATTTGGATGTAAGTTTTCAACAAAGTGAAAGCCAGTCCTACCAAAAAGTCACGTTTGGTAGGAAACTATTCTACATGGCCTTTGGTTTGAAATTTAAGTTAATTAAGATAAAATTTATAATTCAGATCCTCGGTCATGCTGGTCACGTTTCCAGTGCCCAGTGGCCATTGGCTACTGTATGGAATGGCACAGAGAACACGGTAGAACCAAAAATCTTCGTTAGCTATTGTGATGCTGCCGTTAGCTACTATGTGGCTGAATGTTGAATAAATGAGGGGACAGGCCCAAGAGAATGAAGGTGTGAAAGTAGGGGGAGCCCAGCGAGCCCGACGGCCCCCGAGCAGTCAGGACATGAGCATGAAGGAAGGAGGTTGTCCTCGGGGCCACCGTGTGGGCAGGCACTGTGGGCATCAGGAATGGGGCTGGTAAGAAAGGAGCTGGCCGGAGGTCTGGGGTCCAGGAGAGATGGGACAGGGAGCTGGTGCCAGAGAGGGGAAGGGGCCCCGTGGCCGGGTGAGCACACGAAGGTGGGGGTGCTGCAGGGCCGGCAGGAAGACAGGGCCGGGCTCAGCCAGGAAGTCGGGGCGTTTGGGGGATAGAAGGTGAAGCCAGACAGTGGCCCGAGGAGGGAGGCGCTGCAGAGAGCCCAAGGGTGGGAAGAGGGGCCAGGAGTGTGGGGGTGCGGACTGGTTAGAGGCATGGGGAAGGACTGTGGGCCAGGAAAGCCGGGTGCAGACTGGAGCCCGAGCAGGGGAAGGGCATCCGCCTCCCAGGCTGCTGGAGAGAGAGCCCCGGGGGAGGTGGGCCCATGGAATGATCTAGAGGGGCTCCTGACGCTGCTCAGGGTGAAGAATGCGTGGCTGCGGGGAGCCATGGGCCCCTGACCATTTAGGGAAGTCACGCCGGGAGGTGGGGTCAGAGTTTGCGGCTAGGTGGGGTCGTTAGAAGTCTAACTGAGGAGTTAGAAGGTGACGGAACCCTGGACCCTGGTGCCCACACTGTGGGTGCTACTCGCGGCCCCCGTGTGGCGCCCCCCACCCTTTCTTTCCCCCCACGTTGCGTGTCTTTTGCAGAAACGCCCGATCGTTGGCGCCTGCCTGGCCGTCGTCAGCACCTTCTCCGCCATGTTCAGGAGCCCTGCCCTTCCCTCTGCAGCTTAATCTTCCCTTGAACTTGTGGTTTTCCCGAGTGCCGGGCTGCGGGCAGTGCTGCGGCTTTCCCCTCCGTTTCGTGGGCAGCATAGCCGGAGGGGAGATAACCCCTCCCCTCCACGTTCACAGTGGCTCGTGGCTGTGCTGGCCACAGCCACGGGGATGTCACCTTGAGAATGCAGGACACCGTGTCTGACCCTGAGGCTGGCCCATGGCAAGCGGGCTCTTGGGTCCCCGGGGCCTTCTGTGCATTCTCTGAAGTGAGATGCCACTGAAGGGTGCAGGGCGTAGTGACACGGGGATGGCCGCACAGGCTGGACCCCAGGAAAGTGAGGGAGAAGCAGCAACTCCCCGGCTGTCTCTCCACGCAGGTGGGAAGTTTGCTGGGGAAGGGAGTGGCGTTCGCAGCAGGACTCTACAAGGTCTCCGCCTCCCCCAACCCCATCCCTCTCCGGTTGCTTTAGGTTTGCCGTGCGACTGTGAAGCCAGCCTTCCCCCGTGTCCACTAGGATTTCCAGAATAGGGAGCCTTAGCCAGATCGCGCCCCCCCAGCAGGAAGATACGCCCCCTTATTGGGCCGTTGGTTCATGCATCCTTAAAAGGGTCCTTTGAAAGTGGGGCCTGTAGTCAGATGTTAGCCAGACGCTCTTGGAACCATCCTCATAATTGTCCTGATGTGTGTTTCCTTTTTCGGTTCGAGAAGATGTACATCCAGGCCTACAAGACCAGCAACCTTCGGATGAAGATCATCAAGAATGAGTTCCCGGGCCGGCCCCTCTACCTGGAGGGGGCCCTGACCCGGAGCACCCACTACCAGCAGTACCAGCCAGTTGTCGCGCTGCAGAAGGGCTACACCGTGCACTGGGACCAGACGGCCCCCGCCGAGCTCATCATCTGGCTCATCAACTTCAACAAGTGAGTGGACGCCTGGCTGGAAGCTGTGTGACTGGGGGCGGCCGCTGCCTTGGAGCTCGGGGCTGCAGTGAGCTCATCTCCCCACGAACGCCCGGGACGCCAGGCCAGCCCGAGTCAGCCCGCAGAAGGACGCCTCTGCAGGGGCTGAGAGCAGCCAGTAGTGAGGGGTCAGAGACCCGGGCTGAGCCCCCCGCTCTGGGCATGGCTGGCCTCGGGCGCAAGGTGGGCTCCAACGGGGGCTGTCTGTCGCTCTGCCCCATCGAGGAGCTGGGGCTGGTGTCACCTCCCAAGGCCACCAAGAGAGGGGATGGAACAGCATGTCGCTCGGGATCCGGCCTCACAGACATAGGCTCACATGCTTTCTGGGAACATGGTCCCGGTGTCCCTGGGAGACAGACGTCAGATGTGGAAAACAACACCCCAAGGCAGGAGTGGGCCCCGAGATTGGGCTGGGCCAAGGGCTGAGCCCCATCCTCCAGATCCTGGACTCCTCGGCAACAACCGGATGAGGGAGCGTCTTTCTGCTCTCGGTGGAGCACCCCAGTGCAGGCCTGGGAGGCGCCCAGTGAGCCCTCCCGCCCCGCACACTCTACACAGACCCCAATACGGCAATGACCCCCGTTGCAGAAACGGAGGTGCCGTCTGGGGGAGGCTGGCTCAGTCTCTCTCCAGGCCCTGCCCCAGACACTCTGGGGCCCCTGACCTCCCTGCTCAGAACCGGATCCTCCTTCTGTCTTCAGGGGCGACTGGATCCGCGTGGGGTTCTGCTACCCCCGAGGCACCACATTTTCCATCCTCTCGGACGTGCACAATCGCTTGCTGAAGCAGACGTCCAAGACGGGCACCTTCATGCGTACCTTCCAGATGGACAAGGTGCAGCAGAGCTTCCCGGGCAGGAGCCATTACTACTGGGATGAGGACTCAGGGTGAGGAGCCCCCGCGCCGCGCCATGTGCTCCCCCCACCGTCAGCCCTTCCGGCAGGCCCCAGAGCCACCACCGAGTTCCCGGCCGGTGGCATAGCATGCTTTGCTGGGGGCTTCGGGTCAGTGGCCCATGGCATCTTCTAAGCAGCCAAGCTTGGAGGTAAAACCAACATTCCGTGAAACACACACGGGGGTTGTAGGAAACGTGCCTGTTCTGGGAGCAAAATGACAGCAATGAATCTTAGAACAGAGACGCAGTGCATTACCTCCGGTCCTCACAGGGTGGCGGGAGCAGATGGCGCGACCCCTCGTCCAGAGGGAGGTGGCTGGGGAGGGGTGGAGCGGGGCCAGCAGTGGCCTGCCCGGGGCACTGGGCACGGCCGGGCACGGGCCTATCTGTTCCCAAAGCCCCCTGCCCTGTGCTGAACGGCCCCAGGTTCCACTCGGTACGGACGGCAGGGATCGACCGTCTGTCCACGGCGATCAGGGAGGTATTTGGTCCCCTCCCTTAAAAAGAGAGGACGTCTGACATCTCAGGAATGCCCACACATCTCCGAAACCTGAGGCTGTCGCCAGCCAGCCCCGCCGGGAGTCCGGGAAAGGATTGCTTCCCGGCAATTTTCCCATTCTTTTTTTTTTTAAAGATTAATTTGAGAGAGGGAGAGAGCACAGAGGGGAGGGGTACAGGGAGAGCGAGAATTCCAAGCAGACTCTCCACTCAGTGCAGAGCTCAGCGTGGGGCTCAATCTCACGACCTGAGAGCATGGCCCTGAGCCAAAACCAAGAGTCAGATGCTTAACCAACTATGCCACCCATATGTCCCCATTTTTCATTCTTTTTTTAAAAGATTTTATTTATTTATTTGACAGCAAGAGAGGGAACACAAGCAGGGGGTGTGGGAGAGGGAGAAGCAAGCCTCCCGTGAGCTCACGACTTGAGCTGAAGGCAGACGCTTAATGACTGAGCCACCTGGGCACCCCCTATCCTCAGTCTCCACCGTCAGGGCTTGCCGATGACGATGCCTTATTTAGTTCCGTTACATGCTCAGGGATGTGAGCTGGGTTCCAGGATGCTTGTTTCCTGGGTAGAAGACCGAACGGTTGGGCATCCCCAATTCTCGGGGCCTCTCAGCGCGTGCAGACTGTGTCCCTGGCACCACCAGCCATGCAGGGTAGGGGCTGCAGCATCGGGCTGGCTGGGCAGTGTGGGCACGGCTGAGGTCAGTGCCCGGGGACAGCCCGTGTCAGAGTGGCTAACGTTGCCAGGGTGGGAGTCACCTGAAAGCTCTCCCCAGAACTGAACCGGCAATGATAAGCACCAAGTTAATGCTTGGCGTGCTTGCCCTCTGAGCCCCTGCACCCCCCAGGCCACGTCTGGTCCTTTCCTGGGAGCGAGAATCAATTCCAGTCTGGAGGATAGCCCGGCCAGGAAGCCTAGGAGCATCTTCCTGACCGGTTGTCGTGAAGGGACAGACCGCCCAGCTCTGTTGCCATCCTGCTGTGTGATGCTGGGCTACTCACTTGGCTTCTCTGAGCCTCGGTTCCCCCGGCTGAGAAATCAGGACGGTCACAGTCCCTACTGCTCAGGGTTGTCTGAGGGTTAAAGTGAGACGCTGCGGGACTGCGTGGAGAGGGGCTCTGAGAAGGGTCCGCGTCCCTGTTGCTAGCTCTCTCCCCGGGCGTTTCTCTCTCCAACTGTGTACGACCCGAGACAGACGAGGCCTGTGGGCCATGCTGGAGGGCGCGTGTGTCTAACGGGGGTGGCGGGCGCATCTAACGGCAGCGGGTGGGTCCCGCAGGGGCTTGGGAAGCCCCAGAGCCGACCGGCCACGCTCCCCTGCAGGCTGCTGTTCCTGAAGTTGGAAGCGCACAGCGAGAGGGAGAGGTTCGCCTTCTGCTCGGTGAGAGGCTGCGAGAGAATTAAGATCAAGGCTCTGCTGCCCAAGGACGCCGGCGTCAGCGACTGCACGGCCGGCGCCTACCCCCGGTTCGCCGAGCAGCCGGTCGTGGACGTGCCCATGCCCCGGAAGCTCCTTGGCGCCCAGCTGGTGAGTGCCCGGGGCGGCCTTTGTAACCGGGCCCAGAGCCCACGAGGGCCGATGTGGGGACCAGGGGTGCGGGGAGACGCGGGCACGGCTCCCAGACTGACGCCCGCGCCCGGCTGTGTTTGTTCCAGAAGACGAAGGACCGCTTCCTGGAGGTGAAGATGGAAAGTTCCAGGCAGCGCTTCTTCCATCTCATGAGCGATGTCGCCTACACTGAAGTGAGCGGCTCCGGCTCCTGCGGGGGGCGGGGGATGACCATGGGGTGCGGTCGGTCTCCTAGGGCTGTTGTCACAAGCCTTCCTCCTCCGCAACATCCTGGAGGACTGAAGTCCGACGTCGGGGGATGGCAGGGCCATGTCCCTCTCCAGACGTCGGGGGATGGCAGGGCCATGTCCTTCTCCAGACGTCGGGGGATGGCAGGGCCATGTCCTTCTCCAGACGTCGGGGGATGGCAGGGCCATGTCCTTCTCCAGACGTCGGGGGATGGCAGGGCCATGTCCCTCTCCAGCCTCTGAGGGAGCGGCGGCCGAGGCCTCTGCTGGCCTCTGGTGGCTGCCAGCCGTCCCTGCGTCCCGGCTTGAGGACACGCCACTGTCCTCTGTCCCCGCCGCCTCCTCCCTGAGTGCGGGAGCCCCACACCCCCAGCTTCCTCCCACAAGGACCCTTATCGCTGGCTTAGGGCCCGTCCCAAATCCACGACCACCTCACCTCCAGATCCTTACTCTAAGGACCCCTACAAAGACCCTATGTCCACGTATGGTAACTTCCACTGTGTCCAAGTGACGCGGCCGTCACTCAGGCCCCTCCCGAGAACCCACGGAGGAGGGCTCTCTGCGTGGAAGAGCTTCGCGGACAGGCGGTCCCGGGTTCTGCACGGGAGCCACGGGGCAGGAGAGCCTCGGGATCCCGCGTCACAGCCGTGTCGCTCTGCGCCTGCAGGTGGACGGCGTGAGGCGCCCCAGCGTGGAGGACGGCCTCCAGGTGCTGGCGATCGACGGCCGCCAGGGCCACACGCTGAGCCACGCCAGCTTCCGGAACGCCATTCTGCAGGGCGTCCCGTGGCAGCTGCTGGAGCACATTGCGGCCCTGCCCGACAAGTGAGTGCGCGCGGCAGACCCCGGCTGGGCCCCCTCCCGGGCCACTCTGGCCTGTGGGAGCCGGGCGGGGGGTCTCCACGGAGAAGTGCTGCCTGGTGACTCATGTTGGAGCCGAGGCCACACTGAATGTAGGTCAGCGGCCGGGCTGCCCACTTCCAAGTTGGAGGCCTGGCCCGGCCCTCTTCCCAGCCCCGCTGCGCTTTCCCAGCATGATCTCACCCCTCCCACACTTCCAATTCGATCCAAATGCTGGTGGCTTTTGAGTATCTCCAGCCCAGACCTCTCCTCGGCCCCGGACATTCCTGTCCAACGGCTCCGTGGGCAACGCCATCCGGGTGTCTCCTCCAGGCCCGCCTCTCGCCCGCTGCTGTCCTGCAACCTCCCCGGCCAGCCCCGCCCCCGGCTCACTGTCCCTCTAGACAGCCCGACCGGAGTCTGGGCATCCTGCTCAACTCCCCTGTCATTTCCCCTCTGTCCCCATGTCCCCATCAGCCCGTCTGCCCGCGCACCCTCCTGCCGGTCCTTCTGGTGGCTGCCCACCGACCCCTCTGCCACCGGCACCCTGGACTCAGCCTCCTAGTGGGCCGGCCCGTGCGGCAACCCCATCAGACCCATCCTCCCTGCGGACTGCTGGCTTGAATTCTTACCTGTACCTCCTGTGCCCTCTGCTAGGAATCCCCGGGACCTCCCGGCACGTCCCAATCTAACACACGCGCGTCTTTGGCGAGGTCTCTCCCGCTGCCGCCAGAAAGCTCTGTGTCTCCCAGAGCCGTAGCCTTGGTGGGACGGGGGGCAGGGATACTGCCGGTCCAGGGCGTGCAATTCTCCATGTGGGGGCACGTCGAACCTGTGCGTTTCTGGTCCACTGGGTGGAGAATCCACTCTCGAGCTGGGAGCGGCCAGGCAGGACGTCTGAGCAGAGTGTCACACGGCAGGTGCTCGAGAATATGGACTGGTGAGAAGGTGACACACAGACGCCGAGTGTGTGAGGGGCGTGTCCGGAGAGTGGGGGCTCTGCTTACACACTCTCAGTCTCCGCGCTATCCCCCACTAGGAGCTTCTTTAGCATTACATGTTCACGCAGAAAGATTGGATTTACTGATTTGGGGAAAACTCATTTTTCATCTTCGAGTCTGTAGTTTTCATGCCTCTTTTGGCCAGAGGATTTCTTCTTGTAACAAAACAGGGTACAGAGTTCTGGAACAAGAAGGGAAAATGCAGAGCCACCCCGTTTAGGGGAGGGGCAGAGGCATGGGACCCCCCCACCCCTGCCCAGGGCTCCTCTGGGCCCGGGCAGCAGCCCTGTGAGCCTCAGGGGAGGAGTCCTCACTGAGAACCTGCTGTGAGCCAGCCCCGGGGCCTTGCTGGGGGCCCTGACAGTAATTGGGTAGCAGCACCCCCCGTCTGACCTCCTGCGAAGGAGCAAGGAATACGGCAGGGCACGTCCTTCCCCACTCTCGCCCCGGGCCTGCCCAGCCTCTTCTGGCCTGTCCCCAGCTGACCACTGGCGCCGGGGTCCCAGGGCAAGGAAGAGGCAGCCACTGCCCCCTGAGAACATCAAGGACAGCTTGTAGGAGCGGGCTCTGCCCTGCCACCTCGGGGCCCCCTGCTGACGGGGCTCACAGGCCAGGCCAGCCCCACACCAGGTGGACAGGGACACCGGCAGCCTGCAGGCCTCTGCGTGCCCATGAGGAACCCTGTCTCCCTGTCCCGTTCCTGTGAGCTGACCTAGGGCCCTGTCTGGATGGCATGACCTCAGTTTGGGGTCACCCTAGCAGGAAGGGACTCCAGCCTTGGCTCTGAGCTGGACCAGTGGCACAGCAGCCTCCTGGGAACACAGCCCGAATCTAGTGCAGAGGGAGTGTTTGCAATGCTCCCCTCCCTAATGGGCTTTACCCCCCAGCCCCGCGGGCCTCCTCCCCAGTCTCCCCAGAGCCACACACAGCCCCAGCTCCCGTCCCGTCTGTCGTGAGGCCACAAGCCCTGCATCTGAGGAGTGTTCCTTCTGCTCCCAGTGGGACACAAACGGGGGTGACAGTGGGTTCCACAATCCTGTACAGTCTCTCCACGTCTGGACTGTGGTCTGTGGTTATGGGATTCCTTTGAGATGTGAACTGGAAGCCCCATTGGGCTTCTGTTCCTGGGGGAGGTGCTCACTTCCTCCTGTCTGGCCCGGCAGGCTGAGTCTGTCGCCACGAGCCCGTGTTCCCAGCACTTTGGCCTGAACACAACCCAGGCAGGCGAGCCTTGCTCGGGATCTGCGCTTTTGCAAGTTGGGAACACCAGGCTGGGCGCACCCCCAGCTCCAGGCCTCTGCCCCCCACCCCCGAGCACGGCTCCCCTTGCTTGGGCAGGTCCTTGCAGATGCTTACTAAACTCTCCCCAATCTCCCCGTTCGCAAACTGAGCCCTAGCGCTGTGTTGTCTGAGCAGAGGGAAGGGACGGGAATGTGAGGTTAACCCTCCCCTGAGCACATGGTGACCCCGGGCTGTGGCTTTCTCTCCTGCCACGTTTCTCAGTCCTAACCAACAAATGCAAACTGACGTCCCCCTTCCACGTGCCGGGCCCTGGCGGAGCCGTGCTCCGTGCTCCTACTCTGTCCCGTCTGGGGACAGACACGCACGGGCAGTGGGCGGTGGAGAGCGGGCTCGGAGAGGCCACGGGCACCGACCACAGCCAGATGTGGGAGGGGTGCTCCGATGTCGGTCAGCGCACGGAAAGAGCCGTCAGCGTGACACACGGGACAGGCTGCCGTTTCCCAAACCTCTAGTCGGACCTCTGGGCACTGCTGACCACCCCTCCCCCACCGCCACGGCCACAGCCCAGGAGGGGCCCTCCCTCCAGCCTGACCTCTGTCGCCCCTTCTCTCGGCAGTTCCATCGTGCTTATGGTGTCCAAGGGAAGATACACCCCCAGGGGCCCCTGGACCAGAGTGCTGGAGAGCCTCGGCGCAGACAAGAGCCTCAAATTGAAAGGTAAGTGGTCTAGAGTGGGGTGCGCACTGACCGTGGGTCCAGGTCCCTGGTGTTGGGCTGCTGCTCCCTTGCTTCCCACCAAACCTCTGAGTCCTCAGCACAAGTGGTGGCCTTCTGGAATGCACAGGCGAGATGCCCCCTGTCCCCAGGCCTACAGGGCAGTTTCCTCTTACCGTGCGGCCAGGCACGGGCAGAAACCTGCTGGAGGTGTTGGCCTCTCCGCCCACCTTTTACCCGCGGAAAAGTGGCTCGCTCTGACGGGCCCAGCCCGGCAGGGCCCACCTCCCCACGCTCCGCTCTGGCGGATGTCCCGCATTTTCTCCGCGCTTGTCTGTCCCTCCCAACCTGGGAGAAAAGGAAAGCCCAAGGGTTCTCGGTGGCTCGTCCGTGGTCACCCAGCCCTTTTGTGACAAAGTCCAGCACAGACCCTGCAGGGAAGACACCAGCCAGCCCAGAAATGTAGGCCTGACCCTTGCCACCATCACTGCAGGCTATGTTGGGGGGGGGTGTCCCTGGGGAGGCTGGGAGGGAGGCAAGGCGATCCACTGCGGTCCGTGCGTGGTGTGCAGCCCTGCCCCGTGTTGGGCACCTTGTAATTCATGAAAAACCAGGCAATCAGTGCCCTGATTTCCATTTTAGATAGAATTAGACACCTGAGTAACTTGCCCAAGATTCGAATTTGGATCTGAATGTTCCTAGTCCGGAGCCAGTGAGGGCTGTTGGCTGCCGTGCCACCCTGACCACGAGAACCCTCTAGCGCCAGTCGCCTGTCCTAGCGGACGGGAACTCTGGGCAGCTCCCGGAGAAAAATCAGGAACCATGAACGAAGGCCCTTCAAAGTGCCGAGGGAGAACCCCAGGGAGAGAGGTCTCTTTCCCAGCTCAGTCCTGGATCATTTGGGGGCTTCTGTCTTTTTAATTATGATCTGGTTGCCAAAAGCTGCTGTGCCCGGGGTGACCTCTGTCGAGCGGTGCTTTCCCAGTGGCGGGAAACGTGTGCGGCCTGCCGGCCCGGGCCGTTCCTTGGTGTGGACACAGAGGTGCACGGCCCTCCGATGGTTAAGCTCTGAATGCAAGAGAGAGACTGCTGTGTGGGGCCGAGTCCTCGCCGTCTGGGTGGGCTGCTCCATCCACTCCATGCCCTGGACAAAGTCCTTCTAGGCCCACAGCCTATGGGAGCAGGGCGGGGGCAGGGGAGAGATCTTGTAGTGGTGCCCACCTCTCATGGGACGGCTGAGGTGGCTGGGCTTCAGACGGGGGAGGGCGGGGGCTCAGCTCGAAGGTGGCTGGGGCTCCCGGGAGGTGTCCTGGGGAAAGCAGAGCCACCACCCCTCGTGGCCCCGAGGCTCAGATGACACCCCGCATGCCCCCCTAGGTAGCATCTGCAGCCAGGCACCTGGGCTCTCCCCGGGGGCTACCTGGTAGGGGCAGGGAGACGGCGACAGGGCGCCCTGCGAGGTTGGGGAGCGCAACCGCTCTCTCGGGGCTTCTGTTCATGGGACCCGTCCCCACTTTCCAGAAAAGATGGCATTCGTTGGCTTCAAAGGGGACTTCCGGCCCACCTGGGTGACTCTGGACACAGACGACCACAAGGCCAAGATCTTCCAAGTGGTGCCGATCCCCGTGGTGAGGAAGAAGAAGCTGTGAGGGGGCCTGCTCGCGGTGCTGCCCCCCGGTGCGCAGTGACTGCAGACCCCGGCGGTGGGCAGCTCCCCCGGCCCTGGCCCCAGTGGGGTCAGCCCTGATGGGCCAAGGGGAGGCCGTCAGAGACGCCCGGTGCTGCCCACCCCCTCCCCAGCCTCCACTGAAGGGTCTCCCTGCAGCCTCCTGGGTACTTCTCTCCTGCCTCTGCGGGGGGGGCGGGTGTACGAGGAGCCCCGAGTGGTGCTGGCACCCGGAGCCCCGATCGGCCACTCGCAGATCTCTGTGCTCCCCAGCGTGCACGGTAGGTGGAGCCAGGAAGAGAGTTGGGTCTTCGGGAAATCTCTGTTCCTGTAAGCAAGCGGTGACCTCAGGCCTTGGGAGCCGGGGTGTAGACAGCGCTCACCAAGGTGGGACGGGCTGCCCTCGGGGAATGGGCCAGCCCTGCCTCTGGAGGGGTCCAGCCCTTCTGGAGACTTCAGGTCCCAGGATGGTGGGAGGACTAGGTGACTTCTAGAGGCCCTTTCTGTTGTGAGATTCCAGAAGTCTGTGGCTTTCCGCAGCACACACAGACCCTAGCCGTAGATGGGAGGGATTCTTCCTGGCTGGCGCCTGGGACGCGGGGTGCCCCGGGGCATGCAGGGTAGGGGCGGTGAGAAGCCAGGCCTGGAGTCAAGAGCTTGCAGGCTTGGGGGACAGGCGGTCAGGTCTGCGTGCCCTCCGATGCCAGGCGGAGACTGTGAAATAGGGAGGATGGGGACCCACGCAGGTGCCCTGGAGGGAAGGATCCCACACCCTTGAGGGGTCAGGAAGCTGCCTGCAGGGGGAGGAACAGGGCCCGCAGGAAGGAAGGGCTGGGCAACTCCGTGGGCAGAGGGGTTAGGAGATGAAGCTGAGGACTGCAGGTCACCCTCTGCCTACCACTTGCTGGCCACTCATCATGGCCAAGTGTGCCGGGCAGGGGGGTGGGCTGGGCAGGCCGGGCCCACTGTGGGGAGCACTTCAGTCCCCAGTCAGCCGCCCTCAGGCCCCGGATGGGGGGAGCTAGTTCGAGAGACATGAGCTCCTATTTGGGGCCTCATGGGTTCCCGAACGGGCTCACCCCTCAGGAGCCCAGGGTTTCAGGCTTTGAAAGGACTTTACTGGACACCTGCGGACAGGGCATGTGAGACCCTGAATGGGGAAGAACCACACAGCCAGGCCAGGGGGCCGGGCGGCCCATGCCCAGCACCTGCTGCCACACCACATTTCCTCAACAACGGGCCCCAGGGTGGTCCCGCACCCCCGAGGGAGCTCCCCAGATGGGACCAAGCCCCCTGGAAGGGAAGACCGATCAGAATGGAGAGAACTGGCCCATGGCGGTTTCCCTCCTGGCCTTCTGTGCACAGCGGGTGCCCTTACGCGGGCTGGGGATGGCCCTGCAGGCTTCACGGGGTTCCAAGTACCTGCCACCCCTCGAGAGGGTACCCGGCAGCCACGACCCTTCCCCAGGTGTCCCCGGTCTGCAGGCGTGCAGGCGTGGCCCAGGGCACAGCATCGGGGCACACTGCCAGGCTTCCGGCGAGCTCTGGGGGCGTCTGCAGAGCTGCGGGGCCCACTGCGGGCTCTCCAGCGACTGCTCAGCACTCCGCGGAGAGCTCCGGCAAGGAGGAAAGCTTCCCTTCTGCACTCAGGTCCCTGAGTCACGGAGGGGGCCGCGAGGAGCTGCAGTTTCTCTTTTCCTGCACCAACCACAAAGCCTTTCTTCAGAGGGGGCCTTCTTGGCTCCCTGCGCCGGGCGGCGTCCGTGACCCTCAGGCAGGAGGCCCCTCCCCAGGCTGCGCCGACACCTCCCAGTTCGCCCAGAGGCTGGGAGGTGGCGGTGGGGCCGGGCGGCTGCGGGGCCCTGGGAAGGGAGCCGAGATGACCTCAGGTTCGCGGCTGCAGTTCTGCGGGGTTGTCAGACCCCAGCAGTGCAAAGGGCCTCAGCACTGTGAAGCACTTGGGACAGGATCACTCCGGGGGCCAGGACGCGGGCTGCCTCTGGCTCAGTTACTTTCCGAAACGACCCATTTGAGATCCCTCAGAGTTGTACATACGTCTAACGGCGCGGGATCTGTGTGCTTCCTCTCCGGGCGCGTTCTTGCTGGCGCGGACTGTCTCGTGGCCTGGAACCCTGTTCCTGGGGTTCTCTCTGTCAGCGTTCACGGGAGCTGGGCCTTTAGGGTAAGACACTCCTCTGAGATGCTTGTCTCCTCCCTGTTGCCGAAATAGCGGGTCCTTTTTCGGGGATTCGATGTACCGTGTGTTTTGTGTGTAAACGGCACTACCGTGAACAAAGATGTATTTTCTATTTATTTATTCTATATGCACTTGGAGAAGTCAGTGTCAGAGGAAGGAAGACTTGTCTTAAATGTCATGTGTGGGGGGTGAACCCAGAGCCTTCTGTGGGCCGCAGAGGACCTTGGCTCTGGTTTGGAGAATCTTGCTGTACCGTAGTAAACACACAAAGGATCCCCTTCTCCTGCCTGGTTGCTTTGTTTTCCGTGAACGCGGCCCTCATTTTAAGCCAGATATCTAAGGGAAATAAGATGGACGGAATCAGTGAGTGCCTCTCCCACTTCGGAGGATAATTATACGCCAGCGTCCTACCTCGCCCTGCCCCGAAGGGGCGCCCATAGGTCCTGGGCAAGAAGCTGTCACTCATTCGCCACCGGCCAGGCCCAGGACGTGCCCTGGCTTTCACGCTCCCAAGCCGTCGGGTCACTGACAGTGGCTCTGTCCCCCAGGGGAAAGCCAGCGGGGTCTTGGCTTGAAGCAGGACTGTCTCTTCCTTCTGGACGCCAAACACAGCGTCCGAGGGTAGCATGGAGGTGGAGAAATGGGTCCGAAGCAAGCGGCCGGACAAGACGGGGCAGGGCCAGCCTCACGCGGGCCCCTTGGCTGCACCGGGAGGGCCTCGTCGGGCTGCGGGGAGGTGTGGGAAGCAGGGCCGGAACAGGTGACAAGGCTGTGCCCTGAGCTGCACCACCCCGAGGCAGCCACTAGCCAACGTGGCTATCGAGGCTTAATCACAATTAATTGTAATAAAAACTCGGTCCCCAGGGGGCACTTGCCATGTGAGACGGGCTCTGGGGCCCTGGGGCTGGCGGCTGCCATCCTGGGCGGGGCAGACCCAGGCCTTTCTATCCTCAGGGGAAGGTCCCCGTGGTATCCGGAGAGCCCTCCGGGCTCCTACCCTGGGCTTCCCCCATCTCCGCCCCTCACACGTGTGCGTGTGTGTGTGTGCGCGTGTGCATGCGTGTGGGTGTGTGGGCCTGTGAAAGTGTGTGTGCGCATGTGAATCAGTGTGACCGCGTGCGTGTGTGCGCATTCGTGTGCCCATGTGCATGAGCGTGTGCTCCTGTGTGTGCGTGTGTCCATGTGAGTGTGCTCATGCGACTGCGTGCGTGTGTGTGCGTGTGTATGACTGTGAATGTGTGTGCACTCGTGTGTGCTCGGTGCCCTCTCTGGGGCTGGCCCTGCACCGGTGGTACCAAGTCGTCACAGACACACCGGCCGGACTGGCTGGGACGCCCCGTGGTGGCCACCAGGCCGGATGTGTGACCCCTGCTGTCCAGGAACGTCACCGGCAGGCGGAGCTCACACTCGCAGACTCGTTCAGCACCACCGGGAGCAAGAAAGAGCCCAATGGGGAACAGGCAGCCCCACCACCAGTGAGTGGCAGGCCCGGGGTGGCGGACTGGCCTCACCTGGGGGACCGACGAGGGACGGGGACCCAGCCCGGGCGGACAGAAAGCTAGCAGAGGTGGCGGGACATGAGTCGGGGAGCCGCATGAGGGGAGCCAATGAGCGGGTTTCAGGGACGCCTGGACTTGATGGTGGGGGTGGCCCCTGGTGACTTAACCACCAGCAGTGTCCCTGCTCCAAGGAGCCCCTGCACTGGCTTGGTGACAGGACCGGCCCCCGGGAAGGGGCGGGGAACCAGGCAGGGAGCAGACAGCTGGCCAGCCTGGGGCAGAGGGAGCCGCAGACGAGCCGGCGGGGCAGCGGGGTAACGGGGACCCATTGGCCTCTGCTCCTTCACCCGTGCTTACAGGGGAGTCCCGTGTGCACGGACGGGCCGGCCGGGGCGGGCTGGGGGCCGGGGCGGGCTGGGGGCCGGGGCGGGCCGGGGCCCGGGGGCCGGGGCACAGGAGCTTCTACAGAAGGAACGGGAACTAAGGCAGGAAGGCGGGCAGGAAAAATGCTCCGACCGGGAACCGGGCTCGAGGACCTGGAGACAAAGGCTGGGGAGACAGCGCAACGAGTGGTGGGGGGCTCTCCCTATACACGGGGGGAAGGAGAGACGGGTGTCCACTCAGATACCCTGCGGTGGCCTCAAGAGGTCAGAGTTCAGACTTAAAATGCAATGGCTCTGAGTCGGAAGCAGGATTGGAGAATTTCGTCCCCACATCCACGGGACAGAGTGGTCCCCAACCTAGTGTGTGCATCTCGGCCTCGTCACCCACCACTACGTCACCCACCGGTCCCCATCCTGGCCCCAGGCACACAGAACCCTCATCACTTCTCACCCCTCCACCATCCAAGGTCTCTGCCAGGTGACCTGTGGGACCTGTTCCTTGTCCCGAGCACAGGCTTCCCTCTTTCTTCTCTGCGGGCTGATGCCTGCTCTCTCCAAGGCTGAGGGCCATGCAAAGGCTTCTCTGACCTCCCTTCTTCTTCCTCCCCCGACCCAGGGCCTGCACCACCACCACGCACCTCTGCCTCGGGCTGTCACCCAGGCCTCCCACCAGCCTCACTCAGGGCAGGACCGCCTGACTTCCCGTGGGGGCAGAGCAAATGCAGCCTCCAATGTTGAATGAAGGCATGGGCCGACTGGTCTCTGCCCGCTTCCCCAAGGCCGACACCCAGCTGCCCTCTGAACCCATGTGGCACTGCCCTCCCCCAGGGGCACGGGAAGGAGTGGGAAGTGAGGGGGGGAGGACCCCCGAGGCCTGAGGCTCAGCTCTAAACCACACACGTGGACAGGGTCACCGTAAAGCAAAGCAAGTGAACTTCGGATTTCCGGTGCCCATGAACGTTAGGGTGACACCACCTATTAATACACAAGAGCGTTATGTCGAGAAAAACCAATGTACGCACCTGAATTTTAAAATACTGTATCATGGGGCACCTGGGTGGCTCAGTGGGTTAAGTGTCTGCCTCCGGCTCAGGTCATGATCCCAGAGTCCTGGGATCGAGCCCCGCATGGGGCTCCCTGCTCAGGGGGGTAGGGGGGTTCTGCTTCCTCCTCTCCCACTCTCCCTGCTTGTGTTTCCCTCTCTCAGTGTGTCTCTGTCAAATAAATAAATAAAATCTTTAAAAAATAAAGTTAAAAAGATAAAAATAAAGAATAACAAAATAAAACATTGTATCACGAGCTGGCATCTGACTCCCGGGAGTCGTCTCTGACCGCAGCTCACCGGGGCAGTCGCAGAATCGACCAGCAAGTCTGAGGTACGGCGGAGAGCGGCCAAGCGGGCCGTGGACACACGGTGCCAGCAAAGGCTGGAACGACGGCGGCACCAGAGCTGCTCAACCCAGGGCTGCCGCGAACCTTCAGCTCTAGAAACACGCAGCATCTCCGAAGCGCAGTAAGACCGGGCCAGGCTGTGAGCGCCCACAGGCACCTTGCGTGCCCTCGGCAGCAGTCGGAGACCTTTCATCCCACCGAGGAGACGAAGTTCAATCATTTGCACCACAAACGCGGGCTGCCTGGGCATCCCCGGTGTGGGGGATGACGTCTTTGCTTAGTGAACCCGCGCAAGCTGCTGCGGCTGGGAGAACCCCTCGTGGCTGAGTCCTGCCCGTGCACACGCGTGCACACACACGCACACACGCACACTCGCAGGAGCCCCCGCTGCCCCCATGCATGGCTGGTCTCCGCTTCGGACCTTCCTTGTCTCAGCTGACCGACACCACCCCCGAGGCACACGCCTTAAGCAAATCCCTGGGTCTGGCTGCTGCCTCTGGGACATCAGAAGGCTCCTCACCTTACCCAAAGAACTGTTGTTTCCCCCACTAATTACAGTTTAAAAAGAAAATTGGGCAGCACGCCTGGGTGGCTCAGTTGGGTGGGTGGGTGGGCGTCTGCCTTCGGCTCAGGTCACGATCCCTGTGTGCCGGGATCGAGCCCTGCATCAGGCTCCCTGCTTGGGGGGGAGCCTGCTTCTCCCTCTGCTTTCTGCTCTCCCTGCTGTGCGCGTGCTCTCTCTCTCCTCTCTGACAAATAAATAAATAAAACCTTTTTAAAAAGTTGGGCTAGACATCTCTTCTCTTATCCAAACCCTCATCCGGGTGCTCTGTGGAGCAAAGACGATGTTCTCCGGGCCCCACCTTGAGCAGCCCCGAGAATCTACAGAGCCCGTGACCGTGGTCGCGCTAACGTGACGGGCTGTGAACACACTCGCCTCTTGCAAGGACCCGTCTGGAGCGGGGCTTGGCGGGGGCAGCAGGTGACAGGGGCTGCCCGGGTCATCCCTGAGGATGCATGGAGGGGATGTTCTGGGCCCCGTCACCCCTTCCAGGCTAGGGAACGGAAGGCGAGAGGCTCTGCCCAGGGGGCCATCCTTGACGGAAATTCCAAGAATAGAATGTCTGCCCTCTCTCCAGGGGGCCTCCCCAAGCCAGCGGAGGGGTGCCAAGAGAACCCCGCTTGGGAGATGGGGGTATTTGCTGGGAGACAAGACTGACATTTTACCTCTCAGCTGGACACCAGTTCACAGGCCACCCGGCTGCTGCCCAGCGTCCCCTGTCGCTCGGCAGGGCGGAGGCTGAAGATGTCCCTCCCTCTGCTCACCTGGGGGGTGACTCAAGGAGGACACAGGGAACACACAGGTCCCAGAGAACAGAGCGCAGCCTCTGGGGAGATGCACCTCCCCCTTGGGCTGGGCAAGGATGCACGGGGTTTCCCAAGAGCTGTGGAGCTTACCCCCAAGAGCATGAGCCTGAAGGGCCCTGCCCCAGAGGGAAACCCTTACAGGAAGGGGCTGTGGCGTCTCCAGAGGCAGGAGCTGAAGGAGAAGGTGACTTTACCAGTATTTAACTGGAGACTATCGCTCAGATCCAAGTGGGTAGGACAGCATCTAGGAATAATCCAGAACACAGCCCAAGCCAAAGAGCCAATGCTCGGACACATGCCCTAACAGAGGGGACCGGAGGACCCCTGCAATCACACAGACTGGGGAAGGCTCCCGCTCCCGCCCCCTGGCTCTGTGCCCCACCCTAGAGGGGCCAGCAGGGATGGGGGGCTCGGACCCTGAGCAGGAAGAGGAGAGGGAGAGCCCATGCCCCCTCCCCTGCCGTTCCCTCCTGCAGGGGCTGGAAGAGAAGGCTGAGGGGTCGGGGAGCGGCGGTGGGCAGGGGAGCCGGCTGCGGGGGCAGGAGGAGGACAGCGCTGGTTTGCATCGTGGCTGAAGTCCACGCTGTGACTGTCCTGCTGGGGCCCACAGCGAGCTGCAGGGCCCAAGGGTCCCGTGGGAGCCATCGGCGGCGGGAGGCAGAGGCAGCAGAGGGCCTGGAAGGCGGCCCCGAGCAGAACAACCGTGTCTGCCGGAACCGTGTCTGCCGGTCTCTGCCCGACCGCCCCTCAGGCCCAGCAGCCCCTCCCACGGTGGAGGGACGAGGGCAAGGACTGGACCCCCCAGACAGGAGCGCGTCGTCTTCGGGAGGAGAAAGACGCTGCTAACACGGGGCCTTGCTTGTCGGTGTCGTGTCCTTCCCAGGCCAGAGGGACACACCGCATCTGGCTGAGGAGACACGCACACTGGGGCGGGGGGTGCTCTGGCCGGTGCCGGCAGACGGTGAAGTCATCACGATGGGCTGCCAGGACCCCGCGGAATTATTAAATTCAAAATCCCGAAGAATCCCGAAGACCGCGGAATCGAACTTCCAGCGGCTCCCCCAGAGAAGCAGCGGGCATCCGCGGACACCGTGTGAGCTCCGTGTGCCCCAGCCCGCCCTCCTTGGCGCCCCAGGAGCAGGCAGGAGGCCATGGCTGTTCCTCGCCTCTGACTCCCAGGGGCCCGGCCGGCCGGAGGCACCGTCGGGGGCGGGAGGCGCTGGCTCAGGGAACAAGGTCACGGCGTCCTTCCTGACTGGGTGTCTGCCAGCGGGCATCTCCCTCTCAGGGAGCCAGGACTTGGGCCAGGGCCCTCTCCCACCGTCTGCCCGGGGCCCCGTAAGTGCCCTCCCTCCTGGTCCCCAGGCCCCGGGCTGGTGATGCTTCCAGTGCGGCCGCAGGCCCAGCGTCTCTGCCCTGCTCCTTGCTGCGGCCCGAACTTCACGCCCTGCTTGCAAGTGGCCCCTTCATGACCTGACCCTTCCCGGGCCTCCTGCCTCATACCCATACGTTATACCCCAGGTGCTCGCACCAAGTCTACTGGAGCGGTGGGGCGGGAGGGGTTAAAACCAGGAGGAACACAGGAGGGAGCCAGTCACAGCAGAAAACATGCAAACCGGAGAGAAATACATTTAAAAATTCACCCGCAGCCATACGACGCCAACGGGAACAGGGAAGCGCTGCTGGGCCCCGGCAGACTGAACGCTGGGGGACGGGACGGAGCTCGCAGGCCGTGGCCTTCTCCACGGTAACGGAAACTCCAAGACAACCCTAGTAGTCGCTAACCAGAGAGAGGCTAATCGCGGCGCGCTCCCTTTCCCAAATCACAGATTAAGGATGACTACGGAAATACGGACGCTTATCAACGCTGGGGCACGGACCGGGCCGGCCCCACGGCACACGCCGGCTTGCGCTCGCAGACCCTCACAGTGGTTTTGTGACGGAGGCTTCTGCGAGTCGCAAGTGGCTGTTTTCGGGAGCATTTAGCATCACAGGTCAAGCGCCTTAAAAATAGTCCTTTCCCGTGACCTACCAAGTACTTAGGGGGTGTTTAGCCTCAGCAGACAGCGCCTGCGTGTGAAGCTGCTCACCATGGGACCCTCTGTACACATCCGACACGGTCGAAGAAGCCCGGTGTCAGCCACACGGGAGCGACCGAGCAACTTGGGTTCAGCTCTGCTGAGTTATTGGTCCTCACTGGAGAGTTTCCGAAGAGTTTGTGACAACACCCCACCCCCTCACTGGCGGAGTCAGCCGCAGAATCCCCGTGGGTTCTGGAAGGTGCAGATCATTACAGGCTACACGATCTTAGGGCTCAGCTGGCCAGCATTCCCCACATTGGACGTGTACACACACGCGCACGCACACGCAGGCCTCCGGCTCTGCCACCCCCATCCCAGGGCCACACTCCCACAACCACTGGCCGCCTCCCTCCCTCTGTGTCCATCCTGGCCCTGCCCACTCATGCCCCTGGTCCTTTGCACCTCTTTCCAGGCTCCTGCTTCTGCATCTCAAAAGCCCAAAGAACTAGCTGGCAGAGGCAAACTCGCCTAGGTGGGCTGTTCCCGTGAGATCCTTTGGTCCAGCTGTGCTGCAGGAGGTGATAGACACGTTCTGGCCCGTGACATACATGGATTTAAAATTAGAAGTAGGTGCCCAAAGGCAGAAACCAGCCCCCTTACCCTCCAAGGGCTCTAATGGAGGCACAAAGACCTCAGGGAGTCTGTAAAGAAGGTTCATTCTACCCTCAGGGTTGAATGGGACCCTTTTTTGCATTGGAAAGGATTCCCTCTTGTCCTGTTTCTTCCGGGTCCTGGTCTGTAAATTCCAGGCCTGGCAGAACTCCCCGCCCCTGTTTATAGGAGAGGTCAGGGTGAGGGACATCAGATACGGCGCTCGAGGTCATCCGAGTCAGGGCTGAGGCCGGAGGTGAGGATCAAAGAGGCCCCGTGTATCTGAGCCCGCGGCGAGAAGCCTCACTCCCCAGAGAAGAATGCCGGCTGGCCGGGAAGAGCAGACGCACGGCAGACCAGATGTCCCCAGGAATTCCTGGCACTCCAGACAGCGGCACTCCCTGCCCGCACTGCTCCGGGCTCTGGATCTGTGGGCTCGGTCCTTCACCTTGAAGACTGCGGCAGACTGCTCTGGAGGAAAGGGAAAGCCCCCGGGTCTGCCAGGACCGCGCTCTAGGCCTGGAACACCCAGCCGGCCAGGCTGCTCTGGTCCATCCAGGGCTGGATGGAATGGGAGCGGCGGCCGCGTGCGCAGAGAGGCGTGGGTCAGGGCAACAAGGCCTGTGGGGTGCTCCCCAAGCAGCCTCGGCTGCAGCTCAGGTGCGGAAGGCCCTGGCGTTTCTGGCCTGTGACACCTAGTGGGACCTCCTGCAATGGGCCCCCTCGAGTCCCCTGTCCTGGAAGTGGCGCGGTCAGCCTGCGGTCCACCCAGGGCTCTCCCATGGTACATCCCCCACTGGTGGCGGGAGTGGGACCACCTGGTCCTGGTGTCCACCCTTGGTGGGGTGAAGGCCCTGGCTGAGCGCAGGCCCTGGGAGCGCAATGCCGGGGGTCAGGGAGAGGAGACATTCCTCCCTGGAAGGACGCAGGCCGCGGTGCTCCCGCATGCAGTGTGTGGGGCAGACTGCTGGCCTTCTTCCGGGACCATCTTTGCCATCACCCCGGCCACCCCTTTGGGAGCTGTGTATCTGTGCTCCAGGGAGGGGGGCACAGGCCCCCGGGCAGGCCTGGGCAGGAGGCTATCTGCCTCCTCCCAGCTGTGACTGGGACGTCGGAGTCAACCCTCATAGGCCTCTGTTCACTCATCGGAAGAACCCCCCCCACGTGGGAACAGGGGCACATGCGGAACTTCCCCCCACGTGGGAACAGGCGGCACACGCGGAAAACCCTCCGTGTGGGAACAGTCAGCACTACGGAAGGCCGTGTCACACGCCTCACGTGGATTTGTCACTCAATCCTCGCTCTGCTCCCAGGAGGCGGGAACTCTCAGCCCCGTGGGCCCCGGGGCAGGGGCTTACCCAATGCGCCCACCGTGATGCGACTGCGGCAGCGCGGGGCGGGGGTGGGGGTGGGGGACCTGTGCTCACCCGGGCCGCACAAGCCCGTGGTTCTGGGGAGCCAGTGGGATCCGGTGGGCACACAGCCTGCACACAGCGGGTCTCAGAATGTGGTGAGCGACCTCGGTCTCTGCCGAGGGAGGGACTCGCCTGCCTGGGTCGCCTTACCCCCGTGGCCGGTGCAGTCCCAGGAGGCTGCCGGTGTTCAGGGAGGGCGCTAACTGGCGCACGCATGTGCCTTTGGCCCGCATGGGGGAGCAGCCCTCGTCCCAGGTGGAGCCCAGGTTCGAATCCTGCCTTTGTCGATCCCTAGCAGGGCGACCTGGGGAAAAACACTCCACGTCTCTGTGCCTCGGTTTCTCCATGTGTAAAACATGGGGTGCGGGGGGACAACCCCGAATTCCCCTCCTAGGGGCACTGTGCCCTGGGACCGCATTAGTACATTAGCACAGAAGGACTGGAGTCTCTTACGTTCCAAAAAGGAAGCCAGAGGAAGAGCTGTGTCCACACGTGCACAGGTGTCCGGCAGGTGCAGACGGCGAGACGGGCTCCTTAGAGCAGCAGCTGCGGGACTCCCGCCCCAGGAGGGGCCGCGGTCAGAGGCCAGTCTCTGCTGCCCCCTAGTGGACACACCCCTAACTGCTGGACGGACTCTCACCGGGAGGAGACCCTGAAGGCTTTAGAGGGTCCAGCCACGAGGCTGTCCCCATGGCTGTCCCCGCGGTGCCCTGGCCTTCGGGACCGCACGGTGGAGAGAAGGAACAGTTCTACTTCTCGGACGGGCCCGTGAAGGAGGCGGAGCTCTCACTGGCGCTGCCGCGGCCGGCCAACCCCTGTCCCCCTGCCCCGGCTGGCTTCGCAGCGGGGCAGGGACGAGGCTCCCAGGAGGCTGGTCACGGGAAGGTGAGGAAGTTCTAAAGCCCGAGCTGGGTTTCTTGTCGCCGCCGTCATCCTCCTCCTCGGCCCCCAGCCCCAGCTGAACTGGAGGGTCCGACTCAGCTACTCTCCTTCAGGCTTCTCATCTCAGACCTGCATCCCCGGGCGGCCCCCTGCGGCCTCACACAGCCTGGAGAAGGGGCACCTGACGGCCCCACCGCGGGGAAGCCCTCCTCCACCAGCTTCCGCAGCGTGTTCGACGGAGGGCACACTGTAAACCTTGGCTCCTGTCCTCGAACAAACTCGTCGGGCTCCCCTGAGGACTGACCTCACCCAGGCCCCCGGCTCGGCCTGCTGAGCCCCGTTCTAGCAGGGACCCTGCTAAGTCAGTCCAGCACCTGCCCCGACCCTTGACACCCCAGCCCTGGGCCTGCCTTCACCCAGAACCCTGTGGGCCGAGAACGCCCAAGCCCCCTCGGCCCTCGGGCTGCAAATCCCCGGCTGCCCCCGCCACGCTCACCTGGGGAGCACGCCCTTGCTCTCGCTGTGACCGTCCTGAATGAATCTTCCTCCAAGATCTTTGTTTCCTCCAAACAAGGGTCCAGCACACAATTTTTGTCCGACAGAATCCAGCAACAGATGAGGAGACGAAAGAAGAAATCGTTTGCAGGGGAGGAAGGGACTTGAGCACAGAGAACACGACACCTCCCTCAGCATCCGGGCATGAAAACTAAACCACTTCCTATGTAATGAACTATGGCCGGCACAGGCGTGACCAGTAAGTATTACTCGGGAAACAAAGTGACAACGCACAACAAGAACACGAGCTTTGTTCCAGTAATCTTGAAGGACCGAAGGACTCCTCTTCAGGGAGGCAAAAAATGAGTTCCGGTGCGCGCTTGTGAGTGACTGGAAAGAACGGCGACGAGACACGAGGAGCACCGCTACCGCCCGGGGCCGGGCTCCCCATCGTGCTTGGATCTGTCCCCTCTGGGCACGCGGCATGGGAGAATCAGATGAGGGGATGGGACCGGGGCTGGCGAGCCCTGCGGCGGAAACCTCTGCAAACTGGCTCCGGTGGGAAGTTGATTGTCAGGATCCAGAGCCCTCAAGCTCTAGCCTCAGCCTTAGCAAGACCCAGGAGGTGAGAAACTCAGGGCAAACCTAGAAACTTCACCGAGAGAGGTTTGGACACCTTCGGTCTGGCCGCTCCACTCTCTGCGACTCGGCTGCCAGCTCACTCGGGCTTGCGTGAGCGGCTCAGGTCCGCTGCTCATGGCCATGACCGAGGGGGCGGGGTCAGTCATGTGAGCAGGGCGGGCTTGGGCTGAAGGTCGGAGGGGCTGCTCGGACAGTGAGGTGAAGGCTGGAAGGGAACCAGGCTTCGCACCGCGGTCCAGCCCGACTTTCTCCCCGACATCGTTCTGGTGAGCAAAAGTAAGGTGCAGCAGAACCTTGGAGCGCCACAGAGCCGCTAAACGTCCGGCGTGCGGACCCCGCATTGCAATAGACAGCGTGTGGGACGAGCGGAAGAGGGAGCAGGAAGGGAGGGCAGCGATCTCGCTCTGAAGGACACGGGGTCAGGTGACAGGAGCTTCGAGAGCTCCGCTGCTGTGTTGGTGAATGATTTTCTTCCTTTTATAGAGATTTCTTAACACTGCTGTCATGTTATCTTGGTAAAACTGAGGATCTCAGTTCCGCCTCTGGAAGCAAGAGCCCGGGAAGTCAGGGAATATGAACTCTGAAGACAGAGGACGTGGAACGAGTCTGCTGCTTTGAGAGAAACAAGTCGACCCCACGCTTGTCCTCGGTGGCCTCACCGTCCACCCTCCTCCCCGCTCTGTCCGGTTCCATCTCTCATGCGATCAGCTGTTGCCAGGGTTGGTTTTTGTTTGTTTTGTTTTTACATTAACTGTATTTTTTTACAGAGAGCACTAAAATATGACTGATGCTGGCTACTGGCTGTGTGACGCCCTCCTACCGTGTGTCTGCAGCGAGCGCCCTCTCCACGCCCTCGTCCTGCCCTGGCCCACGGCAGCACCCCACGTCCTGCAGGCCGCAGGAGAAGACATGGTATGCACAGAGGAGCGAGGCAAAGAACACTCCACTCAGACTCTCCCGGAGAGGCGCCAACGGTCCAAGGTCCATGGCTAGTGCAAGAAACTCTCCAAAGATGTGTCGAGTGGCTTCCTGGAATGGGGGTCACCCCCTCCTGCCACCGTGGGGAGGAGCCGCGGATCCAGGACACTGGGTAGAAACCACAAGAGCGCAGAGCGCACCTGTTGAGCCAGACCACAGGCCTAGGACCCTGCCGGTCCCACTCGGCTGTGGAAAGCTGGGGGACGGCACCCCTCGTCCTTGGATCACAGCTCCAGAGAAACAAACAACACTCAGATCAGGAGCAAGGGGAGGCGGAACCCACCCGAAACAGATGCTGCGGGCCAAGGTCTGGGAGAAGCTGTGTCCACGAAGCATGAGCGAGAGGGGAAGACAATGACCTGGCAGCCACCCAAACGTTTGGCAATTACAAAACAACAACAAAAGAAGACACAGACGATTCCAGAGAAACAGTCCATTCTGGGGGGAAAAAATATAACCCAAAGGGGAGATTCTCCATTTGGACTTTGAGTTCATAAAACTTAAGGAAACCTTGAATTTTAATAAAAACAGCTGAGATGAAAAACAGAATGAAATTAAAACAAAACAAACCAAAAAAATAAAAAAGCCTCACATCAGAACTGAGAAAAAAAACAGGTGCCCAAAACCCCAACGCAGAAGAAAAGAGCAAAGTTTCCAAACTGGTAAGAAAAAAAAATCCCTGAATCTGCGATGGAAAATAACACACCATCTTTTACGAGAGTCAAAAAAAAGAAAGAAAGAGGGGCGCCTGGGTGGCTCAGGGGGTTGGAGCCTCTGCCTTCAGCTCAGGTCATGATCTCAGGGTCCTGGGATCGAGCCCCGCATCGGGCTCTCTGCTCAGCAGGCAGCCTGCTTCCTCCTCTCTCTGCCTGCTTGTGATCTGTCTGTCAAATAAATAAAATATTAAAAAAAAAAAAGCAAGAGATTTAACATAGCATGTCAAGGAGAGCAGAAGTACCCAAACCAGAGAATAACCATGAGAACCCAGCGGGCATGAGGACCGAGGGAGCGACGGTCTGCCTAACCGCGCTCCCGTGTCTCCTAGGCGAAGGCTACCCCGCAGGTGTATTAGACCGAAAGAGGACCGCCAATCAGAAAGTCAGAAAGTCCCACTGACTTCGGTCTTGACAAAATTTAACTCCCATCAGCAGGATACGTAGATATTCTGGACACCCCCGCCTGACGCCGCTGAGTCTGCGGGTCGGCCGGGCTGGACAGTTTACAGCAGGGACGTCGCGGGGGCTGGGGCCAGAAGTGTTTGGAGGCTCCCCCGCTCGCCCGTCGGCGCGGGTTGGGGGGCCGGGGGCACAGGTGTGGCCGCCTGGCGCCTCCAGCTGCATGGGGCCGCGGACGGGGCTGCGGGGTCTGCACCTCCAACCCCGCCCGGCAGGCTGCCCAGCAGCGCGGAGAGAGGAGCGGAGAGCTGCGTGAACTGAACTGCTCGGGAGAATAGACCAGAATGTTCCCTTTGGTTTCTTCCAGCAATTCCACTGCTAGGGATTTGCCCCTCAGATAAGAATCAAAGCTTATGCCAACGGGAGGTCACTCCGCACCGCCACCTGCCCACTGGGGCCACCTGCAATACTCCCCAGCTTGCCCTGCACACCCGCTGGGGGCCCTCTGCAGTCAGTACTTCAGAAAAGCCCCATACAAATGGGATGGTCTCATGCTCACCCCAACGCAGCTCAAAATCCCTCAGTGCATCCCAGATTCCCGGCAGACCCGGGTACCTCTTCCCTCTTTACGGGGGTGCTGCACTATGCCCGACTCCTCTTGGCTTCCCTCCATCTCTCCTCTGCTGCTAACCCCAGGGCCTTGGCACAGACGGTTCCTCTGCCTCCACCCCACCTCCCGGCACCGCGCACCTCTTGCATCTAACAGTTGCTGCTTTGTGCGTGATGCGTACTTGTCTTCCCCCACCGGGTCATCACGTTTCAGGACAGCAGGGGCTGCATCTACACTGTCCCTGGCGCCCAGACGTGCCCAGCACGTTCACGGACGCTCCAAGCACTGGCTGACATGGCTGCATGCTGCACGGGGAGCAGTGAGGTTAGGACATCCTGACGTGGAAAGACCACGAGGAAACACAGGCTCCCTTAGCGCAGTGTGGAGGCACACTCCCCGCGTCCGGCTGAAACCGCGATCCAACCACAACAGTTGCCGTCGGCCAGAGAGCACCGAGAGCCGGCAGACGGCCCCCGGGGCTGCACTCAGGGGCTCGGACAGCCCTTGTCGGGATGAGGCCTGGTGGCTGCAGCCTCGCACACCGCCCCCCACCCCAACTCGAGGTGTGGGAGACGCAAGGAAGCCCTCCTCCCGAGGGGGCTCGCGTGCACAGACCCCGGGATTAGCTCTGACCGGGCCTGACGGGCGGCTGGAGGCGGGGTGACCGTCCGGCCGCGGCACAGACCTGCGGAGCCAGGCGGTGCGCTTCAGCCCGGAGAAGCCGAAGACCTGCCCGTCGGGGGCCGCGGCGGCTGGAAGGAACACGCCACTACGAGATGCTGAGCGAACTTCGTTTTTTCCTTAGAAACAACTTAACAGGAGCTGCCCCTGAGAGGAGGCAGTGGCAGGGGTAGGCACGAGCTTGTCACTTTGTACCTTCCTCCAGTCACATTTGGAACCACGCACATGTGCTATTTTCGATCTGACAGAGTCACAACGGGAGTCCCGTACAAGTCATTTCAGGTCTCGCCAGTGACGCCGGCAGGATGCCGGCCTGACGCGCGAACAGCCCCAGGCGGCAGGCGCGGGCGGCGCGTCCCGTCAGCACAGGACACGGCTGAGGCACTTCATCAAAGACCGGGCAGAGACGAACGAGGTCACGGCGTCTTCCGTCCCGCCGGCTGACTCCCGCCGCCCGCCCTCAGCACCATCCCGTGACGTGGCCCGCGCGAGCCCCACGCAGCACAGGAGACACAACCCGGACCCGGACGGACTGCGCAAACCCGCACACGTACCGACAAGCCCCGCGGGATTCAACGGAAAGGACGTGATGTCCTCTGCACCGATGTGGGGGGTCAGACACCCTGCCGTGCCACCGCACATTCAGACCCCGAGTGCGTGCAGGGCTCCCACGGAGGGCTTGACGACAGTCCCGAAGGCCACGTGTGCAGCCCCAAGAGCCCAGCCCTGCCGGGTCCGCGTCTGTCTGGTCAGCACGTGGGGGCCCCGGGGAAGACAAAGAAGGAAGCACAGACCCGGGGCGCCCGTGGGCCAGGGCCGGCGTGGTGACCGGAGCGTGGCCACGGGAGCCAGTGACAGCCCCATACCGCAACGGGAAAAGCAAGTCGGGCTTCCACGCACAGTGACTTTATGGTAAACGCGAATGTGTCGTTGTCTCACGTGAACGGTAAGACCCGTCGTCTTCCCTGAAGCTGTTCAGACGGTTCTTCTCACGTGGACCACAAACTGGTCCTAAGGGCACAGCCTTTCCAGAAGAAAGCAGGATGTCCTCGGCGAGGGGTGCCCATGCCCGCCCCCGCCCGGGGAGCTGCCTGTCCGTCCCGGGGGCTCCTCCGACGGGGCCGTGGCGGCCGCTCACAGCTCCTCCCTCTTACTCCCAGCTCGATTGTCTTCCTTTGCAGCCTTGGTGGCCCGGGACTTCGGGTCCCCTTCCTGCTTCTTCTTGCCCTTCTCTTGCTTTGTTTTATTTTTCTCTTTGCTTCCCCCACCTCTGCCGGGGTACACCTGCCCCTCCAGGGTGACGTCAGCGCACCTGTCCTGGCTGACCAGAAAGTCCTTGATCTCCCAGGCGTAGCTCCCGTCACGAAGCATGAAGATGGCGCGGTCTGATCCCACGATGAACCTTGACAGAGACATGCGAGCGTATGGTCAGAACACACCAGTAAAGCGTTCACGGGCAGAGCCGCTCCGTGGCACGTAACCAGAAAGAATAATCCCCCCCAAATCCAACAAAAATACAGAAGAAAAACCTGTAGTTTTCAAGGCCAAGTAGCTACGGACATTAAGGTTCAAAAGCACTAGCTGACTGAAGGGCTTCACGCGTCAGCCTAAACCCCAGACACACAGAACCCGGCTGTGCGTGGTGTGGACGCCCGCGCTGAGACAGCATCGGCGAGGGGCTTGGGGGGACCCCCCGGGGCTGCGGGAGGCGGTTACCCCGTGAATCTGTTCTGCATCCTGAGGCGCCCAGTGAAGGTCTCCTCTGCCCAAAGCCTTCTGTGGACAAAGGCTGAAAACCAGGGGCTTAGGCTGGGTCACGGTAAGGGGGCCGTGAAGGCTCAGAGACACACTCGGTCACGGGACGGAGACCCCGAGCCCGGAGGGTCACACGTAGGCCAGCACTCAGCAGGTCCTCGGGGCAAAGAGGAGCAGACTGAGGCCTACACGGCCCCCCGGCATGGCCAGGGCACAAAGGCCTCATCCCCAAGGGCCGCGCCCTGCCCCTCGGAGGGCTCTGACCGTTCACCTGCTCCCCTTGCCGCTGGTCGTGCCGAGGAGAGCACCACGCCCTTGCGGGCACTAAGTGCTCCTTCCTATTTTCTCACTGTTCTTCTCTTCGAAACTAGGACACGGGAAGACCCTGAATTTCAGAACCGTCACTGGGGAGGAAAAATGCAAATGCTCAGCACTGGGCCGAGGGCCGCGCTGGGCTGCGAGAACCGCACCCTTCACCCTCGTCCCGCCGACGGCTCCCAGCCTGAGCGTGGATGCGCCCCACACGCAGGGACCCCGGGGACACGGTCAGGCTGTGACGCATCAGCCCCGCAGACGCTAACCTGCTCCACCTTGCTCAGGTAAATGAACAGTTAACACCACCGTCCCGGGGACAAAGGCACAACGCGGGGCCGTGGCCCCGTCACAGAGCTGGTTGGTGACAGCCAGGAGCCACCCCCGCGGAGGGCAGAGCACGGGCTGCTGAAGCACCAGGCGGGGCACCTGACACTCCGTGACATCGCGCGTCCGTCCAGCTCCGCTCCAACGACAGGAAAGTTAAAGATACAAAGAGAGGGAAAACCTGAGGATCAAATGAGACAGTAAAAAAAGCTTGCTGGCTGTGACCAACAATAAACGCTCTTCTAAAAAAAAGAGAGAGAGAAAGAAATACATGTTAAGAGGAAATCAGAGACAGGAGAGGCCAGGGCACGAGGCGAGGACTGCCAGCAAGGACACGCCGCTGTGGCCACAGGAGGAGGCCCGGCATGGCCTGCCGCGTCCCCAGCCGGCCTGCCGGGGCGTTACCTCTGCACGTCGTAGTTGGCATTGAAGAGACTGCCCTGCCAGAGGCTGGTGATCTCCTCCGTCTCCTTCTCCGTGGGGCTTCCGGACACGGTGACGAACATCATGAGCGTCTTCCCCTTCTTGGTCATCTTCAGGATGCTCTCGGGCTTGCCCGGGTCTATCTGTGAGAAGTCGATAGGCGCCGAGGGTCTCTTGTGCTCCGGGAGATCCCCTTCTTCTATGTCGTCGTCCTTCTACGAGAAGAGAGCACAGAGCACGCGCGTGACCAGACGTGCTCGTTGGCCGGCAGGGGCACGCGTATGACCTGAGTTCTCCCAGTTCCCTCCCCTGTTCAACCTCCAGGCAAGCCCTAGTCTCCAGCAGGACCCGTCACTCCAGGTCACCAGAGACCCGGCACGATGGCTTATCAGCTCTTTGCCTCTGGAGGAATCTACCCAGCATGGCAGAGTGTAAAAATGACCACGTTCTGCTTCCGTCCTACAATGAGCTATGACACAGCAATGAAGATGTGTCCCAGACCTCAGAAAGACAGGACTGAGGGACCGACGCCGGGCACAAAAACCAGACGTGCTACAAGCCTGTTACCTAAAGTTCAAGATCAAACACAATTAACCTAGGATGACAGAAACCAGGAACAGTGGTGACCCCTGAGAGGCAGAATGAGGTGGGGCTGATTGAGAAGGGACACAAGGGAACTTTCTGAGGTCACGGGACTGTCCTCTACCTTGATGGTGGCGTGGACGACACAGGTGTATCCCTTTGTCAAAATTCATAGCACCCTACACTTGAAATCTGCGTCCCACGTCCACCAACGTTAACTAAACAGTAAGAACTGAACAAACGCTCAGTTCTAGTGAGCAGGCTTGGTTTTTGCAGTGGACTAGCAAGCCTCCAACTACCGTGCGAGAATTCTAGGCTTCCTCCCGTGGATGAGTAAACATATTAAGGATAATGGCAATCCCGTTCTCCACTTTGGGGAAGGGAGTTCTAGGCGCGGAAGGGGGACGAGCACTCCCTGTGGCATCAGGCTGGGACTGGGAGGCACCAGAGGGAACACGTGACTTTTCACAGGTAGGCAGGCAGGTAAACGGTCTGATAAATAAAAATATTTTGTAAAAGCCAGAGTTCCTTGGAGAAAAGACTACTAATCTCAGCCATAAAAAGAAATGAATGACTGGTAGGGGGTCCCCGAAAACACGATACTAAGTGACAGAAGCCACTCACAGAAGACCTCGGTGTGCGAAGCCACTGGTGAGATGTCCAGAAAGAACAGAGATCAGCAGCTGCCTGGGGCTGGCTGCAGGGTTGGGAGATGTGGGCGAGGGGGAGTGAGACGAGATTTTGTTTCTGGGGCGATGGCAAGGTTCTAAAATTGAGGCAGGTGACAGCTGCACGGCCCTACGAAAACACCACTGGAACGTGCGCTTTAAATGGCTGAACTGAGCGGCAAGTGAATCACCTCCCATACAGCTGTTATCGAAAGAAATGAAAAACGACCGACCTAAAATGAAAGAGTCCCCGTATCACTCTTCCATGGTCCTCTTGACAAATCAACAGTAATGGACTTTTGAAATATTTTAATAAAGGGGGAGCACAAGGGACGCCTGGGTGGCTCAGTTGGTTGGACGACTGCCTTCGGCTCAGGTCATGATCCCGGAGTCCCGGGATCGAGTCCCGCATCAGGCTCCCAGCTCCACGGGGAGTCTGCTTCTCCCTCTGACCTTCTCCTCGCTCATGCTCTCTCTCACTGCCTCTCTCTCAAATAAGTAAATAAAATCTTTAAAAAAAAAAGGGGGGGGGAGCACAAGAGCCTTCTACAGCAGAGCTTGGAGCCGGCCCCTATTTATTCGATTTGGGATCTAGCGTTAATCCACCTCACTGCCTGGCTGGCCTTGCATAGGACTCCTTACTCCCCTGGGCCTGCTTCCTCATCCGTAAAAAGAAAAGCAGAGCTAGGTGACCCCCCAGGGCCCGGCCAGTGCGACGGCACATGACATACCAAGCTTTCCTCAACTCTGCGAACTTCCCACCTGACCCCTTTTTCTTTCTCCTTTCGCTTTGTGAGTTGATGGTGATCTGCAGTCAGGGGCTCAGCTGTCCCATGAGAGGATCTGGGGCGGCTTAGAAAATCCCTTTCCTCACCTATAATGGGGTGGGGGGTGGAGCGGCATCTCCCTCCTAGGGTCTGGGGATGCGATGACATAAAGACAAGCAGTAAACAGCCTATGCTGGCCGCAGGAATCACACCTCCAACCACCTATGGGAATCCCACTGACAAAATCAGGCGGGACTGCCTGGCCACCAAATTCACCGGCTGTTTCCGTTTTCGTTCTACTCTTACTTCTCTGTAACATCTGTTAGGTCTCCTTAAAACACCTCAAGACTTCTGGCTGGCTCAGGAACCTGGGACATTTGTGTTTTTCACACGGATTTCACTCAAGAGCTCAGGAAATCAACCCAGTAGGTCACAGGCGGCATTTCATGAAAACTAAGCAATCAGAAGTCCAGTGCGTGCAGCAAGGGTACGGACCGTTTCAAGCAAAATTTCCATCTTATAGCTTTATATGTGTTTCCATTACAAAATAAGCGGGGACAGAAAGGCGCCCCAACGTGGTCACCAGTCCAGCTCTACTTAGTCCCGCTGCTTCTTCCCTGCGGAATCTGACCTACTGTCCCTACTCTCTCTTCCTCAAGAAGCCATCAAGCCCCTGCCTCAGGCACTCCCAGACCCAGGCCAGCCCTGCCTCTAGGCATTTTCAACCGGCTTCCCCACTTCTCCACTGCAAAGCTCAACTCCCCTTCCCGCAGAGCCTTTCCCAGCAGAGCCTTTCCCAGCTCCCGTGGTCCTTGATGGTAACACGAGCTGGCATGTACAGAGCAGCTGGTGCCCAGCCTTCAGGACGGCCCTACAAGGCTCCGGCGGAACATGGGGTGGGTGAGGCTCAGAGAAGACAAATGTGACTCGAGGCCACATGCCAGCAGGGGTGACAGGGAAGAGCAAGCCCACCCGGCTGGCTCCAGAACCCCTGCCCCCAACCTGCCCCTACTATAAAGTGTCATCAGAGAATGGCCGGCCTTTGGTTTTCCTACACCAGCTGGGACTCAGCATTAAGTCTAACACAGCAGAAAGAGTTCCCTTGCCCCATCCCCACCCCCAACAAGCACGGCAGGCCTCTCCATGACACACCAATTCCCCCACTGGTGGGAAGGAGTCGGGGGATGGATTCAGGGATGGATTCAGCCACCGGGGGAGGAACAATCACAGGTGGGGGGTGTGGGCGTGGGGGCAGAGCTCCTGTTTGTGGAGTGTCTGCAACATTAGCTCACTTGGTCGATCCCGCACCCTGCCAAGGGGGATGTTTCTGGCTTTACGGTTAAGGAAAGGGAGAGTCACAGTTACCAAGCGGTAAAGCTGATTCAACACCCGTGCTTCGAGCAGATCATGCTGTCTCCTGCCTGGTCACACAACCCACCAGCCACCAAGCTGAGCGTACGATCTCTCACGTGTCTCCCTTCCGCCGGATCCTGCAGCTTCTGGCTTAACCCAGGCCCTCCTCGCTACCTGTCATTTGCACTTCTGTTCACCAGTGTGGATGGCACTGCAGTGCAAGCGTTAAAAGTACAGCCTTGCAAGTCAAATGCCAAAGTCTGAAATCTAGTTTACTTGCTGTGTGACCTTGGGCAAGTTACTGAGCCTCTCCGAGCTTCCCTGCCACCATCTAGAAAACTGGGACAGCGTGAGATGAGTGAATGCGCTACGAGCAGTCCAGTTAGGTAACGAAAACTCAGTCCACATTAACCGAAGAGTCGTTTCTGCCTTCCGATTCTCTCCCTGCCCATCCATCCTAGCCTTGGCCAACCAACCCATTTTTCTAACCACGACATCCCCTACTCGAAAACTTCCAACAGTGGAAACACCCGCTCCAGGGCATCCTCTGAAGCCTTTAAAGGGTATAGTGAACACTATGCAGTAGCCGCATATGCTCAATCTATCAAGTGAAAAAATGAACAGCAGAAACTTACACTGATGCTGTGTTCTCAGCTAGAAAACTATGTCGGCATACAGAGGGAACACGAGGGAGTGAACGCACACTTCCGTCCGAAGGTAGGGATGATCACGTGTGAGCATCCCTGTATCCCTGTATTTGGGTCATGCAGCTTTGCATACTCATCAGCGACGGTGTATTGCCTTCTAAACAAAGTGCAGACCCCAGAGCATTCAAGGTCCAGGCCGACCTGGTCCCCACCAACCTCACCACCCTAAACTTCGGACAGAGCCTTTTCCAGCTAAGCTACTAGAAGATTCACATGCCCACGGCTTCCAGTGGGAGTTGCGCTATCCTACTTTCTATCCGGGCTTTCTTAAAGCTAATCCTCCTGCTACTCTGGGGTGGGTATGACTAACGTCTTCATTTTGCAGATAAGGAAACTAAAGCATGGACAGGTTCTTCAACAGCCGAATCTCACAAGTGGTCTGAGACCTCGCAGTCGGATTCCAAATACCATTGGCACCCTTCTGCCCCGTTCCCTCGTGTCCCACCCTCAGCTCCTGTGGCCCAGCTCCCACGCCTTCCTCCAGTATCTATTTTTTTTTTTTAATTTATCTATTTGTCAGAGAGCGAGCGAGCACAGGCAGACAGAGTGGCAGGCAGAGGCAGAGGGAGAAGCAGGCTCCCTGCCGAGCAAGGAGCCCGATGTGGGACTCGATCCCAGGACGCTGGGATCGCGACCTGAGCCGCTCAACCGACTGAGCCACGCAGGCGTCCCGCTTCCTCCAGTATCTAAAATGCCATTTCCTCCCTGGGACCTTTTGAAAGTCCCACGACACCTTCTTCCTTTTTACACAACTCAGCAGCCCCAGTCTGTATCAGGGTTACTCCTCCTGCCACCCAGTTCCCGACAGTGGGACATCTGGCTCGTCTCCAGCGCACCCCCTCGGCCTAGCCCCCAGTCTCAGTATTTCCAGGATAGGATTTCTTCAAGAGGTAGTGTCCTTACACTGGGGGATCAAAACCTTCATCTGCTCCAGTCCACAGAGAGACGGGAGACAGAAAGGGAGACAGCAAAGGGGGAAGGAACTGCCGCCCGGAGTTCCCTCCTCCTCCGTGGGGGGCACACCCAAGTCCACCCCAATCTCGCCACCAGGGCTGATGACATACGACGGTGCAAGTCTGCTCTCTCCCAGCCCAGCTCTCGGATGGAGCTTACACCGATCGCCTCTCTCAGAGGCCACCATGCGCACAGAGACACCCACAAAACAAAGACACCAGCGTGGGAAGGCGTCCGGGTGAAACCTCCTTCTGCAGATAAGGAACCTGAGGCCTAGAGAGGAAACAGGGCTTGCCCCAGATAGGGCGAGCAGAACCCACGTTCCTGACTCCGCTCCACCAGCGACGCAGATCAGCCCGGACCACCCAACCGCCTTGGCAAGGGAAAAAGGCACATGTTCTCCTTTGCTGAACTTTCTCTAAGAACATTACACACTCCGGTGCCTGCACTACGGAGCCCAAAACCCACCCTCCCGGACACGCCTCTGCTCCCGTAAAGGAAATGCGAGTTTCCTGAGAGCCGCCAGCCCCTGCTTCCCCGCACCCCCAAACTACAAAAGTCTCAGCGGAGAAGACAGCGCTCAGGAGCCCTGAGGAGCCCCAAGTCCTGCTGGCCCGGAAGTCGGGCCGACGACTGAAGCTGGGATGACCCTCGCCCTCCCACCCCACCCCCACCCCGAGCAGAGCCGGAAGGGCCCCCTCCCCACGTGCCGGGCCCACTGACCGCGGGGGCCCCGCACCGAAGGTACCGAAGGGCAGAGGCGTGAGGGCCGGCGCGGGACCGGCGTGGCCGGGGAAGCGGGGCGAGGGCGCCCTGGGGGACCCTGGGGCGGGGGCGCTGGGGGCGCTGGGGGCGGCGGCGGCTCGCGCGCGGCGGCCAGCAGGGAGGCCTGGCCTGGGCAGAGGGGCCGTCAGGGGGCCGGGAAACACCCGGGCGGGGCGGCGGAGGGCGCCGGGGGTCAGCGGGAACCGGGCCCGGGACGCGGCGGAGCCGGCCCAGAGCGCGCGCGCGGACCTCCCACTGCTCCAGGAGACGCGCCATGTCCGCGTCGTTGTAGTCGCGGATGTCCTTCTTCTTCCGCGGAGGCGGGCTGGCCTCGCCGGGCGTCCGGGCCGCGCCCTCGGCAGCGGAGGCCCTGGGCGGCAGCGGCGGCAGCAGCAGGTCGGAGGCGCAGAGGAGGACCAGGGCCGCGCGCGCCCAGCCGGAGGCCGCCATCTTCGCCCGCCGCCGCGGAGACTAGCGGTGCGCGCGCCGCCGGGCCCCGCCCCCAGCCCCGCCCCCAGCCCCGCCCCCGGGCCCGCTTCCGGGCCCGCCCCCGGCCCCGCCCCCAGCCCCGCGCCGGCCTACCAGGCCCCGCCTCGTACCCGCCTCCAGAGGCCCCGCCCCCGCGCCATCTTGGCCCCGCCCCGGCCCCGGGGTCCCGCCCGCGGTCCGGGTGGGGGAGCCTGCCCGAGCCGGGTCAGCGCGGGTCGCCGGCCCGGCGGCTCGCGGAGGCCGGGCCTCTTCTCCGTGCCGCGCAGGCCACGTCCACCAGCCCCGCCAGGGCCTCCGGGAGCCCCGGACAGCGCCTCGCGGGCCTCGCTGTGCGGCCTGCGAGAGGACCCGAGGTGCGGCCCTGGGGGGCGCCGGGGCTCCGGGGAAGCCGGGGCGGGTGTGCAGGGCCGCCGCCCCCGGGAGCCGGCGGGGAGCTCGGCCCGTGCGCAGGCCACGCCGGGCGCGGACGGCCCAGCTCGGCTTCGCAGGGTCGCGTCCGCGCGGGGCCGCGAGGACCCCCCCCCCAAAGATGACTTTTTATGTGTAGGTCGCCTCCGGTATTTCCGCGTTTAACCCGGTCCTGTAGGCGCTGACTGGTGCCTCTGTCGGGCTCCCTTCTGTGTCTGCTGCTTGTTCCAGAAGAGCCGGGGCCGGAGAAGCCGCCTCGGCTTCCCCCCAGGTCACCCCGCAGGACGGACGCGCGCCGCGGACGCCGAGTCCCAGCGTTCCCCCCGCCCCGCCCGCACGCGGCTGCCCCGCCGCGCACCGCTTTTCTGTACACCCGCGAGCATCAGCTCGTCCCTGGCAACGGGATTCGTGCAGATGGGCCTGCCGCAGAGCGACGTCCCCTAGGCACGTGGGCTCCCTCAGGGCCTTCCACTTAGCAGCAGGACACGAAGCACTTCCCCTCTTCGTTCTTCAGTAGGTATAGCTTTTCTATTTACACCAATAGCTTATTTCCCTACTACCACGCCCCCATTCTTGGACACATTACCAAAAAAAAAAAAAGGAGCCACAATAAGCCTCTTCATTCACGCTCTCTATTAGGGGCTGAATTGTAGCGTCCCCAGATTTCCCATGTTGAAGTGCTAATCACAGCCCCCCAGAATGTGACTGTGTTTGGACACAGAGTCTTGAAAGAAGTAACTAAGTTACAATGAGGTTGCAAAGATGGGTCCCAGTGCAATATGCTCTTCTACAAGAAGAGGTTAGGTCACAGTCCTATGGCGGAGAGACATGGGAAGACGCAGGGAGAAGGTGGCCGTGCACAGTGAAGGAGAAAGGTCTCCAGACACACCAGCCTGCCAACACCTCAGTCGGGGACTCGCAGCCTCCAGAACAGTAAGGAAACGTGTCCTGTCGTTGGAGCCACCTGCTCACTCACTCTTACGGCAGCCCTAGCAGACGAGTAGATCCCCACTTCCTGGGATTAGACGCGTTAGCTGCATGTGACAGAAAACCGCACTCCTTTTAAAGTGGCTTGGACCAGAGAGAGGGCTTTGTTGACAGTGTTTCATTTCTCTTTCTCAGAAGCGGTTGGAAACTGAAGCCTGGAGGGCTGGTCCTGGAACTCCTCAGTCCCCTGGCACCCAGCCTCCTCCTTACCCTGCTCCATTCTACAGGCCGGTGGTTTCTATCCTCAAGTTCACTGCGGGTTCCGCGATGGCGACTGGAGCCCCTGCGTCGAGAAGGAGGAAGGAGGGGAGGTGTCAGGGAGCCCACATTTCTACGGAGTTCGCTTCCTTTAAGCAGCCTGCTCAGTTCTGCCTGTATCCGGCTGGAGCCAAGCGCTCCAGAGAGAGAGGAGGCTGGGAGACTGTCCTCTAGTTGTATACGTTGTCACCCCAAATGAAAGCGGGATTCTGTTATCACGGGAAGAGAGGAGGTGGCTGTGGATGTGTTCGTGCCTCCCTCTCACCCTGAGGACAATTGTGTGTGACTTCTGTCCCGCCGCAGAGCTGGGTGACCGTACCTGTCCCCACGCGTGCGTCTCTGTGTATACAGACGATGACATTTTTTACTGACATGGAGCAGAGACTCTAAGAAAAAGAGGGTTTGTTTGTTTTTTTCCTTTTCTTTTCTGAAATCATAGGGGAAATGTCATAAGCTTTCTCCCCGGGGCACACTGCTCCACCCAGTGGCTCGAAGCCCTGTCCCGGTTCAGTCACGGCTAAAACACATGAGCAGCTGTGCTCGGTCATGTGCTCTGCTGGGAGGGGTCCCGCCGGTCATTTATTTTGCCAGCTGCCAAGCGAAGATGCAAAAGTGGGGAGAGTCCTGGGTCACAGAATCTGGTTATACCGGGGGAGTGGGGAGAGGGTCATTTAGTGTTTCACAGAAATTCTTGGGATCATATAAAAAAAAAATTCCATGGCTACTGACTTTCATCGAAGGAACAAATCAGTTTATAATCCTCGGATGTGAAAACATCTGGATTGATTTTTCACTGTCACCATTTTGGTGTTTGGAAGTTGACTCAGCTCAACTCGGTGAGAATTTATCTGTTGAGGGCCTGTGGTCCAGCAGATGAGGCACTGATGGAAGGATTAATGTAACAGGGTCCCCGCTTGAAAGAGCTCGCGGTGCAGCAGAGGAGAGAAAGGATAGCAGTCGGTGTCCTGCGGGTTCCAGGAGGTCAAGACCTGAAGGGAGGATCCGATGGTAATAATGTCCCTGTTTTAAATAAGAGGAAACGCTGGTTTTGGAACTACATCATTCATCAGAGGTGCCGGGTGCCTCGCATGATAGGATGTGTCTTTCTTTCATGTAGCACCCACTGGGGTAACCGTTGAGCCAGTCACATTGTGAAACTGGAAAGGACTCTGGAGGCAGGGATGCTCAGATGGGATGAGAGAGGATGTGACCAGACCCGAGGCAGTGCTGTAGGGCAGGAGAGGAGGGGAGCCCAAGTGAGAGGGATGGCGTGGTCATGGGCTGAAGGAAGCCACGAACTTCTCACTGCCCCGGGGTGTAATACTAACCCCCCTCCAAGTGGTTCAGCGACTGCAGATGGTAAACTTGAATCTCACATCCAGCCGTCTGGATGATCTCGGTTTATCCGGGCTTGTGGTACTCCGCAACAGAGCAGGGAGGCCTGGCCTGGAGGCTGCGACAAGACTTGCTTGGCGGTTGTGATGTTCAGAATGCTGAAAAGCGGGAAAGGCATATGTACTCATCGATCTGAACGGACGCCTATGACCTAAAGGATTCAGCGTGGTTTTGGAGGCTCTGATGCACCAAAAACATTAACCATTTAAAGTCTGAATCTTGGAGACCGATGGGAGGAGGGTCCAGGGGGTGGAGCTAAGGTGGACACCGGGAGACAATGGCTATTTACCATCTTCACTTGGCTACTTCTGAATCCAGGGCAAGGAGAGGCAAAATAGAGTCTCCTGAGGTTTAGCTGCCCCTCAGTTTACTCACATGCAGCAATTCCAGATTTCCAGAAGAGAAGGGACTGCCCTAGGCTAGAGTGACAGCCCATCCTGATCACCTGATTATTTGTGAACAGAAGAGTAGGGCACATCTAATGAGACAACAGTTAAAACCCGTGTTTGCCAAACACGGTGACAGTAAGTTAAAAAGCAAAAAGTACATTAAGCTCCAACAGGGTAGAGACAAAACTAGCTTACAACTCAGCAAGAAAAAGACGAATTCCCCAGCCGAAGAAAGGGAAAGGCCATGCACAGTATCTTTATTTGTACAAAATCAGTCCATGGCCAACTTATACATGAACAAAAACTGCAGAACCTCACTGGGTAGCGAAGAAATGCAAATTCAAACAAGATATCTAAGTTTACCCGTCATCTGGGCTAGAATATAAATTAAAGTCCTGTGCACTGTTTTAATGCTCAGGAAGTAAGCAGTCCCATTCGCTTCCAGGGGTACAGTTTTTCTACATGAGAAGGAGGTGAAAAGTATCAAAATACTAAAAAAGAAAAAAAAAAGTCCATGGTCTGGAGAATCTGAAAGATTGTCCTGGAATTAGCAATTCTGCTTCCAAGAACGGACTCCAAGAAGACAGACGATGAAAACAAGAGCACCGCAAATAAAATCGAGTGCTTACCATGTGGTACAAAGTCCTCTGAGTCCTTTAGATGTATGGTTTCATTCGCCCCTTGTCATAATCCTATGTCCCGCTTTCCACAAAGCAGGAGGACCTGACATGCTCAGCGACTTCAGACTGTCAAAAACCTACACGTACAGACGGCGAACTGTAGCCACGTATGCAATGGAAAACATCACAGTCGTTATCCATGATTCATAGGTGTCCATCTGCTCATATTAAAAATGTTCATTTGAATTATTAAATAAAATGTTACAGAACGGTATTAAAATCATACGGCTATGCATACGTCTGCATAGGAAAATAGCCCAGTTATGTCTCTAATGGTGTCTTCTAAGCAGTGGGATTTCAAATCAGTTGTGTTTTAAAAGGGGTAAGACACACAGAAACACAGGGATGCCCCTAAACATTGTAGGGGAAAGAAGTCCAATTTCAATTAAAGTACTCAGAACAATACACTTCATTCAAATTATCCCTAATACTGCAGTTGCCTTGAGACCTTGAGGATCAGACCGGAATCTGCTAGAAGAAAATGTAGGACTTTTTTATCTGTGTCGTCTGAGACATCCCCTACACTTTGTTGGCACAGCGATTTGCAATTACAGTCAGTAAACTCACGATCTGTGTTTTCAGAAAATCATCTCTCTGGGCTCTCCACAAGCTAGAAGAGAAATGGGTGAACACACTTGCTAAGCGAATAGGCCACAGGCCTACGCTTCAACCCTAGAGGCGTGAGCTGTAAATCCTGACTACACCCACGGGCCGTGTCCCTGCCGTGGGATGGTGAATGTCCATGACTTTGTGTCCACGACTGAGCAAGAGCTGCGGCCAGCAGGATTTGGGTTCAACGAAAGCATGCCTTTCTTGCAGAGAATGGCCAACAGGTGAATTCATTTTTTTAATGCTTCCACAAAATTTATTGATGACCACACAGTGCATTGGGTGTGGGGGGAAGAGGGAGACAGATCAAGTCCTCATCCTCAAAGAGGGGCCGGGGTTGTGGGGAGAGAGTACCCTGTGCTAAGGGCCACTCTATGCATTGGGCACACCAGGGGCAGAAGTGCCCGAGAGTCTCTCTGGGGGTCAGGGAGGCTCCACGTGGAGGGAGACTGCGAGGCAATCCGTAGTTGCTGACTTACTAGGTGCTGGGCACCCTGAGAGACAGAAAAAGAACTAGGCATGATCAGTGTTAGGAACTCGATTCAGGGAGCTGAAGCCTGGATCTTGGCATTTATCTTTTCTGCCCTGCAGAATTCTGGAAAATACCTCTCGAGATCCTTTACCAGTAGGAAGAGGAGGTAGAGAATGTACCCGTGAAAGCAACCTCCACTCCTACGTAGGGATCTCTGATGAGCTACACGGGAGAACATTCCAGAGCTCCCAGATCTTGGGAGCTGGGTGCTCACGTGTGCCTGTCCGGACTGGCGGCCCGCACACCCGCCTCGCTCTCACACTCACTTCCGATGCAGAGAGAGGCCAGAGGGAAGGAGTGGGGGCAGGCAGGGGGGTGGGTGAGACCCTCCCTAGGTGTTCTTATGCGCTGGGAACAAGACACGCCAGAGAGCGGGGCGACGAGCTGGGTGGGCGCTGGGGCGGCGGGCGCTTCGGCCGTAGCTAAGCTCGGCAAATGGCCAAGACGCAGTTTTACGGAGGGGGACAGCCACAGTTCAGAGAAGAAAGAAAGACACCCAAACGCAAACAGTGTTCATACCGCTATTTTATACCTGCTCAAAGTCCAGGGGGTGGATACACCTTCTAGAATAAGCGAGAAAGGAGGGAAAGCCTATTTCCCCAGTCCCGGCCGGCCCAACCTGTCCATCCCAGCTGGCCTGCCTGAACCCTCAACCAGCTCTTTCAGTGTCGGGCTCCTGTCTTTGTCAAATGTCCACGAAGCCCGGCCGGGCACTGAGAATCCGTTCTCCGGGGGCCATGCGCTCTTTCCTACCAGCCCCGGCTTCCGCTTGTCTGCTCCACCGTCCCCCGCCTTCAGCCTGTGTTAGCAGCTTCTCTCACCCGATTTCCACTGTAATGAAAAATACTTTGCACAGTGCCTTGGGTTCACGTTGTATTTTCAGAGAGGGTCGGAAGGGGTAACGACTGAGGTTTCTGAACAGAAAGCCCGCATTCCAGGGACTTGAGAGCCACACACGGCCGCCTTCTGTTAACTTAGCTGGACTGCCATACGCTTCAGTGACACACTGCAGAGGGTCTGCAGTGTGGCGCGGGGCTCCTGCCTGGCTCCCTTCGCATGTCCCCTACAGGTCAGTGCATGGTGTGCTCCAGCCACTGGGCTTACGGAGGCCCCACGGTCTTGGAGCTGCACCCTCTAGAACCGTCTCCTGAGTGCTTGGAGCGGGGAAGAGAGAATTGCGTTGCCTTGGCTGTAAAGAAGGCACATCACTTCCCTCCCATTTCATTGATCACAACTGACCACGTGACCCCACCCACTTGCCCCTGGGCTGTTCTGTGTGCCCCACTATCTTTGAGGAAGCTCCTTTCCTCCCTGCGGTCACCATGCCAGGGACCACGTTGTGACGACTTGCTTGTGTGGCTGTGTTGCCTCTCTGAGCTCTACCCTTTCGAGGACTTCATTACTTCTCTGTAACGTGGGTGCCTTGTGTAGGGGCCGCTACACGGTAGATGTTTAGTGTTTGTGGACCGAATGGGCCACTGCAGAAAGTCAGGTAACCTGAGAAGAAGGCGGAGGCAGTCCTGGGAAGGGTCTGGGTAGGAGGAGACACCAAGAAAATAATCCTATCAGTTTTTAAAGCTAATGCAAACATAGTGGAACCTTCTACGTGTGACCAGTTCCTCGAGGGGGTACAAGGTGTCCAGCAAAGAGAAGACACATATATAGAAGGGAAATAGCCGCCCCCCCCCCCCCGGGTTCCAAGTAGCTTTGGGGGAAAATCCCAATCCTAGAGCAGTTTCATGAATCCACTAGGAATGGCGGGAAGGGTTTGACTTCTCCTAATAGGTTTTTTGGAGCTACGTAAGAGTAGGGTGCTTTCCTGGGTTACCACGGGAAGAGCTTGATCAGTCCACCGGGTTTCCGATCATAGAAAACTAAAAGCAATTAACCCTACGTAATTGCTGCTTGTTGAGAAAACCGTCTGTTTATTGGCCCTGGCTGCAAAACAAGTGGGTTCGTCTAGATTCTAGGAATAACCAAGGACACTCTCTGTTCTAAGTCGGGTGACTACCCATTCAGGTCTGTATCTGTTTTTCCTGGTTAACTTTTTTTTTTAAAAGATTTTATTTATTTATTTGTCAGAGAGAGAGAGAGAGAGAGCGCGAGCACAGGCAGACAGAGTGGCAGGCAGAGGCAGAGGGAGAAGCAGGCTCCCCGCCGAGCAAGGAGCCCGATGTGGGACTGGATCCCAGGACGCTGGGATCATGACCTGAGCCGAAGGCAGCTGTTTAACCAACTGAGCCACCCAGGCGTCCCAATCCTGGTTAACTTTTTAATAGCATATTTTATAATTCACTCTCAGAGCGGTTTCAGTTTGGATGGTAAGTTGCAAGGTCATCTCAGTTACAAGTGACATTAACTGGCTGGCTGAAAAAAAAAGGTGACCGTGAGTCCCCTTTTCCGTTGGCGGACACACCCAGCTGGTGCTGGGCACCTGGAGGGCCTGTTTCTGGACTAAGAGGTGCCCCCCCCCCCCAAAGGAGAGGAAGCCCAGGTGCTTCAACCACTTCCTGAAGGGCAAGGTCTGGGTACAAGGAAAAGAGGTTGGGAGTGGGCTCCTCGCCGGGCCATCTGCTCTCCTCCTGTCCTTAGGAAGGCGCTGGAGGCACCAGCGGATCAGTTCCTTCTGTGTAAAACGGGACAGCGGGGTTTACCTCCAAAGGCTGTTCCTCTTCGTGAACAGTGGCCACTCTGATCTCATCAGCGCTGAGCGGAATTCACACAAGTTAGGAGAAAGCCCGCGGAGGGAGGCTCCTGATTCTCCCAGTTACTACTCCCGAGCCAGGGACTCGAGCAGTCAGTGCCCACAGTCTGACTTGGAGAGGAGGAGACGGACACTTGGGGGGAGGGCTTGCACAAGGTCACAGAACTAGACGGCTGGAGAAAAGGCTGACCCCAGGAAGTCTGGTTCAAAGCCCGCGCTCCAAGCACACGAGGGGCCCCGAGCCGGCTCTTCCGACTCCCTAGCAAGTGTTCTCCTCGGCCCTCACAGCCCTGCAGAATCTACCCCCCTAACCCCACCCCACCCCACCCCCGCGGAGGAGGGCCCCGCGCACAACAAAGGGCAGGGCAGGGCGAGGACTGGCAAACCCCGCCCGGGTCCCGCAGAAGGCGCAGAGCGGCCCCCGGCAGGCCGCCCGGGCACGGGGGGCAGCGTCCTCCTCCCTTCGAGGCAGAAACAGTCCCCTTCCAGACTCGCTCGCGGGGCGGGGGGGAAGCGCGGCGCCCGGGTCCGGCTCGGGGTCCCCGCGAGGCCGCGCCCCGCACCCCCCCAACCCCCGCCCGGGGCCGTGCGCCCAGGGCGGCCCCCAGCCCCCGCCCGCCCCCCCGCGGGACCCCCGGGCCGGGCCCGCGGCTCCGCGCTGGGCGGCGGCGTCCTCCCGCAGCCACCCAGCTTCCCGGGGGAGGAGCAGCGCATCGCGCAAGCATCTGGGAGCGGCGGAGGGGGCGGGAGGAAGGGCGAGAGGAGGAAGCGGGATTTAAACGAAAGGCGGTGACGCCACACAAAAGATTTCTATAGGCTCCAGGGAGGTGACGGCCGGGCGGCGGCGGCGGCAAGCCCGGGGGCGAGGCGCGGACGCGAGGAGGAGGCGGCTCAGGCGGCCCCGGCGGGCGGCGGCGCACCCACGGCCCGCGCCGAGCAGCAGCCGCGCGGGGAGAGGAGGCGGGCGTCTTCCCCTCCGCCTCTCGGCCCCCGCCCTTCCTTTCAGTTTCTCCCGGCTCGCTCGGAAGTTGGAGGCTGACGAAGATGGCAGGAGCCGGGGCCCGGGCGGGTGGCCGCCGCGCCGCGGGGACCTTCTGAGTTGGCGCGGCCGCCGGGGAGACGCGCGCCGGGCGTCCGATGCGCAGGGCCCGGGGTCTCGGGAGAGCTCAGCCGCCGCGGGCCCCAGGCGACCAGGCGACCGGGATGGACTCGCGCCCACAGCCAGCGGCCGGCCGCGGGGCGCGCGGTCGGGGAGGGCGTGCCGCCTCGGCGCCGGGCCGCGCGCTGTGAGCCCGCGAGGCGGGAAGGGGCGGCCGCGGTGGCCGGCGCGCCCGGGCGTGGCGGGCGGGCGAGCGCGCGAGCGGGGCGGCCGCTGTGCGCAATCAGTGCAGCCTCCCGCCCGACTCTGACTCCGCGCGGCCGCGCCAGCAGCGGCCACACCCTCGGCTCTGCCGCCGCCGGCGCCGCTTCCCGAGAGCGGGGGGCAGGAGATGCGCGCCCCGCGGCGCCAGCCCCGGCCGCCGTCGCGGGCAAGTGCCGCCCGGCGGGGTCAGGGCGCCTGAAGCCCACGTGCGCCGCTGAGCCCGAGGTGGCTGACAGCAGAGCCCGCCAGAGTCGCCGCCCGCGCTCCTCCCCGAGGAAGGGATTTTGATTTCAAAGAAAGGAAGGAAGGAAGGACAACTCCCAGCTTTCCCCCCTCCCGCCCTCCCGCCCCGGCCGGGCCGGGCCATGCCCAGGAAGGCGGCGGCGGCGGCGGCGGCGGCGGCGGCCCAGCAGAAGGGACTTTCCTGGCAGCCCGGCGGCGAGGAGCGCGCTCCGTGAGTTTGCTGTGCCCGGTTCATGGTTCCTGCAAGCCCTCCAGGAGGCCGAACGCTGCAGCCCCTCCCCGCGCCCCGAAGAGCCTCCTGCGTCCTCTGGCCCCCGGGCCCGCCCCGCGCCGCCGCCGCTCGGGCTCCGGCAGCCGCAGCAGCCCAGTGCCCTCCGCCCGGCGCGGTGGATGGCATGATGGTGCGGGGAAGGCACCGCGGCCCTGGCCAGCTGAGTCGCGACGGCCGCGGGGGCGGCGGCAGAGGCAGCGGCGGCGGTAGCGGGCTCCCCAGCGGCATGCCAGTGCCCCCCGGGCGCGATGGCTAGCGGCAGCGCTGGGAAGCCCACTGGCGAGGCGGCTTCTCCGGCTCCTGCGAGCGCCGTCGGGGGGGCCTGCTCGCAGCCGCGGAAGAGGCTGGTGTCCGTCTGCGACCACTGCAAAGGCAAGATGCAGCTGGTGGCCGACCTGCTGCTGCTGTCGAGCGAGGCGCGGCCCGTGCTCTTCGAGGGCCCCGCCGCCTCCTGCGCCGGCGCCGAGTCCTTCGAGCAGTGCCGGGACACGATCATCGCGCGCACCAAGGGGCTCTCCATCCTCACCCACGACGTGCAGAGCCAGCTCAACATGGGCCGCTTCGGGGAGGCCGGGGACAGCCTGGTGGAGCTGGGCGACCTGGTGGTGTCGCTGACCGAGTGCTCCGCCCACGCGGCCTACCTGGCGGCCGTGGCCACGCCGGGCGCGCAGCCCGCGCAGCCGGGCCTGGTGGACCGCTACCGCGTGACGCGCTGCCGGCACGAGGTGGAGCAGGGCTGCGCCGTGCTGCGCGCCACCCCGCTGGCCGACATGACGCCGCAGCTGCTGCTGGAGGTGTCGCAGGGCCTGTCGCGCAACCTCAAGTTCCTGACGGACGCGTGCGCCCTGGCCAGCGACAAGTCCCGGGACCGCTTCTCCCGCGAGCAGTTCAAGCTGGGCGTCAAGTGCATGAGCACGAGCGCGTCGGCGCTGCTGGCCTGCGTGCGCGAGGTGAAGGCGGCGCCCAGCGAGCTGGCCCGCAGCCGCTGCGCGCTCTTCAGCGGGCCGCTGGTGCAGGCCGTGAGCGCCCTGGTGGGCTTCGCCACCGAGCCGCAGTTCCTGGGTCGCGCGGCGGCCGTGAGCGCCGAGGGCAAGGCGGTGCAGACCGCCATCCTGGGCGGCGCCATGAGCGTGGTGTCGGCCTGCGTGCTCCTGACCCAGTGCCTCAGGGATCTGGCGCAGCACCCCGACGGGGGCGCCAAGATGTCGGACCACAGGGAGAGGCTGAGGAACTCGGCCTGCGCCGTGTCTGAAGGCTGCACCCTGCTATCTCAGGCTTTACGGGAGAGGTCTTCGCCCAGGACTTTACCGCCAGTGAATTCCAATTCTGTGAATTAGCACCCGCCCCCTTCTTCCACCCCAGACTAGAGGAAGATACTTACTCTCTGCCCCTCTCCATGTATACCAAAGAAATCCCAGGGGAAGCCCCCCTCCATGTCAGATGCTCCAGAGGAACCTTCCAGAGAGCGGGGCCACGCGCTCCGAGGACACTCGTGGGCGCGGGGGGACCCACTGCCCACCTACGCACACCCAGCAGGGACCGGAGGTGGCGCGCCCCCAGCCCCGCGGCCCCTCTTCTGGAGTTCCTCCTCTAAATTTTCTTACCAATTGGGCAGGAAGGAGGTCATGGGTTTGTTTCTTTTTGGGTCCTTTTTTTTTTCTTTCTGTTTTCTGTTTTTTCCTAATTAAAAGAAAGGTTACCTCAGTTTTCACTCCTTAGACATGGATGTAGCTACCTTTTTTGTATTTTTTTTTTTTTTTTTTAAGCAACCGTGTTGGATTAGGCGTATACTTGGTGTGGAAAGAGTATGACTTTGCCATGTGATTTGCAAATGGGGGGGAAAAGCTACTGTGAGTGTGTGTTTTATTTTTTAATTTACACTATAGAGTGATTCCCCCCTGCCCTTGCCCACTCCCCCACCCCCATGTCAAGTTTTTACCTTGCATGTACTGGAGTATTTATTTCATTTATTAAAATGTTATGTTTCTCAGATGGCCCTTTGCAATTATTGTTGATTTTCAATAATTGTAATAATGTTGCATGCTGCATGGGTCCCTGGAGGGGGTAGCAGTGCCTCCCCGCCTTAGCCCTGTCTCCCTTTTCCCTTGAGGGTGATCTCTCTGAGCAGCCTAGAATTGGAGAGCACTGTCCTTGGAGAGGTGCCAGGGGGATGATTGGCAGTAGGTATGGTGCCCGGAGGGTTGGGCTGGCAAGTGGGGTTTGGTCTTGCCTCTGGTTTCTCCTGGAAAGTACTTCAGCCCCCTCTCTGTGTCCCATCGCTGTCTGTCCTGATGGACAGTGGGTCAGGCTGACCGAGGTCTGATGCGTATTCTGCCTGCCTCTTTCAGATTCGGGCCCTCCCTAATCCTGTGTGGTACCCCACCCTTGCCAGGTCAGGGGATCTGGTCGCTGGAGCTGGAAACTGGGCTATAGCAAGGACCTTCAGGAGACTTTGCGGCCTCTTTTATGTAGGCAGGTCTCTTCACACAGGACCCAGTCACTCATGATTGTAGGAAGAAGTTCGCAGGGTTCCAGACTGCTTAATAGAGGGAGAGGTGTTCTGGAAAGTGGTAGGACCTTTCTAGAGCCACAGCGTAGTTGCAGGCAAAGGGCTGATTTCCGTGATCTTGATCTAAGATCTGCCCTGGTTGGTTTCATATTGGAAGAAGGCTTTGTTAACTGACGTTTGGAGTTATTTTAAGGGAGTTTGTCCTTTCTGCAGACATTTTAAGGAAAAAAAATTGGGGAGAGAGAAGTGTGTAGTTTTACTGAAACTTGTTAAATTTGGGACATTTTCCCGCTGAAAGTATAACATTCTTCTTCGCAGGGCTTGCCCTGGGAGAGCCACATAGATAAAAACCCAAACACGCTTTAAATTTGCTCAGTTTACAGTTCTTCCGATCTGTTGTGCCTGAACCTTGCTAGTTCCCGAGGCTCTGAGAAGCGTTTTTCACTGTAACATGTTAGAAAGGCCTATTGACTGTTTTACTCGAATAGCTCTGTTTATTACAAGAACATCGTATTCAACATGTAAAGCATCTTTAAACCTGTGTTGGGTAAGAGTAGGATTGGGGAGCTGCTCTGAATTTGATGTTTGGAAAAGTCTTAAAGCGGTAGCGTACATACATTTCCTAGAAACAGTCAAGGGAGCTGTTGTTTCTCTCCTAGGGCCTGGTAGATAAAAAAAAAAAAAAATCAAATTTTTAATTTAAAAAATGACAATGACCTTGAGAATGTTTCTTCCTCTACCCCCCCAACCCTTTAGTCTGGATCAGTCAGATTCGGAAACTCTTTGGGGGGGGAGGAAACGTTAACCCACGTGCCAAAGACAATCGTGCTTGCATTTAGGATTTGTTCCTTTTATTTATTGGATATACATAAGTAATTATACAGAGAGTTTCTAATTATAGGTGTTCTTTTAGCCTATGTAGATCACAAAGAGTAAACTGAAAGGAACAAAGTAAAATAAAATTAGGGCCAGGAATCTGTAAATTTGGTGTTTGATTAAGACGAAAATGATTGCCAATGGTTCCTTGGACTCATTCCTTCTGCAGAAGCAATTTTCAGGACAGTGCATGCCAAAAAAAAGAAAGAAAAAAATTCGTTTTCTTTATCTACTTGGATGAAGTTAACTAGCTTGCCGCCAAATTAATTTTGAAACTTCTTTTTGTCTTGGCCAACCGATCGTGGCTCTTTACACTTCTGTATATTGGAGATACTGACTTGTAATATTCAAACTCTCTGTCCTCTGAAGTTGTTAAAAGTTTCGGTGGGGTTTTTCACATCCTTCTCCCCCGTCTCTGTCTCTAAGATTAAGTGTAGGATTTTTCTTCCAGCAGGTGGCTTGGAATGGATTCTTGTACTTGGTTCAGCGGGCCGGAGGGGACCAGAGTGGGGCGCGTGCAGCATTTCTGTGTATCTGCGTTGCTTCGCTAGGCAAGGGGTCTGGGCCCAGGCCTTTGACATTTTATTTGACATTTTAGCTTCTAGTGCACCAGCTGGCTAAACTTGTTTTTGAAATAGCCCTGATTTTTAAAAAGGAGCATCTCAGACCTATTTCATGGGGCTTATAAGGTCAGCAGAGATACTAAGTTCCGGGAATAAAATCAGAGTGGCCTGATTCTTTTTTTTTTTTTTTTTTTTTAATTAAACCACATTAGAGTTAATTTAAGACCTCAATCTTTAGGCTCGTTTGATTTCCTAGGGCGAGTTTTCTTACTCAGGCTTAATGGGCACCATCCTGACTGGGGATGTCGAAAACCTTCCTTTGGTCAGGAGAGAAGGAAATCATTATGGCTAAGTTGTGGAACAAAAGCCATTATTTATGACAGTGAACCCAAGTAAATGGGACAAAAGGGTTTCAAACATAAGACTTAACTAGAAAAGAGCTCTGTCTTTCTTTAGCTGTTTTAAACTTGGCCTTTTTCTCTTACTCGTTATGGGTTGATTTTGGGAAATGTAGAAGGTGTGTGTGTGTGTGTGTGTTGTGTGTGTGTGTGTTCTTCCCTACCCCATCCTCCCTGCCCCTGAGGTTTTATTTCTAATTTAGGGTCATGTTTCTCAAAAAAATCTAAAGACTATGACTGTGGAAGCATAAGTTACGTCTGACTGGTTATTTTGTGAGCATTTTCTTTTTAAACCTGGCATAGGGAGCTAAAGCACTTGACAGTTTGAAACAGCTAATTTTAACAGAAACACCTGTTTTTCAGAATGAATGTGACTATGGTAACGTGCAGATCAGGCAGAGATTTTGAAAAACGTCTGCCACCGCTCCTTCTGGGTTCTGCTTGGTACCGAGCTCGGAGTCGGGGGAGAACTCTGCAGCCTTCCCTATGCTTTCTGTCGTGGGGCCACAGCTTGGTCCTCTGGGGCCCAGCACCGTCTCTGGGTTTCCAGGGCGGACACAGACATTCGTGAGCACTCCTGGCAAATTCTTGTCTTGATTAAAAAAAAAATTTTTTTTTTTTGTATGAGTATGTATGAGTTGAATTGGCCTGTTTCTACCTTGGCGGGTCGGCTGCTGAGTTGTCTGTTTCCATCTTCGTGGTAGCGAAGGCTGAGAGACAGGCTGTCCAGGTAGGATGGGGAAAAACGGTGATGCGGTGTCCTCGATAGGCATTGATTTCATTTAACGGTACAGCCCTTTAGGCCAGGGGCTGGCGTGCCTGGGACACGTGTGGTGGGTTCTTGAAGTGAGCGCGTGTACAAGATGCTTGCGGCAAGTATCTGTACACAAGGAGTAAATCGTTTCTGGAAGGGAAAGTGAGAATGGGCATTGGTTCGGCAAACCCTTGCTGGGGACCAGCGGTGTGTACCAGGCACCGTGCTGAGCCCTGGGGGGTGGGGACACAGCGACCTATGAGCCACGGTGTCTCCCCCTGCCTAGACTCCGGGCCCTACCCCAGGCCTGATGGATCAGAAACTCCGGGAGCGGAGCGGTCTGAAATTGTCCAGCCCGGTGATGCTGAGGCCCAGGCCCGCCCTGGAGAGCTGCTGGTCTCCTTTTCTTCCGGGCCGAGGCCGGGAGACCCGAGTGCTTCTGTATCAGGCGGGAGCACCAGCATTTCCACAACTTTCTTGTTTGCTCAGGTGTTTTTTTTGTTTGTTTGTTTTGTTTTTCTTCTCCTCCTGGATCTTTTGAGCCCTTTCCTTCAGGTTGAGAAGATAATGTAGTCTCTCCTGCCAGTTTGGAACGAGCAGGTTTTTCTTTTGCCTGGGTGCGTTGACAAGGACAGAGTCCGCCCCACTTTGAGATCAGCCTAAGTCACCGAGTCGTGGACTGGCCAGTTAGCTCTCCGCGCTCATGCACGCTGCTGTCTCTTGTCCTCAAACACGGGATGGACAGACACCGTCAACCCCGTCCTTCTCAGACTGTTCGAGAGAGAGCGCTTTGCTACTGAATTTCAAGGACTCGATTCAGAACCCAATGAGGCAGAGAGACTTGTGGGATGACCACGTCTGCAAGACACTCAGGAAGTAGGTCCCTAACGGCAGTCATGCCCCAAGAATTGGGGTGATCGCTCAGAGATTCCGTCCCCACGAGGGAGCATCGCCCAGGAGCTGGGGGGATAGCGTAGTCTTGGCCCCAGCCCAGACCTACCGGGTGGGACTCTGCTCTTGGGCAAGGTCTCCAGGTGGTTTCTGGGCACATTAACTTCGAGAAGCACTGTTCTAAGAGACAAAGGTAGAGGCCGTGGGCCGTTCTTTACTGTGGGAGCTTAGGCGGTTAGGGTTAGCATGTTCGTGTGTGTTATGTAACTGGGTCCTTAGAGCAGCCTTGGGCAAGGTAGGCGGCTGTTACCGCGCGTGTCATGTAAGCGTTTGTGCTTCTGCTCTCCCGTTGTGAGAGTTAAGTATGTACGATGAATTCCTATGACGTGTAAGGCTGTGATGGGCTCCACTGACTACCCCACTCCATGAGGTCGTTGGGAGTATGATCTCAAACTCTTTGTGTTAAAGTCAGTTTCCCCCAATAATCTTGCCTCCCCCCCACCGACCCCTTCATCTGACCCAGCAGATACCTTGCGATGGGCTCCAGGATGTCCCAGAGATAAAGAGCACGGCCTGGCCTCTTCCTCTGTTATGCTGGGTGGCCCACCTGCCCAGGCTCCCTGAAACATTGCATTAAGTTCTTTTTTTTTTTTTTTTAAGATTTTAGTTATTATTTGACAGATAGACACAGTGAGAGAGGGAACACAAACAGGGTAGTGGGGGAGGGAGAAGCAGGCTTCCCACGGAGCAGGGAGCCTGATGAGGGACTCGATCCCAGGACCCCGAGATCATGACCCGAGCTGAAGGCAGACGCTTAACCACTGAGCCATCCAGGCAGCCCGCATGAAGTTCTTAAAACCACAATGGCAGTCAAACATTTCAGAGTCCAGGGAGGAATTTGAATGCTAATTTAGATTTGCTAGCATAATTTCAAAATGAACCCACTTAAAAAAAAAGAACCCACTTACCGATGTTCAACTTTTAAGTATTCACAGCTACATGTATTTGCGTGATGCAGAAGCAGGGCACAGGCAGGGAGCTTTTAAAAATCCGGGACATGGATACGCTTGGTACTCAGTTACCGAGTGGGCTGCCCTGAGCACTCCTGGAAGTTCAGGGCCCTGACTAAGGGTTCATGGTTTCTGACTTTGTTCTCCTTTGCCTGGATTTCAGGTGGTACTCAGGACACCGATCAAGTAAAAAATCACTAATTAATTGCCTTGCTTATATTTTCAGTCAGTTTTTTTTTCTTTTCTTTTTTAAAAAAATATTATTTATTTATTTACTTATTTGACAGAGAGAGAGAGAGAGAGAGAGATCACAAGTGGCAGAGAGGAAGGCAGAGGGGGAGGGGGAAGCAGGCTCCTTGCTGAGTAGAGAGCCCGATGCGGGGCTCGATCCCAGGACCCTGGGATCATGATCTGAGCTGAAGGCAGAGGCTTAACCCACTGAGCCACCCGGGCGCCCCAGTTTTTTTTTCTTTTTGAGAGCATTTTATTTTAAGGAAACTCTATGCCAGTGTAGGGCTCGAACTCATGACCCTGAGATCGAGTCTCAGGCTCCGTCCACAGAGCCAGCCAGATGCCCCATCAGTCAACTTTTTTGGAGACCCCAACTGACGTCTCGCCTCCAGAAATTCGAGATGTGCCGTAGGGACCCTGGTCCACTCAGTGCTGACTGACACCCTTGCCATTTCGGCTTAGCTTTTAGTTAGATGACCTTCTGCTTCCCGTTCTAAAACTAACCGGCATGCCATCGGAGCACCTCCCTACGGATATTGGTATAAAGATTTCCTCAAAGCTACCTTGGAGGCCGGGTTCTCCCTGCCCGTTCTTTTTCTTACAAGTCCCATGATAAAGATATGTCTCAACGTGTAAGTATAACTCTGGTCTTATCACTGGAATCTAATTTGTACGGTGTGTGGGCACTTCGTGTTAGTGACGGTGCGGACTGTTGAACCGACAAGATCGTCTCGTGCGTCACCCGTCTCGACGACGGGCACTCTAGCGCCCCACACCTTCCAAGATGACAGCAATTTAAGTGGAGTCCGCACTCTGGCTGTGAGTCCGATGTGGCTCGTGACCAGGGAGAGTCCCCGAGACGTGGCTCAGCCCCCACGTCTCTGATCATGTAGGACAAAAATAGAGGAGTTTTTGCACCGACGCTACGCCCAGAACTGAAGTTTT